>JAXDDW010000193.1:570000-627235 GCA_034670385.1 Hoplostethus mediterraneus
GTACACTCACTCAAATATACACAAATCCCCTTCCAAAGTGTGTCGTGTGTCGTGTGTGTGTGTGTGTGTGTGTGTGTGTGTGCGTGCGTGCGTGTGCGTGTGTGTGAGACAGAAATAGAGCAGTTTAGAGAGAGAAAAATAAATGGATGTGTGGTTGTGGGTAGGAGAGTAAATGAAGGGGAAAACAGAACAAAACAATGCAGTCTTCTGTGTATTCTCACAGGGGGTGTCTTCTGTTCTTCCTTTGGTCTGGATGAATGTTGTTTATCATTCCAGTATTGCCCTTTGCTTGTTACAAACTTTGACAGACAACGGCACTGCGCACGAAATGCACCGCCAAGCTGGCCTCGGTGGAGCTGCTGGTTGTTTTTGTTGATAGGAAACAATGTTGTGGTAAATCTCATTATCCCAGGGAAACATTGAGCAGTTTTCCCTCCTTTCAAACCAGTGGCGCTTGCCGTCAAGAGGACTAGTATCTCTAATCACTACGCTGGATTTCTATTTATTGATCTGACTCTGCTCACCCGTTGTGTGTGACCAGACACTGGCGTAGCCCCAGCTTCCTGAATATATCCACAGTGATGTCCATGGGAGTGTGGTCGGTGACGGTGAAGGGGCTCAGGTCCAGGATGGCCCTGAGCCGGAGGAGAGGGGGGGCGTCGGGGGCCTGGGCCGGAGCAGGCTCAGTGAAGACCACCTGGGAGGCGCTGACCACGCCCTCCTGGCGCTGCCGGGCATTGTCTGGGGGGCAGGAGGGGGTAAACATTCAATAGTCTGTCAGAACTGTAACCATAGAAACGTCTGTAGCTAGCATCCGTGGAACTGTAACCATAGAAACGTCTGTAGCTAGCATCCGTGGAACTGTAACCATAGAAACGTCTGTAGCTAGCATCCATGGAACTGTAACCGTAGAAACGTCTGTAGCTAGCATCCGTGGAACTGTAACCATAGAAACGTCTGTAGCTAGCATCCGTGGAACTGTAACCATAGAAACGTCTGTAGCTAGCATCCATGGAACTGTAACCGTAGAAACGTCTGTAGCTAGCATCCGTGGAACTGTAACCATAGAAACGTCTGTAGCTAGCATCCGTGGAACTGTAACCATAGAAACGTCTGTAGCTAGCATCCGTGGAACTGTAACCATAGAAACGTCTGTAGCTAGCATCCGTGGAACTGTAACCGTAGAAACGTCTGTAGCTACTGTAGCTAGCATCCAGGCTACACTACAGCAGAACTGTAACCATGGGAACTTAAACAAATCCGGTAAGACTGCTGTTCTGAATTAACCAGGAATCAAATGTTCAAATCAAATCACAGATGGACCGGACCTCTTGATACGATCAGATGTTGATCAGTGGTCTGATATTGACGAATAACAGTCACTCAGTGTGTTCATTCACAACTAATTCAACCAACGTTTTATACTTTAGACATTTCATTACACAACACAGTCAGCTGATGCTCTTACAGGAGTGACTTACAGTGGGTACATTTACAGCACACACACACACACACACACACACACACACACACACACACACACACACACACACACACACACACACACACACACACACACACACACACACACACACACACACACACACACACACACACACACACACACACACACACACACACACACACACACCTCACCTATTGATATGAGCAGGTCTCTCCTGAGTACGAAGCCCACCAGTCTCTGGGACTCCTGTGAGACGACCACAGGGAAGCCACTGTAGTGGGTACTCTCCACCAAGGACTGGGGACAACAAAACACAAACAATATTCACAATATGTACAAGTCCACCCTCGAAACCCACATATTATTCTATAGTATCCATATTACTATATGCATGTTATTGTTATTTCATTTGTGTGTGTTTCCTGGAGGCATTTTTCCAGTCCTCGCTTTTTCAAGAGGCTAATTTAGAGTTAGGGTCCGTGGGTTTGTGAATGTAGTCAATGGAAAGTCTCAGAAGTATACTAATAACAACGTGTGTGTGTGTGTGTGTGTGTCCCTACCTCCACCTCCCCTACAGTCATGCCCTCCTGTGTGAGCACCACCAGGGCAGGGTCGGCCCTCCTGGGTCTCATCACATCCACAGCCAGACTGTTGTGCTCAAACTCCTCCTTCGGCTCCAGGAAGGGGTATCCGTTCAGCCGGATGTGAGCCTGTGGAGCAACCGGAAAAACATCACACTTACTAACACCTGGTGAACGCCTTAATCAAACACACCTGACATGGCATGAAGGCACGTATTTACAGCTTGGATGGCATTGAAAGTGACTGAAAATTTGTTGCCAAAAACACAACATTTGAATCGTTTTGGGGGTCTGGAAATATGTTTTTAAAGGATGTTAAAATCAGGTCACGTAAGATTCATAGCTTGGCAACAAAAACATCCAATAAAGCATTTCACAACAACCTCACTTCAAACCTTCCAGCTACATACAGGAGAGGGTTGGCGTGGCTGTGAACGCTCACCTCGTAGATGCCCTCTCTCCCGAAGGCGTCCGCCACCCATTTGCTGGTCATGGTAGCGGCCATGAGAGGCACGATGTACTCCAAACCCCCGGTCAGCTCAAACATGATGACCACCAGCGACACCGTCATACGGGTCACGCCACCTAGCGAGGCAGAGAGAATAAACACTAGCATCACCACAGCCAGAGCTGGAAGGGATTCAGACGCTGTCACAGGCCCTCCTGTCTTCCTGCTTACTGTCTTCATAGTTCAAGAGTAGAGGTTGTGTACTTCCAGCTGATGATCACAAATGATTTGGACTGCTGTCACAAAGATGGACTTTAAGCAGTTTTTTATACGCCCAGGTTGCGTCTGAAGTCGCTGGGCTGACTCTGAACCGAATAACAGCCAATGCTTCTGCTTTCATCTCGATCTCACAGCTCCCATCTGTGGCCTCCTTCCTCTAAGCAACTGGGTCAAATCAATTGGATGAGATTGGGTTTCATTGCCAAGCGCTACATATCCATTTGGGGGGGAAATGTTTCCTTGTGTTCGTTGTTCAATACTTGATGATTGATGAAATGATTACATGCTCTCCAAAGTGTTACCTGATGTCTCAATAATTGAAAAAATACTGATCATTAAACTCTCTTCACTGTCACCATTTTTAACTAAGATTGTAACTTCAATAATATTCCACAGTGGATATTATTTTACAGCCAGCAATCGATCATTTTCCAATTATGTTAGTCAAGGCAAGAAACCTTTTTATCCCTCATCTCAAAATTCACCAACCACTTCCTATTTTATTAGCAAACTTGTTTTATAGAATAAGACCTCTGAATCATAGTTGCTACCTGCAGAAGTGGCTGGTACAATAATCTACCAGCATTTGGCTAGTGGCTGGTAGGAACCTGTCACCCTGATTAGTGGTGGGAACAGGAACATGTATGCTCAGATATGAGATATCCCCTTCTGAAAACATGTTTTTGTGGGAAAATGACAAAGTGGAACAAATTGCACTTGGCTCTTCTAAATCAGATGTGATCCGATTTGATGCTGGAAGCGTTTGTCATAGGTTCTCAAAGTAAGGAATGTGCCCAAATTGTTGCGGAATCATCAATCAGTCAATAATCACAATAGATTGGGAATTGGGAACACATTTCAGAGAGACAGAAACTGGAAGCAGTTTCAGTCCTTTTCTGTCTATAGATAGTTCCCATCTGTTTTCAGACAAATCAGAGTGAGTTTGACAAAGCGCACCAGTCATCCATTTTCTGTACTAGATGTACTCTTGCCACAACAAAGGAATCGGGAGGGAAAACTCTAATCCAATAGTACAATGGTTCAGAGACCACGTAAGCCAAATAATCTCTTACCAAACTCTTCGGGCCATAGCCATTAATGGTATTTAATCTACTTAGTTCCACATTTCTTAATATGTTTGAACTTACTGCCAATAATTCTCTTGGACCACATTGGCGCTAGTTTTCTCCAAATGTACCATTTTGTCCCAACGTAAAACAGCTGAGAGGAACAGCCGATTCTCAAAAATGTATTTGGATTGCCATTATATAGTACTCAATTTGGCCCTGTCCTTTCTAATGTGTACATCTAGCACTGATCTGTATTGCAGTCTATTGTCTACCATGGAGAAAACACTGAAAAACAACAGAGGCCAATCAAATCACTGTTGCTAACAAAAACGTTAAGAAACATCAGGGCCAGAATACCAGCTGCTGTGACCAGGTGAACAGTTTGGACTCAAACACCAAGGCAACCCAACAGGAAGGAAGCATGGAACATGACAATTCAACTGGCGTTCTAGAACTCTGGTCACACGGGAGTTCAACTGGTGTTCTAGAACTCTGGTCACACGGGAGTTCAACTGGTGTTCTAGAACTCTGGTCACATGACAACTGAACTGGTGTTCTAGAACTCTGGTCACACGGGAGTTCAACTGGTGTTCTAGAACTCTGGTCACACGGGAGTTCAACTGGTGTTCTAGAACTCTGGTCACATGACAACTGAACTGGTGTTCTAGAACTCTGGTCACACGGGAGTTCCACTGGTGTTCTAGAACTCTGGTCACACGGGAGTTCAACTGGCATTCTAGAACTCTGGTCACATGACAACTGAACTGGTGTTCTAGAACTCTGGTCTCACGGGAGTTCAACTGGTGTTCTAGAACTCTGGTCACACGGGAGTTCAACTGGTGTTCTAGAACTCTGGTCACACGAGAGTTCAACTGGTGTTCTAGAACTCTGGTCCCACAGGAGTTCAACTGGTGTTCTAGAACCTGGTCACACGAGAGTTCAACTGGTGTTCTAGAACTCTGGTCACACGGGAGTTCAACTGGTGTTCTAGAACTCTGGTCACACGAGAGTTCAACTGGCGTTCTAGAACTCTGGTCACACGGGAGTTCAACTGGCGTTCTAGAACTCTGGTCACACGAGAGTTCAACTGGCGTTCTAGAACTCTGGTCACACGGGAGTTCAACTGGTGTTCTAGAACTCTGGTCACATGAGAGTTCAACTGGTGTTCAAGCGCCACGCCAGCCATTCTTACCTAGACATGCGGCGGCTCCCACCATGGCATAGAGCCCCGGGGTGATGCAGTCTGCTCCTGGTGAGCACCACCCTTTGAAGATGATCCAGTCGTGGTTGTAGTAAGCCAGCTGCTCCATCCCTACACCCAGCAGTCTGCCGGCTATTGCACCGACCGCCATGCTGGGGATGAACAGACCAGAGGGAACCTGGACGGATGGAGGAGGAAACACAGACATGGAGATAAAACATGATATCCTTTTGATAATCAAATTCCACTTTTTCTTCTTTTACTTTTTCCTGACATATCGTATAACGCAATTTCCATGACAAATATTGTTTGCTAACAGTTTTATTGATCCCGACGGGGGAACTGGGCCATTACAGCAAAGAATAGGATATTGATGAAAATACAACAAATAAAAGAACTAATGAGGGATAAGAGGCGTGTTCAAATGTTACATTCTTTGTTGCAAAAACCAACACAGCCCAACTTGTCGAATCTTGAACTGGATGGGCTACAGGGCAGAAGAGTCATGCTGTCGGCTACGAACAAGAACATGCTGTTAGTTAGTATCCATGTGTGTGTGTGTACCGACCTTCATGCCAAAGGTAACCACGGTGATCATCATCTTGAAGACCAGGGCCAGAGCCAGCTGCCACAGAGCGGTGTAGAGGCCTGGCCCTGCCGGCCGGTCCGCTAGGGTGTTACCGACTCCCGTTTCTGATATGTTGGTAGACTGGAGGAGGGAGAGAAGGGAGACATTACACACACACCACACACACACCACACCACACACACCACACACACACTTACTTTGTAGCCGCAGAGCTGGGAGGAGTCGAGCAGGGAGCAGTCGTTGAACAGCTCTGCGATCAGCTCTGCTCCGCTCATCCGGGTGTAGCTGTTGGGAAAGGAGAGCAGAGCCGTGAACCCGGCGACGACCAGGACCTCGATGATGGGGTAGTGACCCAGACGGGTGGATTTACCTGGAGGGACAGACGGAGCCACAGATTGATGAAGAGGTCGGAAAGAGACGGAAGATAGAGGAATGGCTACTGTCATATGTTTACCATTTACTCAAATGAACAACTGTGTGTGTCCACTCACGTCTCCTGCACCAGGCGATGTTGGCCCTGATGAACAGCGCCCCCCAGAGGCCTCCGAATATCCCCAGCAGTATGAAGGGGGCCAGCTCCAGCAGGTGCCAGGGGGCGTGAAACTCCACGTAAAACAGCACCAGGCGGCTGTTCCCGAACGGGTTGATGGAGCGCAGGGTGAAGGCCGCCACCAAGGCGGCGAAGAAGGAACGCCACAGGGTCTTCAGAGGGAAGTAGTAGCTCACCTGGAGGAAGGAAGGGAAGGGAGAGAGGGAAGGAGGAAGGGAGAGAAATAACATATCACATATATATCACTATTATTAAGTTCTGATATTGTTCTGAAAAAGAAATTTGGTTTGAAGATACACTGGTTTACTATGGAAATTAACTATGAAAATGAAATAAGACATAAAGAAATCACAACATATATCATACGGACAGCGGAGGACATGCAACCAAGATAAATCAGTTCCTAATTCTAGTACTTTTGAGTTGAGGCCTCAAACTGCCCCCAGGTCTTCCTCACCACATACCTCTCAAAGAGGTCAGGCTCCTGGCGTGAGCCAGACCGATAATATCTCTATTCTCAAGCTGTTTTATTGAGAACAGAACAGAGTGGAACATTGTGAAGACATGGTTTATTCCCCTCAAACCTGGGGCAGATTTGACATGCTTTATCCTACTCAGGGTTGCCACATAGATCAGATCAAGTGCCAGAAAGATTTAAAAAAGCAGCGGAAAGTATTCGAAAACCAATTCAGATTTTTATTTTTATTTTCCGCGATTGAAAAAAATAACTGGCACTTATTGTGCTGATGTGGAAACCAGCACCTGTCTGGAACCCGTAGTCGGTGATTCGCTGATACTCTTTGATCCCGGTTGGCGTGCTTCGCCGTGCCAAGGTGTTAAATCTTTTTCAGCATCGAAAAGAAAATGAAATCGATTTTATAGAAAGATGTCTCAATAACAGGTAAGACTTCTATCAGATCAAAATGAATTAATAGACAAGTAATAGGACACTTGTTTAATCAGCAGTTAGATTTAATGGATGGTAACTGTACTCACCTCCTCCAGGCTGAACAGGACTCCTCCTATTGGAGCCCCGAAGGCCACAGACACGCCCACTGCTGCTGCCGCCGACAACACCTGGGACAGGACGGGTTCAGTTTTAATACAAAGATTAACTGGGAAGAGATCTAGTCGAAAAGCAGGATCACTTAAAAGTAGGATCATCCTCACCCGAGGATTTAAGTTACCCACTATACACTAGAAAACACCATAATGTGTTTTTATTTTGTTTTAGGTGTTTTAGTAGGCCTAGGTGTTACTCTTCCCCAAACGGTGAAGATCTCTTTAATTCAAGTTTATTTTCCCACCTTAATCTAAAGACTATAGATGGTAACCAAGTAGACAACTAGAAAACCCTGCTTGGCAACCACAGGATTTCAATTTCCTTCATTTCCCTGAAACTGGAGGACCTTGGTTCAAGCCCCCATGTCGAACAACGCTGGATCCCTAGCAGCTGAAACACAACACCTCCTCACCCGCCCGTCCCCAGGCCTACCTCTCGCCGCTTGGCCTCGTTCTTGCGGTACTTGGTGAACAGGTGGCACAGGATATTGGCGCAGCAGCAGGCCACGTGGACCAGGGGGCCCTCTTTGCCCAAGCTCAGCCCGGAGGAGACGGCTAAGACCAGGGTGATGGTCTTGATGATCAGGGTCCACTTCCCCAGGTAGCCGCGGATGATGAACCCGCTGAGGATGGTCTTGATCTGAGTAGGAGAGAGAACATGATGGGGTCGTGGTTATACGTCTGTATCGCTTTAGGGATGGATCAGTTTGGGTGTGTGTGTGTGTGTGTGTGTGTGTGTGTGTATAATCAAATATTCAGCCTGTTCTCAAACTTTGTCCCTGCTGGCCGCCTGTACACAATCTCTGCCTGTGAACCAATCAAAGCAAAGCAAAAGGATGGCTCCTGATTGGCTGCTCTACACAAAAGGACATTTCTAGGAAAAATTAATGTTGATTGAATTTGGTTATTTTTGGCCGGTCGACCAAAAAGTGTATTCACAGTATCACACACTGTGACTTTGTAATACTACTCCCCAAAGTCGGAGCAGTATTACGGTCAAACCAACACTAACACACTGTTCTCCCTGAGGCCTTCGCTGTGGCTTGAACCTGCCGGGTTAACATTCAAAGACAACGAAAGACAGAAAAGAATAACATCCCAGTAGAAAACCATACACCGCTATGTGTTGCAACATTTCCACGAGTCCTGCTCATCCTGTTCAGATCCTGTCGGTGAGCAAATATGCATTGCTACGGAACAACAAGGAGCGAAACGACGGGTGAGTAGAGAACGAACAAAAGGGAATAAAGAGTGAATCTTTCAGGAATGGGCAATCAACAAACAATCGGAGGCGTTCAGCGTCTGAATGCTGGTTTCACGGCTTACCTCTGGTATTCCTGAGCCACAAGCGTAGGGAGCGAACGCCCTGACCAGCGTGACGGCCAAGAAAGAGAACAGCAGGGCCCAGAAGATGTACATCATGTAGTTCACTATGTAGGCAAACGCACCCTGCATGGGACACACACACACACACACACACACACACACACACACAGAGTTTCAATCATTAATCAATACAAGAGCAATCTGTAAGCTGCAAATGATCAATTATATTATGTATTAAGACAATTTGACATCTGTGATTCATTTACTTTCAGCACCTTTCAATGGATGCACACACACGGATGTCATCGTCAGTAAAAACTGGTTGGTCACTGGGGTTGTTTTGTAACATGTCATGACCGCTCACAACCAGTAGATGGAACCAAAGTAACATCAACCAAGTTGTTGGTGGCATGATAAAAATCACTGAGTGTGTGTGTGTGAGCACCAACCCTCTCCAAGCCCCAAAGACAGGTGGTTAACAGCGGCTCAATACTGAGACACAATGCAACGGGCAGTAGCTGTTGCTGCCACAGTGAAAAACATCTTCCCCACACTATCAGTGCAGCAGGTCATAGGTCATGCAGACAGAACAGCTTGGCCTAATAAGTGTCTGTGGATTCAACTGGTCCTGCAGCAACACACTAAACACTCGTTACAAAAATGTCCACACATGGTAGAATTGAAGTGGGGGTAACAGAGAAGAAATCTGAATTGAAACTCACTCAACACATAAATGATTACGTGAACTCAAGTTAGAGAAAGTAAGAACCAACGTCCTCCTACCTCTGTCGTTCCTGCTATGAGCTCCGCCCAGCTCTTCCAATGAGGACACTTGTCCCTCTCCTGGAACGTCGTCTCGTTGGACGTCCAGCAGCAGTGCTCGTGGTTGAACCAGAAGCCGTTGAGACACACCCCTTCCTTCATGTCTGTCAGCCAATGGGCCGAGATGTCGATGCCGCCAGCCAGAGCACCTGGAGGACGAGGAGGAGAGGTCAGGACCGAGACGGCGAGGGGCGGGACTTCACAGGTGCTAAGCAGTGATTGGCTGGAGTGAAGACCTGCATAGTTGTTTGACATGTGGCTGCTAGGTGGGGATGTAAGCTAGGTCTGAACAATAATAATAAAGCCTCAGCAGATTATCCTCATGCCTGGGATCAGGTACTGTGTGACACATTTACCGAAGAGACAAGAGCAGATGTAGAGTTTTAATTTAAAACTTGCTGACTCATTTGTACAGGGCGTCTTCATTTTCTGTCCCTCTTGGTGGCCTCGCACCTGCTATGCGTCGCCACGTGGGAATAAACTTTCAACTGACACAGGCAGCGGTGAAGCGGGAGGAAAAGTTTGCAGGAATGTAGGCGCTGTAACGGTGTGTGTGTGTGTGTGTGTGTGTGTGTGTGTGTGTGTGTGTGTGTGTGTGTGTGTGTGTGTTTCACCTGACATGAGTCCCACTAGCAGCATGAGCAGCCATCCGGAGAAGGCATCGCTGACGCTGTGCAGCAGAGCCATCGTAGACTGTTTGCTCTTACTGGTGATCTGGATGGACAGAGATGGAGGGATGGAGGGAGAGAGAGAGAGAGAGAGAGGGGGGAGGGAGGGATGTTTAGAGAGGTAAAAAGTAGTTACGAAGAAGTTAGAGAAGCAGGCTTGTGACCAGACAGTCACAGGTTCAAATCCCCAGACCAGAGTGATGCTCCCCCCTCCACCCCAGTGAAGCCCTCCCTGGATACTGGTGGCTGTTACCTGAACGTTGATGCACCAAGTCTGTACAAAAGCATCTTAATCAATCAGGTTGAATGATCCAATATCGATATCTGCCTAAAGTTTTTTATTTGATACTATTTTTATCTGGTCGCTCAATACTCACTGACTGAAGGGTCTGTAGAGTTGCACTATATTGTGTTGACTGCTGTAGTGTGTTGGTCATGTTCAGTAAAAAGTACATTACTGTAACTGCCAGGACTTTGGGGCTTTGGGGTCAAATCTTAACGTCAACATTGATATTTTTAGAGGGTTCCTTGTACAATTTACAGCATTAGTTCTCTGAGAATCTCTTTCATATCGTAACTGAAATATCTCGAACTGAATCGATATATAACCTTGTGAATCGGAATCGAATTGAATGGGGAAATCAGTGGCGATACCCCCCACCTGTTAATCAACACTTCGGGTAGCTTCACGCCGATTCTAGCTGCGATACCTGAGAGTGTATTCTTTAGCTCATGGGTTTGACGGCGAGGTAAACGGCGCTTCGTGCTGAGTAATCAGGATTACTGCCTCCAGCTCCTCCCTCCTCCCCTCCTCCCCCCCTCCCCCCTCCCCCCTCAAAGCTTTCCGCCTCACCTCTCGGTGTCTGTCGCGGTCCTTGCTCTTCTCCCGGACCCAGTCTATGGTGTTGAAGTCCTCGTAGGTCCCCACCCCGGGCACCGGGTCCTCCAGCGGGTCCACGAGCCTGCTGGGCCCGTCGCCGTTCATACCGTCCGGTCTGCTGCTGTTACTGTACTCCTCATAACATCCTAGGAGAGAGAGAGGGAGAGAGGGAGAGAGAGAGAGAGAGAGAGAGAGAGAGAGAGAGAGAGAGAGAGAGGACGGTGGAAAACCTTTAAGACAATAACAAGTTCATATACAAACACCCACAGCCTCCCACTCTTCATTTCCCTTGTGAGCTTTTTCCACCATCTTGTTTCTGTCATTTAGATTCCTTGTCGTTCATTTTTTATTTTATTTGTTTATGTATTTGTTTGTTTTGAGGTGAGTTATTGTTTTTTTTTAACATACATACGTGGATAGAGAGGTGGAATGATCCGATAGGAGGACACATAAATAAAAACACAATGTGCGTGAGATCTCACAACACACAAAGCGAACCAATGAACTCCTACTGCGTTCCCACACACACACACACACACACACACACACACACACTTCAGTCTTGACCTGCTGACCACGGACTGATTTCAGCAGCGCTTCTTGTGAGTCACATCTTATCTTCACATCCAGTGGGAAACTGTAGTCAGGCTAGCAATACGACAGCACTTTCCTCTCAAGCTGTGAGGGAAAACTGATGCTTCAACTCACAGTTTCTGTAGTCTATCTAAGGATACAGTTAAAACATGACATCTATTCTGAAAAGAAACCATTATCTCTAAAATATAAGATGCTACAGGTCTTCTCTATCATCCCTGGTACCTTTTAAAAAGTACCCTGGATGATAGAGATGTCTTCCATCCATTACTTTCTAAGAGTCGGTGCAGAAATGTGTGGTAACAAGGAGGATGACCTCTTCTCTCAGTTCTTAAAAATCGACTCCAGTCACGCACGTGCACACACATGCACGCGCACACGCACACGCACACCTTGAGAAAGTGCTGGTGCTTGCAACCACACTATTGTTGCTGACCAAAGAATGTGCATTGTAACCTCGTGGAGTAATATGGATGACGCTGCACTGCACAAAGCTGTATTGATGAACATTTGAGGAACAAAAAAAACGCTCTATGAAACCGACGCGGCAACATTTCTCAAAACACAAACAAAAAAGAGCTGTGGTCAGCAACAATAAACACATCGGCAACCAATCAAAACAAAACAGCCCTCGTCTTGTCTGGGACAGGAAACAACGCAGGAAGTGATTTAGGCTTTGTGAACGCAACACACAATAGAGTCCCCAGTGAAATGAGCCATTATGGGAACCAAACAATCGCCCAAGCTGAAATGTCTTTCTTTCATTGCATTAATGGGAGACATAATGAGAATATGAGGGGTTTGGGGGGGGGGGGGGGTGTCTGCACATGCTTCCTGTCCTTGGTCTGGACGGAGACTAAGATGCTGATTGGGATCTACATGCAAAGCTGCAGCGTCCTACAGCTGAGGGAAACGCAACCAGTAGACAAAAAGCTCACTGTGACAGGCAGGAGGATTTACTAGTTAGACAGCTCTGAAGATGTCCTGAGTATATGAATGAATGACTACCCCCCCCCACCCTCTAACACACACACACAGATAAACAAGGAAACCTGTCAGACGATGCACAACGTTTTACATTTCCGGTTTGTTTTGAATGAACAGAAGATCTGGGTAGCGATAGCCACTTTAACCAGGCTAGTTGAAACACATCCTGATCTGCAGCATTGACCTGAGTTGGCATTTGCAGAGGGAAGAGACTTACACAGATACACACACTCATAGCTGGGAGACAACCACAGTCTTGTACTGCGCGGCTCCACCGGAGAAGTTGTACAGCAGAGAACAAATCAAATATTGGCAGTATTTGTACCTGTATGACAATTAGACTTAAACCAACATGACACTTTCACCAGCTAGTCTAGCTTCAGGAGGTTCATACAAGTCATTCCTGTGATCTACGTTGATTCAATCTGTGGTAATCTCTCCCAGAGCTGCACACAAGGATCTCTCGGTGATCAATGATCATCGTTATCAAAACACTGACCAATGCTGGTCGCTCCTGTCACAGCGAATGGGAGTCACGGTTCACAGGGTGACTTGGCATGAAGGCAAAGCACGTTATGATTTACTGTTAAAGCGCAGCACTTATCGATCGAGGGAATCTCAGTTCACGTCAGGTTAAATTGAGGGCGTATTTTGTCATTTAACACAATAGCAGATGAGCGAACTTTGGACCGTCTTCCTTATCGGCCGGACCACGACTCCAGAAGGAGTAAACGCAATTACTAGAGCAAAACAAACTCAAACCAGAACCAATTATTCACCAAGTACATCAAATGCCTTGGTGACAACTTACGGTTACAATTTGGTACGAGGCCAACATCTACAACACCGAGCAAAGGGCAAGTCAGAGTATAAACATCTGACTGAACATATCAGATCATAGAGAGGAAAACAACGGCTTGGGAATTGATCATGTCGTTGTTGCTAGTGACCTTTGTGTCACACACACACACACACACACACACAGAGAAACCACAATTAAGAGCATCAGCAAAAGATACAGCCACGTTCATTTTAAAAACACACATGGATGCACAGCCCACACACACACTGCTAGCTACGGTGAACGAGCTGAGGAGATGCGTGACGCCGGCTTGCCCCGAGAGGAATGCCGTCAAACACAACAACCTCACACACCCGAGGCTGTCAAACTGTCACTACCACCATTCAAGACAGCCACAGAGAAGAGTCCACGCTTTTACCATCAACAACCTCCTCCTGCATGAACGGCACTGTAAACAATGCCACACACACACACACACACTCAGTGGTGACCTCACTTCCTAGTCCCACAAAACTCACCGTTTTCCACCAAATCCTCCTCATCCAACGTCTTACTCCAGTACTCCCAGTCCATGTCTCATTCCTGGCCCCACACAACTCCCAGTCACGGTCACAACTCAAAACTGGAAACCCTTTTGCCTCGTCTGCTCTCTCCAAGGAAGTGCCCTCAAACCGAGCGCTGTCTCATTGGCTAACAAGCTTGGGACGTGAGTAATGATTGGTCTGTCTAATCTGTCTGGGAAGTGGATGATGATTTGCTCAGCTGGTGGGAACCGGCTTTTTATGTGCACGGGGTTGCTTCTGCGTGATTGGACGAGCCGTTGTGGAGGCAGCTTGGGGATTGGCCGAGGTGGATTAGTGCATAAAAAAAAAAGAAGAAAAAAAAGGAGGAGGTCATGTGTGTTTACGCTTTGACCCCTTGAGCCCTGTGGGACCTCGCTTGCTGTCAGAAAGAAAGGCTGCACAATACGACATGACAGGCCTGGGAGAAACACATCCCTTCACATTTCAAACCTCTTGACCAAAATACTGTGACATTACCAAATAATGTTTCCATTAAAACAAGTTAAAGTACATTATCAGTACAGGAGGTAACCGACGTGCTTCGTTAAATAGTGAAAACACTCGTACAGCCTCCTATAGTTGAATGATGAATGACTGAATGGTGAACCTGAGGTAATGAGGTGAGGTGATGCTAACCCCGCTGTGACCCGGTGAGCCCTGTGTTACCTTGCTGGCTGTCAGACTTCCTGTGTGATCTACAGTGCTGTGTGTTTAAGGGGAGATAGAGCTAGACCAGAGTCAAATTCTTTCCCCCCGTACAAAACCACTTCTCCATAGTTGTTGGTGGTGACGGCTGATGTTGGCAGGACTGAACGCAGCGGCGACTCTACCCCTCACGCTCTGTGATTCTGCTTGCATGGAAAAAACTACTGAAGAAACGAGAGGGTACAGTACTTCTCCAAAGAAATATTTGACTTTTATTTGGGGAGACAATGAAAACTTACTACTTACAGGACGGCTCAACAACATTAAAGACATCAGTTGATGATGTGAATGGTACTCCTCGAAGGAAACACAAAAAAACATTGAAATTTAAAGTATGAATCTAGTGAATCTACTTTAATCTAGCCTCACTGTGGTGTTCCTCACTGCTCCTCCCAGAGATCACCTGTCAATCAAACAGTGTGTCCAGTACTGTGACGTCTTCCTCCTCAGAGTTTCTTGAGTTCCTGTAGGTGGCGCTCTCTTCTCTGTCAGTTCAGCCACGGTGGCTATCGCTGCTCATGCTAACCACCCAGTTCTAGCTAGCAACCCAAGCCCTAAGAAGCCCACCTCCACCTGCAGGCCCAGAAGGAGACCGAGCCCCAGCCCCATGCTAGCACTTCTACAGGAAGTCTGAGTCCCTGGAATGACACTGCTGGTTTCCAGTCACAGATTTCGTCAGAGAGAGAGAGGACATGCTGAGCTCGGCCGGGGGAGGAGGGGGGGGGGGGATGACCTGGCAATAATCTTACATTTCCACAGAAGAAGAACAGATCTCAATGCACTGACTTTAACTGGAAAGGCTGGAAGAGTCAGTATCCTCATCTTCTAAATAACCTCTTAACACTTTTACCACAAGGCTGTTATTCATTTCATGCATTGTCTGTTATTTATTTACTCCGTCTGTCATTGGTCCTTTTATTTTTCTTGGCTGTGAAGGACTTTGTAACTTTGTTTTTCAAAAGATTATTATATTATTATTATTACTTCCTCTGTCAGATGACTGCCTGGCCCTCTGCCAATACTGTTATCTATTGAGGAATGATTTACACACACACACACACACACACACACGCACGCACGCACGCACATGCACTTCTCAGTTCTCAGACAGTGAGGGGTTGAACCATGACTTCCTGAGGTCTGGTTGCCATGGGAACTGACTGAGTGTGACCCCAGTGAGGCTTGACGATCACAACCAAGCATCTCTGGAAACATGTCGAGCAGATCAGACTCAAAGGAGCCCGAGTCCAAATCACATTTATTGTGTAAGACAGAAATTGAATAAAGGGTTGAATGTGCACGAGGTTAACTTTGATGTGCACGAGGTGAAGCTTGTTATCTGCTGGAAAGAAACATTTACCAACACAGCATGTAACTAGTACTACATAGAAACCTGGCAGAGATGTTTTAGGAAAGGGGGAGTGGCTATACGATACCTGCATACCTGGCCTGCATCAGCGCTGAACACCCGTGTAGATGCGGCGCCAAAACGAAAGCGGAGACGCCGCCTCCAGTCGCCGGGAGCCGCTGCCGGCATTGTTGAGTAAAAATCTGGGACAAAATATCTGCCTGAGATCAGTTCAAAACAGATCCCAGAGCTGTCTTAGTGTCGCCGTCGTTTTCCACCTCCTGCACGTCACTAAACTTCACCCACGACGTCTCATAACGGCGTTCCAGCATCGCCCGTCAATCTCAATCTCAGTATGCTGAACATGACTCAGGCTGGAGTTGAGTCACCCGTTACTCAACCTAATCCGTTAAGCAAACTAAAGGTTAAATGAGCTGGGCTACCACCAGAAGGTTGCCTGTTCGAATCTCCTCACAAGCTTTTTTTTTACTTTTCATTAAGTTTTGTGATTCATTCATCAACTTCCCTTTATCTCTTTGTCCATTCAGTCATCACCTTTTCTATTTTCTCTCCTGCCCCCCTTTGATCTCTTCCTCCTCTCTTTCCGGTTTCACAAAAACGACCACACATGACCTTGTGAGGTAAACACCGTCGTATAAAACAGTCCTCCACATGGTCAGTCACACTGTACCCAACCCTGTGTGACTCAGTCCTGGTCAATCATTAGGCTTTGTTGTCACTGGTGAAGTGAGCCAGGCCAAAGAGAGTTCAACACAGGATCTTGTGTATACTACTACTAATAATAATCTTGATTTCTACAACTCCTTTCAAAACAAAAACACTACAAAATAAAACCAAAAACTCAAATACTCAAATCAAGTTCATAGAGCGACTTTTTACGAGGCCACCATCCACGGTTGTTCCTGTACCATGACCTTAAGTCAGGCTCGATTGTTATGACGCTCTCATCTGTGGAGCTGCTTTCTAACCTTTACTCATCCGTGGGAGATTTGCTGAACACACACACACACACACACACACACACGCACCCTGTTTCACATCCATGCACTTGCACACACACTTCACACCTGAGAGAGTCTCCTGTTGCCGAATGAGCACTGTCATGGCGGCGGTCGGAGGTTAATTGCCTCGCTCAAGAACACCTCGTTGAGAGATCAGCCCTTCACTCTGCACATATCCCAAGCCCCACCCCCCCGGGGCAACCAGGTTAGACACGTTGAAGCGATTAGGGCTGCAGTCACGGCGGCCCTATGAGACCACTTACTTGGCAACCTCTGCAAACTCCCCGTTACGTTCATGGGCTCGTTCGTGAGCTAATGAGCAGCTAGGGAACCCAGCGTCTCTCTTTCCACCCCCGAGAGGAAAAGAAAAAAAAGGAGGAAGTGTGAGTCGAAAAGCTAAAAAGGGGCAGGAAATAAAATGCACACGCTATTTAGTAAAGGTCGTCACCGGTTAGAGACGCAGCCGGGAGGTTATTTGACCATCTGAGAAGCTGGACTGTTGCATCGCCGTCTGCAAGGTGCGACTAGGGCGTGAGGGTAAGGAGACACGGCGCTGCTGTCGGGTGAAAACCTCGTAGCTCCGGTTGTGCTGACTCTCGTGTTTCTTTACTTGAACCGGAGCATTACACGGGCCTCTGTGGGCTGAGGAAAATTTCATGACCCTCGGGGGCTTTTTTTCGATTTCCTTTCAAAAACCCAACTGTGTAATTTCAAAAATACACGGTTGTCGATTTAAGAACAAGGCTGCGTCTCTTTACTCTCGCGAAGCTGACACAGCGGAAATAAATGGGGTTTTTCCTCCGACAGCAGAGAGGAGAAACCTCCCCGCAGGCACTTCTTCTTCTTCTTCTTCTTCTTCTTCTTCTTCTTCTTCTTCTTCTTGGCAGACTCCTATCTCTGTGTTTAGACTAGCGGAGGAGACGCCGGCGGTGGGGATGTCGCAGTGACATCAGTCGTAACCGGGCAGCCCATATTATGTCTGACAGAGCTCCTTTCTTCTTTTAGTCATATTTTTAATGTACTGAATAGATCTGGAAGGATGTGCTGTTAGTCTGCTTGGTCAGAGAGATGTCTTTCTGTTCACATTATGGAAAAGGGCATCACAGCGATAGCATGACGACCACGGCGGCAACGTAAGATACTTTTCTCTCGTCTTTCAAGTCACTGGGAGTACGACGATGTCTCATCAGGCACGTAGGCAGATACTTACTGGTTAGATTACCAAAAAAAAACAGCATCGCGTTTAAATAACAAGACGCATTACGGTGACATCACGGTGACATCACGGTGACGTAAGCACTGACAGGGCAAGTCAATAGCCACTGACGTCAGACACGACTCGTCTCTGGGGACGTTAAGTCGTTCACATCAGTGTTTTTCATGAACTGGAAACGACTGCCTTTAGACCTCGGCAGACACTTCCTGGTTGGACTAGGGTGGCATGGCACCGCTCGGTGACATCGTGGTGACATCAGCAGTAACCGGGCAGCTCCGGCAGAGATGTCACACACGAGGAAATTGCGCAGCTACTCGCACAAACTCTACTCTCTAAATACTATAAGTCACTTTAATGGTTGTTTTGATGACTCTGTGTAAGACTTTAAATCATCCTCTTGATTTGGCCCTTTAGAGTGTGTGTGTGTGTGTGTGTGTGTGTGTGTGTGTGTGTGTGTGAGTTAGAGTTAGAGTTAGAGTTAGAGAGAGAGAGAGAGAGAGAGGAGAGAGAGAGAGAGAGAGAGAGAGAGAGTGTGTAACTGATGTTAACTGATGTAACAGTGTAACTGATGATACAGACGTGTGACCGCAACCTATTCATTGGAAGCATGTGACTCACTCACACACACACTCACACTCACACTCGCACTCACACACACAGTACCCTGCAATAGTAAAGATACATCTTATCAGTGGACGACCTCTGAGAGCTAACGGACACACGCTGCACCGACTCTTCTCTCACGTTATCACACTTTCCTCTCCGCCGTTAACGGAAAGTTCATGAGCACCACGAAGCCCGTCGATGAAAACCAAGCACCAAGCACCAAGCCCCAAGCCCCAAGCCCCAAGCCCCAAGCCCCAAGCACCAAGCCCCAAGCACCAAGCCCCAAGCACCAAGCACCAAGCCCCAAGCACCAAGCACCAAGCCCCAAGCCCCAAGCACCAAGCACCAAGCCCCAAGCCCCAAGCACCAAGCACCAAGCACCAAGCCCCAAGCCCCCCGCGGACACACCACTTCCAGAAAAGACTAAATGCGAGAAGCTTAATGCCGAACAGCTGGGATCAACAACTAAGCCACCACAGCATGAGTGAACTTGTTTCCTAATCCGTGCTCCATGTCGCAATTTAGCCACAGAAACCCCAGAGCAGCCCCCAGACCAGGTCCTAGAGCAGTCCTAGACCAGGTCCTGCTGTTGCAAACAATACGTGGAAAAATGTGGTTCTGTTGTTGATTTGTAATGGCGGTTTGCAGGGTTGGGGTCAGACCATCCAATACTCAGATGACCCCTAGCATCCCCTGACTACTCCTATAGGGACTCATGTGTCTGTGGTACTCAGTAGTGAGTTTATGGTACTTTTTTATCTCCTATATTACTATGATGTTCCTATAATACTCCTATAGGAACTGGGGTAGTTTTCTGACAGGTCTATAGTATCCTCGTTGTTCACCATTACAACATTGACTCTTGCTTGTTTGCTTTAAGACAGAAGGATTTCCCCCCCCCTTCACATACTAAATAAAGTAAACAGACTTCTTCAACTGGTTTAAAGTGAACTTCACCTGACCCCCGGGGCAGCGAGACCTACCTGAGCTGAGGGGGGGGACGTCGTCCGTGGTGGAGAAGTCCAGCGTGGCCCCGGCGATGTCCACCATCTCATCGTCGTCGTCGTCGCTGGGGTGATGAAGGCCGTCGAAGCTGCCCGTGCAGTACCCGGCGTTGTCCATGCCTGCGGACAGAAGAGAGACGAGTCATTTTTGGTGGAGAAACATCTGGATTCACCAACACACCCTGGGCGGGTTGAGCACAGATTTTTACCGATTTGGGAGTATTTCCGATACACGCTCGTCCAGTACTGAAACATTGCAGCTTCGGTAACACAAACACAACTAGTTTCCTCTTATATCTATCAGAGTATTTCCCGGTGAGGGCAGCGGGCTCCCTGCTGACCGACCCCGGCCACAGCTGGTCCAATCACCGACACATGCTGCGACTCGGCCAGTAGTGACAGCTCATCTTCAGCTACGGGGAAGTTTAGCAACTATTTCCGCTTTTATTCTCTGGAGCCGCTGATAACAAAAACAACTCTGCTGTAATCCAGCCAGGGCAGCGCAGTCAGGGTTTCGCAATGTCGCGGTGGGTAACATTTGTAAGCGACGAAAGCTGGTGATTAGCCTAGCTTAACGTCGCTAGCTAGCTATTGTTACTGTACGAGCAAGGCGATAGCTGTCAGACGAACTCGCAGGGGAAAAAACAAACAGTTGGGCTACAGAGGAGGAACTGGCGGTTGGAAATCTGAATCCAACTCGCAGAGAAAGAAGGAAATAAGGCCTACCTCTTGGGGGAAAAACCGCCGTCCAGAAGTAACGGTAGCTAGCCGCCCGTGCAGACCGTCTTATCTCGTGCTTTGGATTTGCCCCGCCGTCGTCTTACAGTTAGGCTGCTTATGTCAACAGTAGCCAGTGTAAACTTATCGCTCCGGCTCGACTGCTCCTTGGAAATCCTGCGTCATCCTCCGTTCAAAACCGACGATTTCAAAGCCGTCGAGCTATTCGGAAGCCTGCCATAATAGAAACCGCCGCTGTTTAGATTCCTGAAATTGTTAAATAGCGTGTAATAGTCCACTCAACGCGTTGTTTTTGTGTTGTAAAGTTGCCAGCTATGTTGTAAACGTCAGACCAGTGTCAAGGTAGCGAGCGTTAATACAGGACTTCCGGTTAAAACTTTCAAAATAAACCCCCATTGATGAAGCTCTTAAATAGAATTTAACGATTTGGTATTCATGTTACCGCAACAGCATCACTCTATTAAGACAAATTTTTCTATTTGACTTTTTTGTTTTTCTGCATACCTCTAAACCCTCCGCTGACCTCACAGACAATAGGATTATTTTCAAACAATTAAAAAAGGAAATAAATGGTTTATAAGGCAAAGTGTGGAGATGATTTCTACCAATCAAAAAAGACAGCTGGTCAGACATCTGAATCTGACATCACTATTTGAAATGCTTTCTGAGATCAATTTTAGGAGGTCTTTCATAGTTAATTGTTCTTATCAAAAACCGCAAACTTTACACTTTTATTTTGAAGGCAAAGTCGCTTAGCTCCCGGTTTTGTTCTGGATATTTCTAGCTAGCTTGATGCAGCTGAACGCCAAGATGTGTTTTCCATGCCAGGAAAACCAATCGATCCAAGAGCTACGGTAGTTTCTCCAACTGGGTCAGTGGAGCAGTACGATGTATCGATCATCCTCTTTTATACGGATCAGCTTCTCAGTCCGTTTACACTGCAGTGCATCTATATATCATTTTTAATAATGTCAACATTCCCGTCCCTCTTGCACATTCCCGTGAGCATTGCCACTTTTCATTTCACTACATGTATGTGTATGTGACAAATAAAGTTCTTGACTCGACTTGATTTGGCCGCCATACTCTGAATACACTATACAGTCAGCAACAACCTGCTTCACTTTCACACAGTTACATAAATTCACATGAATAAAATCACAGTACCGCTGCAGGGAGATGGAGGCGACCAACGTCTCCACCATGATCTCACTTGTTTTTATCAAGTTATCACAATTCACTTGACAGCGACTGATGTTTTAAAGTTAAATAATCCACCCCATCCATCCACTACAGGGCGACACCTTGTGGTCCTTTGAAGAAATGAACAAGTGAAGTGTGTGTGTGTGTGTGTGTGAGAGGAAGAGACAGCAGGGTATTAGTTTGTAGCTTTGATTAATTAGCTGCTCCTCTCCTCTTCCTCCTTCCCTCCCCCCATCTCTCTCTCTCTCTCTCTCTCTTCACTCCAACTCTCCAACATACATATTTATCCACCCGACCTCCCATGAGCAGGTGATATTTGTTTTAAGGGTCTGTGTTTCTGTTCACTTCCTTTCTTTCCTTTATGCCTTTCTTTCATAGCTCATTCATCACTCATTCATCTTTGGTTCTTTAGCTGATTCATTCTTTCTTTTTTCGTCTGGCCTCCCCTCAGTTTAGTCCTTTTGCACTATCTCCATCTTTTTGAGTTCATCTCATTCATTTATTTCTTTTGCAACATTTCCCCATCCATTTCCTCTCTCTCTCTCTCTTCCTTTCTTTCACTCTTTCCATTTCTCCTTACATCCCCAGTGCTCTTCTCTTCAACCTGGATCACTTCTTCGCCACCCCCCCCCCCCCCCCATGTTTTTTTGTCTCCCATCCCTCCCTCCCTCCCTCCCTCTCTCTCTCTTTGTCTTTCCATCTCTCCTCACATTCCCAGCTCTCTTGTTCTTCGATCTGGGTCAGCCAGAAGAATGCGTTCCCTTGCCTCAGTAAAATGCAGATTCTTCACTTTCACCACAGATGTTTTCTTTATTATTTCCCCAGACCAGCAGACCTCCCCCCCTCTCTCCCCCCTCCCCCCCACCCCCCAGTCTGCTCTGTTAACAATGATGAAGAGACTTTATTTCCTTCATTTTGAACTAGAAACTAGGAAGAATTAGAGACCCAGAGAGTCAGAGTCCATGCTGCAAAACAACATGTGATGTGAACGTCCAGGTCTTATTTCTGCTCCGACTATCTCTCAGGACCGATGCTACCAGGACGTTTCTGATCTGGGTTTTTATTCCTCAAAGGGAAGTGGATCAACAAGCAGCCGAGTTGAGACATTCAACATTTCACTGGTTGGAGAAAAAGATCGGCAACAAATTTACAAAATATGTGCACATCAATTTTCCATTAAGTTTTCCAAGCCAGGAAAACACAAATTTTGGATTCCATGACTTTTTCAGGTTTTCCCATGACCGTAGGAACCCTGCTGATAGCACAAATGAGGGCACTGTTTAAAGTACAGAAGCCATCGGTTAACAAAATAAAAGCGCTTTCACAGATGTCATCAAATCCAGCCAAATCCATACAATTGCATTTTGGATCCTCTCTTACACCAGGAGTGATTTATACTTTCACCACCTCTTTTCCCATCTTCAGGGTAATACCCCAACGGTATTTCTGGCTACAGGAAGGTTATTAACATTATGTAGTGTCTGTCGATCATCCCCACACGACTAGAACAGCCTCGGTCTTGACTTGCTTGACTAAAAACCTGAAGAACCCCCCAAGAGAGAATTATTAATAACACCGAGACTAAGTTGAGTTTCGACTCTCCGAGCTCCTGCTGAGCTGCTGAGCGACTCCAGTTTTCACCCTCCACTCGTCATCCGTCACCCTCCGTTTGGCCCCGGCCATATTTGTTCAACCGTTGCACCACATCCAAACAAATTATGGCACCGGACACCGAAGCAGCATAAAGGGACCGTTCACCCAACAGGACGTAAATCACCACACGAGACGCAAAGGTAGTTTAAAATACTATTATTATTATTTATGGTACTTTTTCCTCACATGAGTGTTTTTGCAGTTACAAAATAAAAGGCTTTTGTAGTGCATTAAAAAAAAAAAACGCTTTGTAATAAATCAGAATTACAAAAGAAAAACATGAACAGAAGAAATATACTCTCGCTGGTCCCCCGAGCCAGCTGCTTTTTTTGCTTTTTTGTCAGCCAATAAGATTCCAGTCTATTTTTTTTTTAAAAAGGCTGTTATAGTACAAGAATACACAGAATATATACAAAGCAAAAATCAACAAAGGTGTACATGGACGTCTTGGTTTGGGTTCAAGGTCGTTTGGCGTAAAAACAGCAGAAATCACCGGTTAACAGGAAGGAACATCGGTGCTGAATTGAACAGGCAACAAACAGGAAGTCTTAAACGTACTGAAGCTTTTCATTGAACTTGAATCAGTGCTGTTATCGGTGCTGAGTCATGTGATCTGTTTGCAGGCTGAGATTAGCGGCTGTTTGCAGGCTGCATGGGTATTTCAGTCGCTGCCATTGCAGGTTTACTTGATCAACAATTAACCAGTGAAGCTGATAAAGCGAGGAAGGTATTGACTGTGTGTGTGTGTGTGTGTGTGTGTGTTTGCAGAACTGCTTGTAACATATTTGCGTTTCACTCCAGCAATTTCCTCCTCCAACAGCTTACGATTTACACATTTCCTCCTCCAAATCCCTTCCGCTCTCTTCTTGAGCTGTTGCTGATTTACAGGGGCGGCGTCTAAACTCCAGGTCCAGGTTTTCAGGAGTCCGCTTTAAAGCTCGGGGAGTCTTTGGCAGCAGCGACGGTACAAATCACGTCGGGGAACGGGAGCGAGGGAGCGAACCACATATTTGCAGGTTCACGGAGGGGGTGCAATGGTGGCTGGTTAACCTGGACAGTGGCGCTCGGCTTCAAATCCTGCAGCTCAATGGCAACAACACTGCCTGGGTCGGGGGTTCGATTCCCCCGCTGGGGCACCGGCGACCCAGACGAGAACTACATTGCCAGGCCCTCGAAATACAACCTCAACCTCCAAATATATATATACACAAAGCTAAACTATCACCCTTCCCGGTCTTTCCGTCAAATCAACATCACTATATACACAACGTTACACTATGAACAGGGTCTTCTATACATCATGGCACCGCGGTGGCGTGTCAAACTCCACACAGCAAGACATGTTGCAGCTACAGACAGTGCAGTGATAGAGAATACAGAGGGCTATGGTGCTGTAATGGTAGTGTAGGTTATATAGCGTCTGTAGATGCAACTTTCACCTTACTAGGCAACTTTCCGCAACGGCGTTTCACAAATATTCACTTCAGTCCCATTAACGGAAATACAGTTTCTTAGTGTTGAAGCACCGGGGGAAAAAAAGAAATTCTCCCAGATTCTCTGAAACCGGGAGATTAAATAAAACACACTCGTCAAACAACACTTTGGTCTTTGGTAAGGTAGTAGTGATACTGATGGATACGTCAAGGTTGGAGATACCTTGTGGAAGAGTCAACAGTATTATGGGTTACAGTACGTGGGGGGGGTAAAAGAGCGTTGCAGTCAATCTGAACACTTCCACAAGCTCCACTTTCAGTCTTGTAGTGTCTTTTCGTTCTAGTGCCAACATCTTCTTCTTCACCGACGACACCAAAGAAACCCGATCGTCTCCGTCCCGAATCCTGAAGTTGCTCTCAGCTCCAGCGGTGCCGCCCAAGACAAATTCCTCTGAGTTTATTGTACTTGGAGATTTGATTGAGGCGTTGTGAAGTCCGCCGAGTTCAACCGATGAGGAAGAAAGTCGGAGAATTTATTGTTGCAGAGGCGTCTAGAGCTCGGCTTTGTTCGGTCTTCTTCACAGGTCGTACTGGAGTCTGGTCTCGGTCTTTAGTCGGGTCTCGGTCTTCAGTCGGGTCTCGGTCTTCAGTCGGGTCTCGGTCTTCAGTCGGGTTTCGGTCTTTAGTCGGGTCTCGGTCTTCAGTCGGGTCTCGGTCTTCAGTCGGGTCTCGGTCTTCAGTCAGGTCTCATTCTTCAGTCGGGTGTCGGCCTTTAGTGGGGTCTTGGTCTTCAGTCGGGTCTCAGTCTTCAGTCGGGTCTCAGTCTTCAGTTGGGTCTCAGTCTTCAGATGGGTCTCAGTCTTCAGTCGGGTCTCGGTCTTCAGTCGTGTGTCGGTCTTAAGTGGGGTCTTGGTCTTCAGTCGGGTCTCGGTCTTCAGTCGGGTCTCAGTCTTCAGTCGGGTCTCAGTCTTCAGTCGGGTCTCAGTCTTCAGTCAGGTCTCATTCTTCAGTCGGGACTTGGTCTGCTCTGGTTTCAGCCTCGGCCTGGTTTTGACCCCCCTTTGAACCAGGTCTCAAACTCAACTGGACCTGGAAGTGACCTGGACCTCGACTAAGGTGGTCTTGACTACAACCCTGCCTCTTCATCTCCTCTCTAATAGTGTCCATACCCCATAGACATGCCCATGCCCATGCCCAGCCCCAGCCCCAGACTCTCCCTCAGCCCTCTCAGCTGCTCCTCCCCCAGCCGGATCTTGTCCTCCAGCTGCCTCTGCTCCACCAACAGAGCTGCCTTCATCTTCACAAAGTGGCTGCGAAGAAACAACAGATCAAATTTAATTCAACTATATTTTACTATATACTTGTATACCGTCTACAGCCCATGTTTTAAGTCTTGTTAAGTCTTTCTTCAACATGCTAGAAGCAACATGTCCACTGCTCTAAACCTTGTTCACCTGTAGTCTCTGTGCTGCTCCGGGGAGAGGCATCGGGAGAGTACCCGGCCTACCGCCTGCTCTCGGCGGTCAACGTGGTCCTTCAGGTCCTGGGCCTCCGACAGCTGCCTCATGAGCTGACACTTCTTCTCCAGCAGGGGGAGCTAGAGGGCAGCGAGAGAAGGAAGGGCAGGGGGTAAGAGGCAAAGAGAGAGAGAGTTGGTGTTACGTTCAAACAATGTTTTCTTTTTTTTTTTGCTTCTTGTGTTTTTGCATCTGGGCTCCAGCAGATCCTGTCAGATCTCGACTCTTGGTAGCATCACCTTCACCTCCCTCCAACATATTCATCCCTCGCTCCTTCCTCTACACTCTCCCTGTTCCCCACCCTCTCCTTCCTTCCTTCATTCCCTCCTTTCCTACTTCCTTCTTTCCACCCTTCCCTGTCTTTTCTCACCTCTCTCCCTGTTCCTCACCCTGAAATTCCAATTCAAAATGTAAAAATGCCACTTCCATTTAAAAGCTGGGTTTAAATTCGAGCGTCAGGAGGATGTACACCATCGCCCAAGCTTACCAGGGAGTCTCCACCCTCACAACAGCCCTCCCTCTTCCCTCCCCTGCTCCTCACCCTCTCATGGTGTGCTGTATCTGGGTCCAGTGTATCCAGGGAGGTCTCCACCCTCAGCAGCCTCCCGGACAGAGACAGCAGGAGGCTCACCACCTTGTCCAGATCCCCGATGAACATCCGGAACTTCTCCATCTCGTTGGGCTTACACACCGCCACCACCATGCTCTCCACCTGGAGACAGACGGAGGCCCGACGTCAGAGACGAGAGACTGATTGAGACTAAGTGAGTGAGGTGATTCTTTGCTTTCTCTTGACAGCGCAGTGGCCATTTTGCATCCCTCAATGGCAAGCATTTGGGTAAAATGTAATTGGATACACAAAATGGTTTCAAAAAAGTGTGCAAGTATGCAAGAGCGAGTGCTTCTCTGGATGGCAAAGTGGCCATTTTGCATCCCTCAACAGCAAGTAAATGGTTTAAATGTCATTAGGTACACAACATGGTGAAAGTAGAAGTGAGTGAGCATGCATGAGTGACTGAATGTGTGAATCCATTGCTTTCACTTGATGACAAAGTGGTCATTTTGCATCCCCCAATATCAAGCAAATGATTTAACTGATTTTTTATGGTAACAAATAATAAATATGATGTAAGGAGTGAATGAGTGAATGACTCTACTTATCACGGCAGCCATTTTGCATCCTTTGATATCTGGCAATTGGTTTAATTCAATCGGGGACACAATGGCACAGGTGAAAGCAAGTGACTGAACAGATGAATGAATGAGGAGGTGAAGCCCACCTCCTCTCCCAGCTGTGTGTTGGCTCTGATGTCGTCCTGAAGCCCCCGCTGAGCTTCTCTCAGCACGCCCAGCTTCTTGCGGAGACTCTCCATCAGTTGTTTCTACGCAACAACAGGCAAACTGTTAACACGCTTAGGAAAACAAAATAACAGGAAACACATTTCTGTCGGTCTCGCATCATCTCCTAAAGATCTCCTAAATCTAGCGGACAATTTTCTTAACTTTGACTGAACGATACTGAAGATACAGTAAAAGTTAAAAAATAGCATCCCAAAATTGCGTTACCTTGTACGTCAGCTCGTCATCCTCATCCCTCTCTCTATCAGTGAAGTCCTTCATCTGCGACAGGAGCTGAGCCTTGGCTGCCGACGTGCTGTAGTAGGACGAACAGCTGGAGCTAGCACCCGACCGCCTGCAGGATGGAGGCAGATTACATTTGTTTTTACAGTGATAAGACACAGAGGCAGAGTGATAAGAAAGGCACACCGTGATGTAGTACAACGATTAAAAAGCATAGAAATAACAGATGCAATCAATAAAAAAAAAAGATGCAATCAACGTCAAAACAAGCAAATAAAGCAACATATAAAAACAGAAATAGCAGAAGAAGGTAGAAGGGAGTTGAACAATAACAAGATCCATAACAAGGCAACTAAAAACAAATTTAAAAAAAGCCCTGATGCCAGGGAAATGAAACCAATCCCAGAATGGAAAGCTCACAGGCTCCATTCCCACAAAAAGCCAACATGTCCTGACACTGAACTTAAGATGTTGCCACACAATAAGAGATGAAGCTGAAAGCAAAATAAGGCTATGGGGGGAGAAATGAGAGGAAGGAGCAAGGTGAGAGGAACAGTGAAGCTCGGGGTTTTTGTTAAGGACAACACCTGAACTTTCATTTACTTTCCTGTGATCTGAACTTCCTGTCACTCATCTTACTCATCCTACGTGGACCCCCCCCCACC
Source organism: Hoplostethus mediterraneus (assembly GCA_034670385.1). Taxonomy (NCBI): domain Eukaryota; kingdom Metazoa; phylum Chordata; class Actinopteri; order Trachichthyiformes; family Trachichthyidae; genus Hoplostethus; species Hoplostethus mediterraneus. Next base: position 598,579 of record JAXDDW010000193.1, read on the forward strand.
CCCCCACCCCCCCACCCAACTCTGGCACCTCAGCAGGTCAAAACAAACCAGGGATAGTATTTGCAAATACTAGACGGGGAATAAGAAAGCCGGCTGCAGAAGGGTGCTTAGGAAGGGTTGTGGGAAAGAAGGAGAACAATTAGGAGGATTAGAAGGAGAACAACCATTTCAAATGGTCTGTGTAATTAATGCACACACACACACACACACACACACACACACACACACACACACACACACACATATACACACCATCACATTCCACCAGTCAAGCTCCCTCCTTACCTGTCCAAGCTATCCGAGTTGTGATCCGTGGTCCGGTAGGCCCCTCTCCAGCTCTCCGTGCCCGATTCCCCCTCACTGCTCTGGGGGAAGAGCTCCTCCAGGCTGAGCCCCTCTCTGGTCCTCTCCCCAGCCTCCAGCTCCTCCTCCAGAGACCCGCTCGCCGCTCTCGTCCTGCCCGAGGGCGAGGCCTCAGAATCGGGTAAGGTGTCGATGTCCGTCTCCAGGACCGTGACCGGCAGGGCGAAACAGGGGAGCTCGCTGCTGATCGGCTCATCCTCGACCGGCAGCCCCTCCTCTTCCTGGAAATCGTCAATGTCCGTTTCCATGGGGATGTCCAGTTCCGCCTCCAGGCTGTGGGCGGGGCTTGGGCTGAGGGTCGTCTCCGATTCCGTTCCCGGTTCGGCTTCGGGAATCTTCTGGGGTTCTACGCTGCCGACGCTCTTGGAATATTTCTGGAAGCCTCTATTGACCTGGAGCTGCTGCTGCTGCTGCTCGTAGTTCATGGCGAAGTAGGATTCAGGAGATACAACCCCGCTGCCTACTCCATTTTCCATGGTAACAGGAAGCGCTGTGTTGCTATGAACTCTGGGAGATGGAGTTCTCTCCCATTCGGCCCTTGGTCGCAGACTTGACTGCTGTTTGTGATACTTCATCGTTGATAGTCTGTCCTGGGCTGGGCTGGGGTCCGCCTCCGATGGGCTGGGGAGACACAGATCATCATGTACTTTACTGTCACACTGATAAAACACATAAGTACAACTGAAAAATGTCATAATAACGTTGAGAAAAAATGAGTGCTGCACGAAAGCGAAGCACATGATGGGTTATTATTAGAGTTATGAGTCATCCTGCAATGTTTGCTGACAAAACTGCTCTGTGATTCAGGCTGGGATCATCTGTCACATAGCAGCATTATTCCAAAAATGACCAGTCAACAGTGGTAGAGTCGTACTGGCGTGCACGCTCAGCAAAACTCTGGATAAATGCATTAAAACAACGTGAACCACGTGTGATGTGTCTAAACCCTGTTATCTCTGTTGGTTCCTTCCAATCTCACCTGTTCTCTGTTGGTGGTGGTGGGGGAGGTAGGGGTGGTAAAATGTCCACCCTCCCATCCCTCTCCCTCTGGGGCGGGGCCACAGGTCGGAAGGCCCTCCTGGAGAACATAGGACTGGGCGGGGCAACAGAAAAGGGGCGTTCCTGACTTTGAGCCTGATTCAGATTGGGCAGCGCGTGGGAAAAGGGGTGTTCCTGAATCGGAGTTTGACTCTGGCTGCAGGTGCAGCGGCGACAGCCCTCCGACGCTTCCTGCCTCTGCGGAGGAAGACTGTAGGACCTCTGCCTGGACACTTCAGGTGCAGGGAGGGATGAGGAAGAGTGGTGGGAGGAATGGCGTCCCTCTATGGGGGTGAAGGTGGGCGGGACAGAGTGGTGGAGAGGAGGAGGAGCAGCAGCAGGAGAGGAAGAGGAGAGGAGGGGCGGCGATGCGAAGAGGGTGTGGTGGGACGCTCGCCTGCGGTGGAACTGCTCCCACTTCGGGGGCGGCGGTCTCGGGGGAGGCGGGGTCTTCTTCCTGGTTGTGCCGGCAACACTTCCCGCTCCTCCTCGGACGCAGCCACCCCCTCCTTCCTCCTCCTCGCTCAGGGTCTGGCTGGCAGCCATGGAAATCGCCGGCGACCAGCGGTGGCTGCTGTCGAACCGGAGGTCGTTTTCAGACATGGCTCGCCCCCGGAGCGCCAGAGGGGCCGGAGGGGGGGCGAACGCAGATGAGCACCGGTCGTCGTGGGTGACGTCGCTCTGCCCGCCGGGGCCCCATCGACCCCGGTGGGAGCGTTGCTGTTGCTGGTCGGCGTCCTCTAGCGGCCTGGAGTCATGTCGGCAACTCGGGTAGTCCCTATGATGGAGAGACTTATATCAACTTGTGGTAAAAGACTAGAAATGAGGTCAAAATGAGAATGCGAGGGAGAAAATAGAGCAAGAAAGTGGCGGCGCTGGCATCTCAGTAATCCCATAGTAACATATAGGTATCCCCGTTCAACCACATATCGTTACCATCATATTTTAACCATGGATGATTGCTACACACACTTAAGAGTTCATTATACCCCAATCACAGCCGGGCATGACTGAGTGGGATTTCCGCCCGTCAATTACACCGGGGGCTACCCCACCTAAGGCCTCCAGGGACGCACTTAGAGGCAATCAGGGGGAGACAGAGCAAGGAGAGAGACAGCTGAAGAGTGTGTGTGATGTGAAAGATGACAAAACAGATCAAACTGAAAATGAAAAGGACGTCATTTCAGTTTGCGCCTTTCAGAAACACACAGAGGGGAAGCGGCTCACCTCTCGGTCGGGCTGTACTTCCTGTTGAGCTCGGCCGTTTCCTGTTGCCGGGCGGGATACGTCTGTGGAACACATTTAGCCGGGTTAATTCCACCCAAGGAATGCAGGAAGGCACTCGTTACGCGGCTAAGTGTCGGTCGGCACACATCCATTCACAGAGGTGGGGATACTTCCCATTAGGGTTCAACCGAATTGGTTTTTTAATGCTGATACCGGTATTTTTGGGTCGAAGCTGCTACTGGTCGATATTAGTTGTTTAAGTTGACCATTTTCCTGCCAAAGCATCACAAAGTGTTGTTAGTTTTATTATTTTCGGGGTGGAAAATCCTCTGAAACTGCATTTACACTGTGGGACACTAAAACTCTCCATCAAAACCCATTGATACAAGTAGGAAAGGGATGAAGAGAGTGAGAGACAGGTTATTCCACCTCATCGCCAGAGCCATACACCTGAGGGAGTTCTGCTAACGGTGTTTCTTGTTGATCCAATGCGTTCATACGAGGCTCCGCTCATTACGGCCGTGCTACAGGATACGTCTGCGCAACGCATTCAGGTTATTCCGGGTTATTACTCCACCGGAGGAATGCCGGACGACCTCATTGCACCCTCATTACTGGTTGCAGAAGTACCAGCGGCCAATAGATACACGGGAGGGGGGCGGGGCTAAGCTGCAAAAACACACACCGGTGGGGTACACGCTCGTCCTCCACTCGGAGATTCCTGCGCAAACGTATTTTCAGAGCGTCTGCGATCCGAATCTTGAACACTCGTTTGGTGTTGTTCTTGGCACGCCGCGGCGTTAGCTAGGTTGGGCTCTCTCCACCGTCAGAGCATGAAGTGGTAAGAGTTGATAACGGACATGAAGAGAGAGACCGGGAGCAAGCGGTCAGCTGTACTCTGAGTGATCTCTGACCTTTAACGACCTCTATCAACATTGACAGACCTTATCTGCTCTTACGCAAGTCTGACCCTACGGTGGCCTGTAGCTGACACAAGCAATAAAGTCACATTGTCACGAGTAAGCTAGCTCGAAAGCTCGGAGTTGAATCATTGGTATTGATCAATGACCACAATAGATCTGTCAACCCCCTGCTGTGAGGCAGCAGAAACCTTGATGATCGCCTTTTAAAAAGGGTGCTGATCTGAGACTGAAGTGAGGCATTTTATTCTTGGCTCTGAAGCATTGGGAACCTTTAACATCATCATTGAAAAATACTGTCAAGATACTGTGGTTAGTAAGCCTTCGGTAACTCGAGCTCTGCATTCTTGTTTCAGGCTTAACTGCGAGATAAATCCCCCCAAATCTCCCAATTACTGGACAACTATTTGACGGTGGAGAAACATTCCAACGGGCAGAACAAACACCACGGATACGACGTGATAACTGTGAATGTTGTTTTACAGCGAGCGTGATGTCTGCTATGCGCACCGACCTTTCGCAAACTGAATTTCCTCTGTGAAAAAGAAAAAGTGGAATTGTATCATAATGTGGATTTAATGTTCATGTAATGTAGTAGGACCTTAATGTTTTCCACTGAGGCTGAAACCAGCCGTTGGTCTAATTCTGCCAATAACAATCCATCTGAACTATTTCCTAACGTTTCTGAAAACACAGCTGGGCGTCTCGGATGGACCCCGGTGAGTGACAGACCATGAATAATAACAATACCGCTCCGTTCCATTTCCATATCTTCATATTCTGTTTCCTTCCCATGTCCAAGAGACGCGCACACACCAACACACACATTCATACTCCCCGGCACACACACTGCAGCAACAGGCGTAAGACACACCTGTATTAACGTGCGTACACACACTCACACACAAGCCTCCCGTTTCCAAAAAGACTTGTATGTATGTGGCATGCATGTTGTGTACACCTGGATGTTCATGTGTGTACCTGCACATAAGTGTGTGTGTGTGTGTGTGTGTGTGTGTGTGTGTGTGTGTGTGTGTGTGTGACATAGCCCTGCAGTACATCCACCACATCTGTTCCTGTTAAAGATGTTGGACGCCTTCAGCGGCAGATATAAAACAAGAATTCAACGCAGGGGTTATCGTTGTGGCATCAAACCAAGAACCCTTCATTTGAACAGGATCCCAACCAGGAGGAAACGGGGGAGGAAAGCCGCAAGAAACCAACGGAATGGTGTCGGCTTTAGCCAAATATGTGTTCAACTGAAGACACATTTTGTCCATAACAAATGTCAGTTTGGCTTCAAATCATAGGGTTGCTAATGGGTTGAAGTTCATGGGAGTTTCAAAAGTTCAGAGGAGGGGGTTGCTCTATCAAAAGAGCCCCCCCCTGCCAGGAGACTCGAGTCAATTTGCGGTAGAGATGTAACGCAACACTGTTATTATCACTGACACACATGTTGCCCAATCTCCCTCAGTTCCATGAACAAATTCCATGATCTGCTGCAGTCTGAATGAGAGCTTCAGACCTCGACCGCATGCAGGACGCGAGGTTCGACTTCAAACCAACCGTTCAACCGCTCAGCTCTTGGACCCGGCGGCCACTTAGCCTCGGCATCCAAGAGCGGTCACTCGATCCCCTTTTGGTGCTGGTTTGAAAGAGCTGAGATAGTGCACTGGTCTCCACTGGTTTTTCATTTCCATTTCCAAAACCACATTCTAATCTCAGTAAACAGCAACGTTTTATCGTACACTTCGGGTGCAGTTGCTCTGTTTTCAGTGCCTAGACACTGGTAGACACTTTATTTAGCGAGCCGCTTTTCAGGGCTGACTGCGCAGTCCAGCGGTCCACTTGGACCACTGGCGTCTGGGATGCAAATAGAATAAAAAGTGTCTTTATTTATCAACAGGAAAGGCGGACTGAAATCCATCTCATTTTTATGCTGGTCCTGTAAATTCGCATTGACTAGAACGTGGAAATGTCAAGTGACTTAGAGACTTTGATGAAAGGTTCTCAATTCTGAATTTCCACTGCAAGCTCATTGTAAGCCTGATATTCAATGCAAGTCTAGAACAGCTTCTGGCTATATTGCTCAGCTTCAAACAAGACTGACCCTTAGTGCAGAATACCCATTAGTTGTATAGATACACAGAAGACACCCGGGTACTTGTGGCGCCAACTCACTAGTGATACCGGCCTCTCTTTAAACTTGTTAGCATTAATAAGTCCTTAATTCTTACCATTTTACAAAACACTCTCTAGATTTGGTACAGCGACAATCTAAAACTATGTGGTTGGGATGGGAGTCTTGGTGTGGTGCTCCAGTAGGTCCTCCTCTAGTATGTCTTTCATGCTTAGTCCCACCTTTCCATCAGGCCCGAATGGAAGTAACCCAGAGTTCAACTCATTCCAGTCGGGAACACACTCGCTCGCAGCCCACATTTCACTCTGTGTCTCTTTTTTGTCTATAAATCTGACAAAGTCAAACTATAATCCCGATCCCAGGACACGGGGGTCCCCTGCTGAGAACTAACCTGGCTACCCCCTGACTTCTTCATGAACCTTGTAAATGCAGTGTGTCTGTTGCTGGAAGAGTGGGTGCTATTGTGTGCATTATTGAAGCCATGATGAAAACTGAATGCATGTGTGTGTGTGTGTAAGACTGCATTCTTTTGCAAATGAGTGGAGTATTTTTACCTCGGTAGGCGTGTAGCTCCGTTGCAGGCGTACCCCTGGTGGAGAGGTTGTTGGTTCTCCTGGGGCTGGGAAGGGGTGTTGATTGGATAGAAGGCCGACCGAGGGGCTTGATTCTGGGCTTGGCTGTGGGAGAGTGCCTGGGGCTTGTGCAAGCTGTCCTTGTGTTGGAAGTCTTGATTTGTTGCTTTAATGCCAGAACTGCTGTAAAACTGCTGACTTGAGATGAGCTGAGCCTCTCTCTCCCTCTCTCGTTCTCTCTCATGCTCTTTCTCTCTTTCTTTTTTGAGCTGTTCCTTCTCTCTAGCCTTCTCCGTCTCCCTTTTCCTCTCCAGTTCAAGTTCTCTCTCCCTCTCCCACTCCTTCAACCTCTCCTCGCGTTCCCTCCCCCTCTCAATCTCCCTCAGCTTCGCTCTCTCCAATTCCAACTCCCTCTCCTCTCTTTCTCTCTCCCGTTGTCTCTCCCTCTCTCTCGCCCTCTCTTCCCTCTCCCTCTCTCGTTCCCTCGCCCTCTCCTCCCTCTCTCGTTCTCTCTCTCTTTCCCTCTCCCTCTCCCTGCTAGTACTCACAGACTGCCTCCTAGCCTCCATAGTGTTGGGGAATGAGGCGCCTTCCTGCTGGAGCCCCCCCTGGTAGGAGAACCTCCTTTGGGCTTGGTGCTGACCATGCTCCCCTCCTTGGAGCTCTGCAGGGTGGGGAGGTTTCTTCTGCCTGCGACTTGCCAGTCCAGAGAGATTCGACACAGACACACTCCTGCTTGTCTCCTCAAAAAACTTCATTCTATCTGCAAACGGAAGGATATCGGACTCATCCACCCGGGAAGAAGAAGAGGAGCGAGTGTAGGAAGAGTTAGAGGAGGAGGTGAAGGCACAAACCCCATGCCGCGACCCCTGTGACCCCTAACACCCTCTCACTCCGGCCTCCAAACCGGCTTGGTCGGTCTGGTTCAGGTTGGAGTTTATGCTCGGGGGTCCAGCGCCAGCGACGGGCCTTGCCAGCGGGTGCCGGCTCCTCCACAACCCGGATGCCGACACCAAAACTGGGCATTCCCGGGTCCTGGCCCAGGTCGTAGTTCAGGTCCTGAGTGTGGGTTTTGGACTGGGGTTGAGTCTGTAAGCCTTCGTTGCTGGACTCACTTGAGGTGTGTGATTTCTCAGCTGGTGCTGTGGTCTGGCCATCTAGGGGGCTGATTGGTGGGACAAATGCAACTTTGGTACTTTCCTGGGAAGGCTGGTCTGGGTCTCCCTCCTCCTCATGGAGGTCTGGACCCTCCTCCTCCTGGACAGTTTCCCCACTGTGGAACAACCCTCCTGGGCTACGGCTCTTTTGAAGCTGGGCCTTTTTCCTTTGGATCTCGTTCCGGAGGTTGGTAGCGAATCGCTCACTGCGGCGACGGTTCCGCCGATGGTTCCTGGACGAGCTTGATCTCTTTGTTGCCGCCTCTCCTTCCACATCCTCCTTTTTTCCTTCCCCTCTTCCTCTCTCCACTCCTCTCTGCTCCTCTAGTAAGGTATCCACACTGGCGGCAGCACTAAGAGGCCTGAAATCTCTCTCCAGTACCCGATCAGATTTCACTCCTACCTGGGTTGATGATTCGGTGGGGGTCCCTGGTACACTCACAGAACGGCCCCACGGGTGGTGATGCTGAATGGGGGAGAGGGACCCACCAGGCAAGGCCTCCATCCCCTCCATCCTCTCAGTCACGTTTACAACTTCATCCCCTTCCAAGAACACAGATCCTGGGGTTGAGCAGCGACTGCCTCCCCATTTGTTCTGTGAGGCCTGGAGGTGGTCGTGAGAAGCTTCTTGCCCACTCAGGCCTGCAGTGAGGTCTTCCCTTGTGGGCTGTGGAGGTGAATGGGACCACTGGCTGCTACAAGGGGACGAGGAGGGATTTGAAGGGTTTGATTGATCATCGCCATTAAAGTCCAGCAACTGAAGTTGTGCGGCGAGGAGCTTCTCTGGGGCGCTGTGGCGGTGCAGTCCCGACGGGGAGTGCTTGGTCTTGCAGTGGATGTGCTGAGGCTCCCCCCAGTCCTCCGTGGAGGGTTCTGGAGGTAAGGAGCCAGAGGAGGTAATGGGGAGAGGGGAGGTCCTCACTGGGGCAGGGAGGTGGTGGTGATCTGGCGTGGTCTCTGAATTGCAGTCTTTATTAGTACTATTATCACATCTGATAGCTCTTAGTCCTTTATTCTGGCTTTGGATATTATAGTACGATTCCAAGGAATCATCTTTGAAATTCCCATTTTTGTCCCCTACTTCTGACTCAGTGGGGAAGCCATTGTGAATACCTGATTCAAGACTGAGGGAGGGCTTGTCATCGTCATGGTAACAGGAGAGGCTGGGAATTTCAATAGGAGCGGAGGCGCAACGCTTTTCAGTGACTTCAGAGCGACTCCGCGTGGCCCTGAAACTGTCCTTCCTGGTTGGAGGCTGAGGGGGGTGCATCTTTCTCTCAGCTCCTCTTTCCTTATCCCTTATGATCTCAAAGTCTCCTCCCCTCCTCTCTTCCTCATAACAGCAGGAGGAGGGCCTATCTTTTACCTCAGCGGGCCTTGCTTTCGGCCTGGTCAGCGACCTGGACTTCAGTCCTATCAGCTGGGCCTCGCCTGATGAGCTCCCCATGGTCGATGCATCCCCGCTGGGGTAACCTCTACAAGCGGGCCCCAGGCTCTGGAAGAGGTTATCCATGGAGCAGGCCTCGCCGGGCCTGAGTGGCACGGTGGCGTAGTCGGATGTGTTTGAACTGGCTGAGAAGGAGCTGTAGGCAGAGTCTCTCTTGTTGTTAAAGAGGGCGGGGTCAACAGGTGAATTGTGGGAGTCGGCTGGAGAGTACGGCTGTGTGGTGGGCGTGGTAGGGTCCAAGCTCTCCATGGAGCCCAGGGAACTACTTCGGTCAGTGGAGGAGTAAGGTCTGGACAGCTGACCCCACTGCATGGACAAGTCACTAGAGAAGAGAGAAGGTATGGGAGGAAGAGGAGTGGGGAAACACATTAGCATCAAAATCACCACGTATGCTAAAACAAATAATGTATCCCACTTAGGAGAAACAAAAACAACAAGCTACAACAAAAAGCACATCAATGCAATAACTGGAAAGAGTACTGATCAACAACTGAAGAGTTTAGTTTTACCGTGTGAAAAAGGTGAAACCCATCCTTACAAAGCGATCGATGGCAAAAAAAAAAAAGGTATTTGTTAAACAAGCCGATAATTCAAGTCTGTTGACAAAATGGTAACGCTTTTAAAGACTGAATCATCTGTAACTTAGACTCATTGAATGAATCAGTTAATGATTTTTGGCCCCAATACATATAAATATATTGTATTTTGGAACTGTACAGCTGGGGAATCTGTTTCATATCAGGCCAGAGCCGAAGATCCACAGCAGCCCCATATGTTTTTAAAGACCCTCGGAGGAAGCCTCTTTAGGCGGAGGGGGATTTCCTCCTCATCAACTCCTACAGCCTGGAGTCAAATCTCTAAGTCATGCCTTGATTCCTCTCATCCTTTCTGTTCTTTCCCCTTCATTCCTTTCTTCCTCTCTTGTGGATTCTTCCCGTCCCATCCCCTTTACTCTTCAATTGAAGAGCTTCATTCCTGATGTCCGCAATTTGAAAAAAGTGAAAGCTACTCTTACAGTGTGATTGAGAGCACAAAATGATGGTACCATTGAAAAGATCAATCAAGTCCTCCTTTGATGAAACGGTCTCACGGACTGAATAACCCCCATTCACGCTCTCATTTTCAATATTAGATAAGACTAAGAGTCATTCTCCCTCAGAAGTACCTTGGCATCCCAAATGCCCTAATCCTCTAGATGAATCCATCCTTAGGCCTCATGTACAAAATGACCATAAGTGTCTACATCAGCATAAGGAGAGCTTAGGGACTGGGGAGTTGTGATAGAGAAATACCTTTCAACTAACCGTCAATATTATTGGCTGTAGCACACACACTGTTCTTGTTCTAGGTTCAAATCTGACTCATACGGGCCCCGATGCAAATCTGTGAACATTTTCTTTGTTGCGGTATTTTCTTTTCCCATCAACGACCGAGGGTGGTCCGCTCACCCTTTGTATTTTCAGCCAGGGAGAGACAGTAGGGGAGACACACGAGAGACATTTCTGGAAGATTTTGATCCTGAACCCAGCGGGGGTAAACATGTGGATCCAGACACAGGGGAACGAACCAGCCGACTATGTCTGGGCTGTTTCTGTGGTATTGTCTCAAAATATGTGGAAAATCTGAGTGTTTCTATACTACCACTATTTACTAATATTACAATTACACAGACTCTGTTTAAGCCTGTCAGTTTCTACTTTCTCATCTTTCCTGTCACTTTCCATTCAATTCTATATAGAAGGGATTTAATAATCAGAATCAGAGAAAAAACTATTATCTATTTCTGTGCATGGAAAAATTATCAGAAAATTGTGAGCGATGAATCAAAAAGTAGAGGCTGCTCTATAGATTTGACCCGGGTAAAGACAGGAAATGAGACAGGAGCTGGACAGGAAATGACAGTCACTCCCGCCCAATCACACAATGTGGAACATGTGAGTGTACAGAATGACACAAAAACCAGCATAGACACACCCACATGCACACGCACACACACATTGAATTAATGCTTGCTGTGTCAGCGAATACTATGGAGGACCGAATCAGCCACAATTACAAATAAATGAATAAATACAATAAATGTAAAAAATAGAAATCTAGAAATATTTACCTATGTGAGTTAAGTCAAACTCTCTTACGTCCATGCATATTTTCTCTCCTACATAACACACACTTGCTTACTGTCCACTGTTCCTCTCTTTCAAACACACACACACACACACGCACACACACACACACACACTGTACAAAATGTCCCCTTTTCTCTCTTTCACACAAACACAGTTTATTGAATGTCTTCCTCTCTTTGTCCGCATGTTCTGGGAGTCACATGCCATTGTCCAGAGTTATGCCGGGAGCTGCCTCCTCATCAGATGGTGTGTGTGTGTGTGTGTGTGTGTGTGTGTGTGTGTGTGTGTGTGTACACAATATGAACCAACAGATGAGGTCAGGCATGACTGACTGTGGGAATTGAGACACACACACACACACACACACACACACACACACACACACACTCCTATCTCAAACCAATAGGGACTATTAAACCTAAGAGTGGTACATTATATCACCGATTCCTATCTAACAGTCCAGGGCTCTGGCGTTACGTTAGGCTGATAAAGATATAAAGGTTATTTTTAATACTGAGTCAATATACAAATGGCACTTCCCCTTTCCCTTTTAAGGACTGCGGTTCATCTCTGTGAGTGTATATAAAAAGGCCTTCTATGTGAATATTGTTTCAATGTCCTTTTCAGTCTTTTGTTCACATTATTACATCGTAACACAATAATAACCCTTAACCCTGGGAGCTGCCCAGTTCAACCGCCGTTCACCTCACCCTCAGCAGATCTTCCCTGCTCCATCCTACTAAATTAAATGCATCACTCGAAGAAAAACGATTTATTTGGATCAGTCTCCAAGGCGATCACTAAAACAGGAATCATGTTACTTTTGTTACCTTTGTCAGGGTTACTACTACTACTACCTTTTCGCTAATAAATTCCTTTTCCAAGACTATTCCATGACCATTATTTGACAGAATCTATTCACCATACCCAACCGGTCACGTCTATACGATTAATATCTGATCTGAACAGACCTGGTCTCATTTCTGGCTACAACGATCACTTGGGACGATACTATCAGGAAGCTATCAAAGGGAATCAACAAGCATCCAAGTCTTTGTCTTCTCTAAATGATGAAGCAAGTAATTGTAATGAGAAATGTTACTTTAATGCTTAGCTCAACGTCTCCGGTAACTGCAGCGGTATCCAAAATGTGTTTAGAAATATGCAGATGATAGACTGACTTTCGTTGCACTTGGATCCGAGATCGGGGAAAAAGGTAGTTGAATAATGTAGGTCTACGTTCAAACATTTGGGGGAGAAAAAACTGAGGAGCCGCCCATGTCGCTCTCCTTTTAGCTCGTATCTCCCCTTTGAAGTTGCTCAATCCTCAAAGAAAAGTTAAACCAGTTCACCGAACTTTCCACCTGGCCCCCGGAGACAGACAAAGAACGGGTCACAGGGGACATCTGATTGGTTATCACTTTGGAATGTTTGAATGGAAGAGCGAGAATAGACCAATGGGCTTCCTGCGCGGGCTGTGTTGACATTAGAGCACGATGATGTCACCGGTTTCCTGGTGACTGTTGGCTTTTGGGAACTAGTCACAGGGACTAAATTTCCCCTCAGTGACTTAGAAATGGTGAAGTTTGGAGCCATAGGGTGACTTTGTATGATTAAAACCGATGATACACGCAGTCAGGTTGGTTAAAACCAGGTTGGTTAACCGTCGTCATCATGTATCCCATCCCTCCTAATGGAGATGCTATAGATTTGCCCCATTGGGTTAGGTGTTAGGTGTTAGGTGTTAGGGTTAAAATTAATTTCAAGTGTTTGGTAGCGTCACTGGCGGGAAGTCTTCTCCGCACAAAGGACGTGACAAATCAAAATGTGAGACAGAAATACAAAACTGTCTCAGCGCCCCATCCAGACAAAACTGGATTCACCAACCACCTCCATGTCCACCAGACACTAAGGAGGAGAGATGTTGGTCCGAAGGCTGCCCAGTTTACGGACTTCTGGGTAATGAAGTCCTTATTCTCTCACTTACCAATTTGCAAAGTTGCCTAGTGCAGATTTAACACAACTGGGAACAAATAATATTAAATCTAAGCTTTTGTTACAATCTGGAGTAACAGAAAGTGCCAGAAAGTTTGAGTCACCTGAGTAAACCTTTGTGTGACTGACAACTTATTAGAATTATTCGCAAATATCAATGTTTTCTTCTGTAAAAAAAGAAAGTAACTGAGAAACATTTACTCAATAATCTGTGATATAGTGATATACGTATAATATCATTTTCTCTAACATGAATGAATGTTGAAAATGAATGTTTGGAAATCTCAAATTTGCTTTTCTGCTGACACACTAATGCAGAAAACATCGGAAAACAAACAAACAAAAGATCTCGGGTGCCTAAGACCTTTGCACGGTAGATAAAGTGAAAAGGGAATTTCCCAACGGATCCATAAAACACGTTATTATTTGTTAGAGTTCCTTCCTCTTACCTGTTGTCAGTTGTGTGCCAGGGTAGTGTGTAGGGGCCAGGGTGGAGCTGCATGGCAGAAGGGGGAGGAGGAGGGGGGAGAGGAGGGGAGTCGGCGGGGGGGAGGCAGGGGGGAGGAGGAGGAGGTGGTGGTGGAGGAGGAGGGAGGGGGGGCTCCGACAGCTTGGCCAGGTGCCAGGAGTGAGGTCTGATCAGGGGGACGCTGCGCCTGAGGACACAGGGGAGGAAGACGCAGGTGAGTATGGACATCGGCCGAGGCAAAGACGTGAAGTGAGCAACCTGAGCAACCTGACCTGACCCCGGCGAGCAACCTGACCCTAACCTGGCCCGGTGAAGCTCCGGGACACCGGCGGTAAAGTGTGTATGAATGTGAAGCATGGATAAATGAAAAGGTAAAAACTGCTTTGTCATCGTTTCCTCATGACATTTCCTTTTCATTCCAATGTGCAACCTCCTCTACTCGTATGACCACACTACCCTTGCAACCCCGTTCCCCGATCACAACCGCGGTTTAACCAGGCAAGACGACCACGTCTCTACAGCCGAGCGCCTCGACATGTTGAGCCTCATGTAAAACAACTTGGAACAACAGCGGCAGAACCCTGCGAACGCAAAACTCCTTGGAAACAACGTTGTAAAAAACATCATGTAACCTGTAACAGTGAGTTCTCTGAGGTAAAATCTGAGGCCAGACATTCCAGCCCACCCCCCGATATTCACCAATTCCCAGGTACAGACTTCCGATACATACAGTATCCAAGCTCCAGTCAACCCCCTGCGGAGTGTGTGTGTGTGTGTGTGCAAGAGAATGAGTGACTAAGTGAGAGAAGGAAAGGGGGAGAAAGGAGTAGAGAGAGAGAAATTCCAGCCAGGTATAAGAATTCCCGGGAGATTCCCAGAGTCTGAATGGACCTTTATGTAGCTAATAATACCTTTCCGAATAACTCTGGAATACCGCCGCCTGGATGGGAATAACGAGACGGGGAAAACAGCCAAGCCAAGGCCGGGCAGGACAGCCTCGCGACCAAAAGGTCCCAGGTTTGATCCCCGGCGACAACCTTACGCTACCTGCTCGCTCCCTGGAAGTCGCTCAAGAGCATCGGCTAAAAAAACTCTGCCGAGACTATCCCGGGTGTTCGGAATAACATTTCGGAGGTACGATCCCCGGGAGGAGAATGTGGATCCTGGCACGACGAGGGGGAGAGGAAAGGACCGTTTGGGGGTATTATTGTTTATGATAAAGCAGGAGAAGCATTTCCAAAGTCAACACCGTCGCTTCCTGGTTCTGGCTGCTCCGGAGGGATCTCTATCGGAGCCCACCGATTGTTCCGACTCCGCTGACAATGTCCTTAAATTATCCCCTGAGAAAGTTTATGGAGTGTCTGTGTGTGTGTGTGGGAACGACCCAAACTCTACCAGACAAAATCCCATTATCAAACCTACCACAAACATCAGCCCCCCCCGCTTTCTCTCCGACTTTGGCTTTGACAGATTGACGACTGTGTGAAAATCAAAACAAGCCCATTCGAGAAATGTAAGGCTGCGATGCATTTATAGTTTTGCAACCCGAGAATGTCGTATGGGAAGCGAGCGCGCTGTTTGGAAGCGACGGGCTGCCACGTATCCCACAATTCTTGGGATGTTGGGTGAACTGGATCGTCTACATCGGCCCAGAGTCGCAACGTCCATTACACTTAAAATCGGACGTATAAAAGTGCAAAGAAAGAGGTGATGTCCTGCACATGACCTTGACCTCTGACCTCCCTGGAGGGGGCGGGGGTTGTGAAAAGAGTCCCTACAGTCCCTACAGGGTTATATCACACACATTGACGGACTTAGAGCAGAAAAGTCGCAAACTAGAATCAAAAAACGAATCAAAAGAAATGCAGCTACTCTTGGAGGATGAATGTCAAAGAGTTCAAACTAGAAACCAACATGTTGTGGCTGCAATCGACTTCACCTCAGGTCCCCGCAGACCAATCGGACGACCAAAGGGTTGCGAGGACTTAAAACCTGTGACCCTTCAGCTGTAGATCAGTTACAGTTCTGATCTCTTTACCTTCACCTACCTTCACCTGGCTGACATCGAGCCCCTGGACACAGCGAGGGAAGCTTTACCAGGGCCGGTTTCAGCCGTACAAGCTAACCCAGTTGGCTAGCCGCCTCAGCTGGCAGCGAGACGCCAAGCGGAATCACGCGGCGTTTGATAAGGTCCTCGTCACCGTCGCGGAAACCAGGAGCTGGGAGTTAGTCGACCGCAGAAAAGTTGCTGCCGTGACCACAAAAAAAACAGTCAGGAAATCCAATTACGCTTTGCAAGACGACAACAACCTCCTATTTATAAACTCGTAAGCGGCCCCGCGTCTTAAGAGGTAGGGCTTTAAAAAAGGTAGGAAAGAGGAACTGAAGAAGAAGAAGAAGGAGTAGAAGAAGAAGAGAATACAGTAGTGGTCCGTCTGCAGCGCTGAATGAGCCTCTATGAAGAGATCTGCTGGAATGTCCTGCTTACGGTCAGAGACTGTAACAGCTGACTGATACTGCAAAGGTCAACTCATAATCTGAGTCACACACACACACACACACACACACACACAGTCTCAATAGAGCACAGACAGTATGCCAGACAGGAAGTCAGACAAATAGATTCAGACGGCGAACTGTCTCATGGATAAACAACAAGGACACACACTGTTGTCGTGAAGAGGCGTGGAGGCGTTAAAACACGTTGAGAGTGTGTATGTGCTCCTGGGTGAATAAAGGCAGCATAAGCATGACATAACCATGACATAACCATGACATAGTCGCATAGCTGTCGGTTGCGATGGTTCTTATTGTGCTGTCTATAAAGAGCCGAGGCACAAAGCGGCTGAAAAAACTCCCCCGGTTTTCTTCAAAGTCATCAGATTTACGCCGGACAGATTTAAAAAAAAGAGACGACGGGAAGAGATTTCTGAGTCCCAGAGGGGAAAGTCAAGACACCAAACCTACCTGACGAGGCTCCGCAACCTGGAGCATCCAAGGTAAAACTGATCCCAGTTCAGCAGCGGTGGCGGTGGCCTCAATACCCGGGGGGTCTAGTCTAGAGAATAAACCCTCCCGGTGGTTTCTAAACGGACCCCGGCTACGCTCCCATCACCTCCCGGGTCTTCCTGGTGAAACGTTTACGAGGAGGACGACTTCTTTCTTTCTTTCTTTCTTTCTTTCCTACTTGGTGGAAATCCCTCACTTCTTCTCGTTCTCCAGGCCGGCTGGGACAAAGGTGGAGTGTGTAGTTCAAGGTCCGTTGTCCATCTGAAGTGAAGTAGCTGACAGGTTCTGACCAAGCTGCTGGTCTCCCCCCCTCCTCCTCCTCCTCCTCCTCCCCCCCCCTCCTCCTCCTCCTTCCCTCTCTTCCTCCTCACCCTCCCTCGCTCCTCTCGCTGGAAGACAAAACATTGCTATTTCTCCCTCCAACGCTCTGCATTTCTCTCACTCCCACCCCATCTGCTCGCTCTCTCTCTCTCTCTCTCTCTCTCTCTCTCTCATTCTTTCCCTGCCTCTCTCGCCCGCACAGGATGTCAGCGAGAGAGGAAGTGTTGTGGAGAGCAGATAAAGTAGCGGCCGGCTGCTAAAATAATACCCAGAGTTCCACACTGTTATTGTTTGACAAAGGGAAAAATGCAGAGGTACTTCCTCCTCTCGTGTGTGTGTGTGTGTGTGTGTGTGTGTGTGTGTGTGTGTGTGTGTGTGTGTGTGTGTGAGAAAGAAAAAAGAGATAAGAAGAGCAAAGAAAGCAGAGACCGACTGGGGGAATTACAAAATGTGGTGAAGGAACGGGAATGCGAGAGGACGGGCCACAGCCGACCGGAGCGCCGCTTCCTAATGGCGGCTTGTGGTGATGCTCGTCCAGGAATTGAAGCTTTTTTCTTTTTCTTTTTTTTTTTTACTGTTGCATTGAACTGGATGAGAGAGTCAGACCAGATCTGAAGTGATGGGGAGAGAAGAAATGAAGGAGGAGAGAGAGGCGATAACCAGACCTGGACACTGGAGTCGCACTTACTGTGTTCAATATTGGATTTGATGTTGATATGATATGAAGATATGATGTGATTTTCTCACTTCATGAAGTAGAAGTCAATGGAAAAATGCTCTGCTGGCGATCTCTGATCATTCTGGGTGTTTTCAATAAATCTCTGAATTTCTAAATCAGTTTTTTTGTCTTCCAAGTCGTCTTTTGAATCGACCTTCTGATGAGACACACTGAGCAAGAGTTAAGGGGATACCAGTATGTTATAGGTGATAAATAAGTGCCAATCTCAACGTACACCTTAGTAAGAAAGGAAGGCTGGTTGCCTGCCGGTATCTGGGCTGCCCCGGTGAGGTGAACACCGATCACACCGGTGCTCACGTTCAGCTGCTTCCTTCATGTGATCTCAGCTGGTCTGAACCGAAGGGAAACCAGACGGAGCAGGACCAGCCCGCCGTGCCCAGTTACAGGGTAGGGGAGGGCGATATGACTAAAGATCAATATCGCGATTATTTCAAACTTTTACCTTGATTACGATGAATGAACGATTATTTTATTTGTTTTGTTTTATTTTGAAATTGACCGGATGCTCTATGCCGTTCCTGTGTCTGACTTCCTGCCCGGCTTGACACATTCGCTCGCGGAGGGACGTGACTGAATACCACGTAGTATTTTTTAAGGGGACAGTTCATGAACGCAGTATTGGGGAAAGTATTTGGCCCGTTCATTCACAGGAAAGTGATGTCACGTCTGATGCACGCGCACACACACACACACACACACACCTGGTTGCTTTGCTAACTGGAGCTTCTAGACGTTCCTCGTTCTTGTCGCCTAAATAACAATCGAAATGAACGATTTTGAAAATTTGCCACGATTACATAATTAAAATGACGATTATAAACACGATCATCACCCACCCCTAGTACAGGGACTGGAATCTGGATTCGTTTTCACCCCCAAGATCTCCGCCCCGGCAGGATGACGAGTCGCCAAAAGCTCCGTCCAATCCAACAAGCTACGTCAGAGTCATGTGATTTCACCTGAACCGACCAAAACACAAACATCCGCTTGGGTTCGAACCCGAAGAAAAACCACCTGTGGCGTCTGAACGCGCCCTTGATCTGACGACCTGTGCTGTGACCGGTCCCGCTGGCGAGGTGGCGGTGGAAGCTGGTTTGAACTGGTCGGTGCACCATCGAGAGTGTGTGTGTGTGTGTGTGTGTGAGCGTCCAACAGCACCGGTGTTGAAGTTTAACCCACCACACACACACACGACAACACACACACACTCGATAACAGGAGGAACCACACCGGGCTTCAAAGGCTCTCCTGCAGACTGTGAGTGTGTGTGTGTGTGTGTATATATGTGTGTGTGTGTGTGTGTGTGTGTGTGTGTGTGTGTGTGTGTGTGTGTGTGTGTGTGTGTGCAGATTCCTCACATTCCCGGTCCTCCCGTCTGAGGGGTTAACTATGCTAGGAAGCCTAAACAGCCTCACCCCCGTCCCCTCTGCCCCTTTGTGTTCGCCTGCAATCAGGACCTATTTGTTTGCTTTATGGGTCTCCCTGAGGTGTGTGTGTGTGTGTGTGTGTGTGTGTGTGTGTGTGTGTGTGTGTGTGTGTGTGTGTGTGCGTGCGTGCGTGCGTGTGTGTGTGCACGCTGTGTGTGGAATGTCTGCATGCAATCAGACCCCTGTTTGTTTGCCTTGTGGCCCCTCATCACCCTTGATTATGGATTTTTGCATAGTGCGCGCACACACACACACACACACCACACACACATACAACACACACACACACACACACACACACACAGTTGGTACATACCAGGTAATCAGTACAGTGAGACTAGGCCCATGCCAGAGGCCGATGGCAGGAAGGGTGAAGTCCACTTCAGCCTCTGCAGCACAATGCACTGTTTGTTACTGCTGGTCCCCAGACTGGGTGGGTCTGTCTGTCTGTCTGTCTGTCTGTCTGTCTGTCTGTCTGGCTGTCTTCTGTCTGTCTGTCTGTCGCTGTCTTTACATCCAACCGTCAAGCAAGTTTTCATGCAGAGTAGCCAGAAAACACCCGGGAGAGAAGAGAGGGATCGACCAAAATACATCCCGGTGTTCGGAAGCTTCGTGACCTGGCATGAGGCGACGAGGTGGAACGAGGGGCGTGCGAGGTTCCAGACTACAGGGGAGACCCTCTCTCTCCTGTCCTGACACCACCGATCTGGTGGTGGTGACACCTAACGTCTGGCTTCCTCTTCCTCTCTACAACACAGGAAGATCTTTTTAACGTGTGTGTGTGTGTGTGTGTGTGTGTGTGTGTGTGTGTGTGTGTGTGTGTGTCAGTGTCATGTATCATGGAGTCTCAGTTTAACGTGCTAGTGAATAAAAGCCAGGCCAGAGAGAGATAACTATGGCAGACCACACGCAGAGGAACACACACACACACACACACACACACGCACGCACGCACGCACGCGCACACGCACACGCGCACACACACACACACACACACACACAATACTATTTTACAGTACGGTATCCGACTGTAACATATGATCATCGCAAGCCGCCGATCGCTTTTCCCCCTCCAGTATTTTCCCCAGGTGGGAATCCTGGGATTCAAGCCGGCGACCTTCCGATCACAAGCCGGCTCGTCTCCACGTCTGTCGGCTCGTCGCTCAGACTGACGGACGTGCAGCAACAAACAAACAAACAAACAAACAAACAAACAAACACACTTTCAATCTGCCGGTCGATGTCTCACCCCAAACAACATCAGAACCAAACCACCATCGCAGGAATGGCCCGTGTGTGTGTGTGTGTGTGTGTGTGTGTGTGTGTGTGTGTGTGTGTGAGGAAGAGGTCTTGAGGAATGGCAGGAATGTCTATTGTTCAGCCAGGGAACGAAGGGGGGGGGGGGGGGGGGGGGGGGGGGGGAGGAAGGGCAGACTATTGTGTTTCATGGTTCTTGGCACCGCAGACCTCAGTCTTGCCCCGGACCCCAGGGACCCTGTGGTAGAAAATCTAAACAACGGGATGTGTGTGTGTGTGTGTGTGTGTGTGTGTGTGTGTGTTTTGCCCATCCATCTGTCTGCGGTGAAATTCTTAACCACCAGATGAATGTCCCAACAAGAGTCTGTTAAACGAACGGAAACCGAAAGCGAGTCGACGTGGAGATGGAGGAGGTGGAGGTGGAGGGGAGGAGGAGGAGGAGGTGGGGGTGAGGTGGGGGTGAGGGGGGGGGGGGGTGACATTTCCAGGAAAAGATGAAAACTAATTTTGAACCCGAACAAGAACAAACAAACTGTGAAATTGAGAGGAGAGGAGAGGAAAGAAGGAAAGGAGAGATGAGAGGAGAGAAGGAAAGGAGAGAGGAGAGGAGAGAAAGAAAGGAGAGGAGAGAAGGAAAGGAGAGAGGAGAGGAAAGAAGGAAAGGAGAGAGGAGAGGAGAGAAGGAAAGAAGAGAGGAGAGGAGAGGAGAAGGGGAGAAAGGAGAGAAGAGAGGAGGAAAGGAGAGAGGAGAGGAGAGGAGAGAAGGAAAGGAGAGGAGAGGAGGAAAGGAGAGAGGAGAGGAGAGAAGGAAAGGAGAGGAGAGAAGGAAAGGAGAGTGGAGAGGAGAGGAGAGAAGGAAAGAAAAGAGGAGAGGTAAGAGAATAGAACTGTAAGAACACAAAACTTTATTGTCCATGTGAACAGATCACATGTTCTGAATGAAACATAAAACGTGTCCAGATTCAATTTAGTCTTTTAAAAAAAACACCAACTCTTTTCTGTCGCCTCATTTCCCCGATCGCTCTCTCCTCCTCCTCCTCCCCCTCTCCTCCTCCTCCTCCCTCTCCTCCTCCTCCCTCTCCTCCTCCTCCTCCCTCTCCTCCTCCTCCCTCTCCTCCTCCTCCTCCTCCCTCTCCTCCTCCTAAATGTTGAGCTGATCTGCAGCAGAGATGAAGGAGTGTTTTCCACCGTGTCAAAACACCAACATGATCTCAGACGGGTCCATGGAGGGTTTCCCGCTTCGCTGCCCAGTAACTGGATGTTGTTTTTATTTGCTGCTGGAATGGAGAGAAACTTCCTGACAAATACGTTTGGGAAAAAAAAAAAATAAAAATAAAAAAATATTATTATTATTATCCTACTTTTTAGATGACACTACCTAGGTTAAGAATGCAGACACAAGAAGAAAAAGACAGTAGGTGACCTGCGTCTTGCTAACAGAGATCCTCTATATTTTAGACTTATTGAGTTATTGTTTTTCAGGTGTAGCAACACACAGGATGGTGTTTTCTGCGGACGAGCCAAAACTCTGATGCATGCTGGTCCTCTGCAGCGTTGGTGAAAACTGCTGCAGGTTCAGTTCTGTTTCTGTTTGGTGTTTGAAGCTGCAGGAGGCCAAAACGAGACGAGCGGAGATTCACGTTATTCGCCCGGTGTCGGTATGCTCACTCCTCCACAGGAAGTGATGCGACCAACCGTTCCATCTCCTCCTCTCTCGTCTCTTCGGTGTCAAGCGCCGCGGGCCGTGTGCAGTTCACTGACGTTCACGCGTTGCAGGATTTCTGAGTGTTGACGTTCAGATTGTTGCGGCTCTCGCTGCCATTTGTCCGGCTTGAATGTGCATGAATGTGGATGTAAAAGGAGTTTGGTGAAAGATCGTGTTCACAGTTCGACTCTCGTCGTGAAAACGTTATTCTTTCATTCAAAAGGTCGCTCACACACCTCGGGAGCGCTTTCCTCTTCCGTCAACAGCTGTAAATAAACTGTTTAGTCTTTGTTGGCCTCCCACTGAAACCGCTTCCATTCACACACACACACACACACACACACACAGAGAGACACACATACGCACACAAATTGGCTAATGCATTAGGTGTAAGCTGGACAGGAAGTAAGGGAAGGGAAACTTTGGGAGGAACAGGAAATGATGCAAAGGTTGAGGAATGTCCCTCCAACGGCTGCCCACTGAGAACCTGACACGTACACGCACACACACACGCACACGCACACGCACACGTACACGCACACGCACACACACACTATTACAGTTGGATCCATCAAAAAGGTTCGTGAAAACAGGAAGTACTATAGCAGAAACACTTCCAGGTCGAGCCGACAAAACATCCCACGCATTCTTTCCCTTCCAGAAACGTATGGGAGAACATCATCATTCCCTAAACACGAACCCCAAACAGCAGTAAAGGGACAAAAGTCGACGTACCAGGGGTGTCCAGACTTTACGACCGAAGGCTGAGGACTCAAATGTAACGTCGCCACAATTTCCAAAATGCTACTGAGACATTTTGGGGGAAACAGCTGGGAGAATATCAAGACCTCGAGTTTATTCTTCAATATCTCTGAATCGACGGAGAACACAGCACGAGGAAGTGATCAACCTCAGACAGACAGAAACAAACAAGGAAACAAGGACACAAGGAAACAAGCAAGGAAACATACTAACATCCTTCTAGGAGCAAAAACAAGTGAATGGATGGTTTCAGTGTTGAGGAAACCCGTCAGGTAAAATACCCCAGACGAGAATTTAGTGGAAAAGTCACACAAAAGAACATTTCTTTTCCCACCTCGTTTCCTTCCTCTACATTTACATCATATAGTAAAATCCACGAGACACGTTTTTTCTTTCCCAGCTCGCCCGGTTAAAAAAGGCCATTTCTTCAAAACAGTCATACAATAAAACACAGTGGTGCACTGTGAGGAGGAAACTACGGAGGCGTTTCCTCACGTTGCCAAAACAAGAAGAAATCCCTGTAGCTGCACTCCATCAGAGTTTAGGTTAAGTGGCTTTTAATCGAGCCTGAAATAACAGTTAGCAGAGGTACACACACACACACACACACACACACTTTCTCACACATACATAGACACATAAACACACGTGCATACATACACAAACATACATACGTGCTGGAACCTCTACACGTTGGGTGCCGATTGGCGGGCTGCCATCTTGGAAAAAACAGGTAGTTGTGGCGAAGGAGGAGGGTTCAGATTTGAATTTGAGTTGGATAAACATTTCTCAGGTGGAGCCAAAGAACGTTTCTCTGGCTAAGTAACGTTGGACTGAAGCCCAGTGAACAACACAAGGGGTAAGAGAGGAGCTAGCTAACATTATGAAGCCTAGCGCTATGCTGCTAACTGAAAAACGCAAGCTAGCCATACTAAGTTATCTAAGTTAGCTAGCTAGCCTGCTGAGCTTCCAAGATCAAACTAGCCTACTAGCCTATAGCTATCTAGGTTAGCTAGTTAGCTGACCTTCCAAGATCAAACTAGCCATACTAGCCTATAGCTAGCTAGTTAGCTAGTTAGCCTACCTGACCTTCCAAGATCATGAATGTCAAGGTTATGTATGTTTTCACCAGATTTCCCAGCTAGCTTGCGCGCCGAAAAACTGGTTTCAATCGGTCTCCCCTTCTCACACACACACACAAACACACACACACACACACGCACGCACACACACGCACACACACACAGTGCCGTTTTACACTCATAAGAGTTATTGAGCCAGAAATAGGAGCAGAACCGTCCGTCCACGCGCTCCGAACCGACCAATCCCCTCGTGTTGTTAAACGAGGGTGGTAACGAGTCCTGGCTATTGACTGAGGAACCTTTTCCACTGTAAGAAATATACAAGTCGTGCCATGTGTGCAAATGTGAGCATTTCATCATCCCTGGGCTGCCTGTGTGTGTGTGTGTGTGTGTGTGTGTGTGTGTGTGTGTGTGTGTGTGTGTGTGTGTGTGTGTGTGTGTGTGTGTGTGGCCTGGCAGCAGCCTCCTAAAAAACCCTTCCAGAGGTTTCCTTGTTCCCCTAGTAATAACTCCTAACGGGCCGGTGCAGGCTGTGATGCGATTGGCAGAGGGCCGGGGGGGGGGTGGGGGGGGGGGTCAAAGTGCAACAAGGTCCCGCCCAGTAACCGGCCCTGGATTGGCTATTAGCCGTCCGCTAGTTGTCAATCAAAGTGAGTTTAATTCAGACGCTGGTGGCGACCGTTACAGCACTGCCAAAATACAGCTATTACCTCTAACTATGAGGTGTGTGTGAGCTTAAGCACATGAACGCGCACACACACACACACACACACACACACACACACACTTTCATATGGAGTGGCTGTTTGTCAAGACATCCTCAAATACATCAAATTCAGATGAATGCATCAAATTCTTAAAACGTGTAGCACACAAACACACTCACGTGCACACACACACACACACACACACAGTGGTGGGAACTCCCCCTGAGTCAGACATACATACCAGACACTGACACACACACTGGGCTTAAGAGGGTGTGATGCTCATAACCTGGAGCATTCCTACAGTCAGCTATGTGTGTGTGTGTGTGTGTGTGTGTGTGTGTGTGTGTGTGTCTAACAGCATTAGACAGGGGTCTACCCTGCGTTGGACCGCCGGTCTGGTTTCAAAGCCAGGACCAGGTCCAGACTGCCAGCAGCTGTCTCAGACCATCAGAAAAGACAAAATAATCGTCGTTAAACTCGTAAAAAAAAAATCCTCCGAACTGGTTTTTTTTTACGCGTTAGTCCAACTGAGCATGATGGAAAGTATCGATGTCGATGTGGGAGAGGAGTAAGGAGGAGAGGAGAGAGGTAATAAAGAGGTTTTTCTCTCCGTTACACTAAGTGAAATATGATGTAGGACAAATCCTCTTGTGGTCGTTAAAGTGAGTTAATCCGCTGCAGTTCCAACACCGGCCACCGTGTGGCAGCATCACAGGCTACCACCGGGTGAGTAAGGGTTGGCGGGTCAAGGTGAGATTAACTCGGGTCCCCAAAGGATGAAAATCATTCGTTCATTTTCCTCACCCAGCATGCACTGGGTGGAAGGCCGGCCCGAAACTATTACCTACAAATATAAAGTCCCTGTAACGTTCATGTTGATTGATCAGGCGACTGAGCAGACATCACTAATCAATTAGGGTCACATGAGTGAGCGTTACAGTGACAATGAGTCCCTATGGATCAGCTTCTCAGACACACTGTTAAACTGATCCCAGATCTGTAGGGCGATTTCACGTCTCCCCGTTACCATGCCGATTGGAAATATTCCCGCCATTAGTTCTGCTTCCTGGGCCAAGATACCAGCAGACGGTGGTCGTACTGGGAGCGTTGGGAAGAAGATCATGCATGCTCAGCAAACCCAGATAAATGAAGGTTTAAATCGTGTGTGTGTGTGTGTGTGTGTGTGTGTGTGTGTGTGTCCTACTGGCGATGTTCTCCTGACGTATCAACGCCTGCGATCATCCAAAACAAACAGCTGAAAGTCCTTTTATAAACACACACACACACACACACACACACACACACACACACACCCTCCTCATCAGAGGTTATCAGCTTCCTGTCTGACACCCTGGAGGTCAGAGGTTACTTCCTGTGGCACATTCCCCCACACATGTCTGAGAGCGCTGCTTTGCTGTGTGTGTGTGTGTGTGTGTGTGTGTGTGTGTGTGTGTGTGTGTGTGTGTAACAGATTCCTAACAGATCAGGAAAAGTACAATCTCCTTCTCCTCCTCCCTCACCTTCCTTCCCCTCCAGCCTCGGCCAATCAAACGTGACGTCAGACAACGGAGGCGTCGGCAAGAAACTGACCGAACCGACCGCCTCATGTTCGTGTGTGTGTGTGTGTGTGTGTGTGTGTGTGTGTGTGTTTGTTCACCTCCTGACGATGATCTTCAGTATCCTGTACGATCCCTTGATGAGGATGAGCGCTTCCTGTCTGCTGCCGTAGAGGGCGGAGCCATTTATGTTGATGAGCTCATCGCCCACCTTCAGCTTCTTGCACTGAGACGCCTTCCCTCCATCCTCTATCTGGAAGGGGGGGAGAGAGAGAGAGAGAGAGAGAGAGAGAGAGAGAGAGAGAGAGACAGAGAGAGAGGAGAGGGAGAGAGGGAGAGAGAAAGAGAGGAGAGAGGGAGACAGAGAGAGAGAGAGAGAGAGAAAGAGAGGAGAGGGAGAGAGAGAGGGAGAGAGAAAGAGAGGAGAGAGAGAGACAGAGAGACAGAGAGAGAGACAGAGAAAGAGAGAGACAGAGAGAGAGAGAGAGAGAGAGAAAGAGAGGAGAGAGAGAGAAAAGGACATCCAGATTAGTAAAAGAAGAGAGACAGGATGAAGGTCACTCAAGGACGCGTCCCGCCTGCCAAGCCGACTCTTTAAAACCTTCTGGAGACATTTTTGTCAAAGGGTCTCTGTCTCCATGGTAACGATGCCCTGAAGAACGTCTCCAAAACAGTCTGACCAGACGGACCACAGAAACCCATCACATTCCAGCGTGTGTGTGTGTGTGTGTGTGTGTGTGTGTGTGTGTGTGTGTGTGTGTGTGTGTTGGCCACAGCGGTCACTGCGGGCTGCACAGTGGTGGAGTCTGTGTTGTTAACGCATCGCTGGGATGTTTTAGTGCGTTTTTTAAGGCTAAAGAGGAGAAACACTGACGGGTGTGTGGGGTGGGGTGGAAGGGGGGTCACCCATAAATCACAGCAACAGACAGACAACTGACTGACACACAGACAGACTGGATCACTGACTGACTCACAGACAGACAGGATAACTGACCGACTCACAGACAGACAGGATAACTGACCGACTCACAGACAGACAGGATAACTGACCGACTCACTGACTGACAGACAGGATAACTGACCGACAGACAGACAGGATAACTGACCGACTCACAGACAGGATAACTGACCGACACACAGACAGACAGGATAACTGACCGACTCACTGACTGACAGGATAACTGACCGACTCACTGACTGACAGGATAACTGACCGACTCACTGACAGACAGGATAACTGACCGACAGACAGACAGGATAACTGACCGACTCACAGACAGGATAACTGACCGACACACAGACAGACAGGATAACTGACCGACTCACAGACAGACAGGATAACTGACCGACAGACAGACAGGATAACTGACCGACTCACTGACAGACAGGATAACTGACCGACAGACAGACAGGATAACTGACCGACTCACAGACAGGATAACTGACCGACACACAGACAGACAGGATAACTGACCGACTCACAGACAGACAGGATAACTGACCGACTCACTGACTGACAGGATAACTGACCGACTCACAGACAGACAGGATAACTGACCGACTCACAGACAGGATAACTGACTGACTCACTGACAGACAGGATAACTGACCGACAGACAGACAGACAGGATAACTGACCGACTCACAGACAGACAGGATATCTGACCGACTCACAGACAGACAGGATAACTGACCGACAGACAGACAGACAGGATAACTGACCGACAGACAGACAGACAGGATAACTGACCGATTCACCTCCCTTCCTCCCTTCCTCCCTCACCTCCCTCCAAATATCAACTGCATTTAAGACATTTTAACACCTTGAATCTAGACAAGGCTTTTTAAGGACACCCTGTATACACCCAGAACATCATCGTCGTCATGGCGACAGCGCGAGGTCACCCACGCTGAGTTGATACCAGGACAGCAGGGTGGGTCCTGGGGAGGGAAGTGGGAACAGAGAACGTCCCTACAAGGATTCATAAAATATCAAGGACATCACATCAAATTATCTCCTCACACACACACACACACGCACACACACACGCACACACACACACACACACACACACGTCCTCTCTCTCTTTTCCACCTATAAAAGGTTTGCTGATTGCCCTGTGAAAATAAAACAATTTCCGCAAACATTCCTAAACTGTGCAGAACACACACACACACACACACTTTCACTCACACATTCACTCACTCACTCACACACACACACACACACACACACACGGCCTCCAGGGTGAGGTGAATGCATCTGACACTGTTTATGTTCATTTGTTTCTAATGAGTTTTTCATTACAAAAACAAACCAGGGGCAGAAAACGGCCTTGACAGAGGACTGTATAATACTACACACACACACACACATACACACACACACACACACAAACACGTTCCCAAACACAAACATGGACCGTTAAGAAACTCAAATACACATCAGTGAAATGACCTCTCATTACCCAGCTATGTAACAGAGGCAGGGCTCTATTGAAATAAACAGGGCTGGTGACACACACACACACACACACACACACTCACACACACACGCGCAAACACACACACACACACACACGGTTCAATGCACGCCTTGGCTAAAACTACCAGCGTACCGTAAAGATTAAGG
>JAXDDW010000195.1:0-457500 GCA_034670385.1 Hoplostethus mediterraneus
TCAGTGTTGACTGAGAGTACAAATAAGGATAGAAACGTGAAAAACACAATACAAAACCTGCATCACTGACATGTTTAGATCCAACCACCTGTTACTATGACAGCGAAAGAAAAGTGTTGAAAATAATCAAAATGATGATTTTTGGTAAAATGCACACATTTCTAATGTCTACATAATAATTAAATATGATCAGAATATCACCTCCATTTCTTCCTCCTCTTCCTCATCCGATGGATCCATGCAGAGAGGCATCTGCAGTCTCTTCTTAGGGCTGTCAAGCATGACACTGTCAGCAAGCTCCTTTGCGCGGCGAATTACAGGTTTGCCACTAAAGAATACCCCTCCAGGTTTAGCGTCAGTGCTGTCAGAGCCTGCAACAGAGGGCAAATGAGACACGTCATAAGGCCCAATTAAAGTCTAACAATATATAATAATCAAGAGTTATATAGCCTTTTATTAGGATCAATGCACATAATATTCCAAATCAATAACGAGTAGCCCATTTGTCTCTACAAAGTGAAAATTCAGTCATTATCTATCATTATCATGTCAGTTGAAACTCGAAACCTGAAACCACTGTTACTGAAACCACTGTATCTTTTTATAACTCGAGGAAGAAACAAATAATAAAATCAGAGGGTGAGTAGATGAGGACTGAAGTTTCATTTTGAACTATTCCTTTAATATTAATTTTGCAGTGACGACTTCTAGCTCACCTTTGTACTCGCGAACATATTTGGTGCTGACCCATCCCCTAGTAGGAGGCTCATCAAAGAAATGGACGTGCAAGCGTTGGTTGCGACCACAGCCCCTCATCTGCTGCCCAGTCAGAGGTTGGGGTACCACCATGCAGGGCCACCAAGGGTGTCCCTCCAGTTTTGCCCACACAAGGGCACCGCCACTGAAAGAGCATGGGGGACTAGGGGGAATGGTGAGGAAAACACATTTGGACATCATACATTGATTCAGACTGATATAACTGAATGATCAGCGCTGCATCTTAAATATTACCAAATAGAACAACTGTCTTTGGTATGTTACAAATTGCTGAGTAATATTATTGTTTCAGTACCACAAGACCACCTGTGAAAATATCATCAAAAGGGCATCAGCCTCTGTGTACAATGTTAATGATGAAATGATGCACCTTATACTTATACACGTCATACTCAAACTGTTAGAAAATATAGGTCTGATAATGTCATAATCTGGTTTAAGTTATGCTACCGAAGCTGTCAATCAAATATCCCTAACTCAATGTATGATGATCTTTAGGGATCTGCTGCATCCAGATTTACTCATGTTTATAAACATGGTATATGCCATCTGGTGGATACTGATCCAGACTACATAGATTTGTGTCATGGGTGGAGCCAGTGGGAATTTTTGCCATCCTCATACCACAACCATCACTAAAAAGATGACAAAGTAGCACAGTCATTACACTGCTATCTGCACATACACTGCAATACCACGTTACATGTTAGACTAGACAGGTAGACGTAAATACAACAGCAATTTAGCCACTGAACTGAACATGAAAATGGAAAGAATGTCCTGCCAAATCGCAGCATTTATTACACATGCAAAACTAAATTCAAGGCGTAAAGGCTATGGTTAATACTATTGACTCTAGATAATCAGTTAAGTATTGCAGACCCTGCAGGAAAAGGGAAGAATAGCAATGACTCCAGCAATTACACCTCTATGGGCAGAAATATGTGTCACTAGAATTTGAATTTGAATTATTTATATTTGAATTTGAATTGCTCAACTTGAATACTTGCATTACAATTTTGAATTTGAATCACATACTTTGAATTTGTATTGATTAGCTTGAATAATTGCATTGAAAAACTGAATCTGAATAGCATGTTTGAAACCGAATTCTAATAGCCCTGAAACTGAATGTAATAATATGAACGTAAATTCAAACTATATTCAGTTCTCACATTTCAGATTCTAAATTGGTAATTCAAATTCAACGCTCAGACATACACTTCCGGTCCTTGAGGAAGAGCAATCGAGTGCCGATTCACAGAACTCATTTCAGCCAATCAGCGCATTCCTTCGCCTTCACTCCCGCCATCAATGAATGGGCTACAGCTCGCTCAGTCATGGATGAGGCTAGGACTCTTAGGCCCAATCTCAATGCTTATTTTCACCCCTACGGCTTCGGCTTGGCCCTCGGTTGCGATGGCCAAGGGGTAGGGCTAGGAAATATCTCCCTAAGTATTGGGACAGCACTTAGACGCTGTACGTCATCGATAAGCAGACGGGACGAGTTTGTTGTCGGAGATTACTATGGCAACAATGGTATTATCACAGTGACATTTGCCGTTCATCTGATGGAGATAGAAAAGCATGGACGCTCGCGATTCGTTCACAACGTATACGTTTCACGCTACCAATCGATCAAACAAGTCATCAAATAAAAAAGACCACTGCTTCATTGCCAGACCACTTCATGACAGAATAGCGTTGGCGGTGCTCTGTAGTCTAGCAAGCCGTACTCCTCACGTTACCCTACCGCTAACGCTATTCTGTCATGAAGTGGACTGGTAATGAAGCAGTGGTCTTTTTTATTTGATGACTTGTTTGATCGATTGGTAGCGTGAAACGTATAAATTGTGAACGAATCGCGAGCGTCCATGCTTTTCTATCTCCATCAGATGAACGGCAAATGTCACTGTGATAATACCACTGTTGCCATAGTAATCTCCGACAACAAACTCGCCCCGTCTGCTTATCGATGACGTATCAGCGTCTAAGGGTTGTCTCAATACTTAGGGAGATATTTCCTAGCCCTACCCCTTGGCCCTCGCAACCGAGGGCCAAGCCGAAGCCGTAGGGGTGAAAATAAGCATTGAGATTGGGCCTAAGAGTCCTAGCCTCATCCATGACTGAGCGAGCTGTAGCCCATTCAATGATGGCGGGAGTGAAGGCGAAGGAATGCGCTGATTGGCTGAAATGAGTTCTGTGAATCGGCACTCGATTGCTCTTCCTCAAGGACCGGAAGCGTGTGTCTGAGCGTTGAATTTGAATTACCAATTTCGAATCTGAAATGTGAGAACTGAATATAGTTTGAATTTACGTTCATATTATTACATTCAGTTTCAGGGCTATTAGAATTCGGTTTCAAACATGCTATTCAGATTCAGTTTTTCAATGCAATTATTCAAGCTAATCAATACAAATTCAAAGTATGGGATTCAAATTCAAAATTGTAATGCAAGTATTCAAGTTGAGCAATTCAAATTCAAATATAAATAATTCAAATTCAAATTCTAGTGACACATATTTCTGCCCATACACTTCCCCCAACATATTTACCACCCTTACCTTTCTTTGGTTGTTGACGACTTGTCGCAAAAGAGTTTGACGAAGCACCCTTTCACTTTCACAGACTTTGAATTACTTTTTGGTTTAACTTTGGGGGTGCGGGTGGATTGTTGTTGCGGTGCATTTTTAGCTTCCTCTTTCGGAGAAGAGTTGGACTTCTGCACGGAAGAAGGCACGTCTGCCTCGACAGGAGAAGGACTGGGCTTCGGCTTAGAAACCGGTGGCGGTGACTTGCTGAAGAAATTGAAAATTGAGCTTTGCTTGGCCATTTGTCCGTCCGTGAAAACTAAAGGAAAAGCTGTTCTGTGGTGTAACCGAGCGTTCTGGGTTCGTCTAACTGGGTGCAATTAAGGACACAATAAACGGACAGGAGTCGAGGTAACGTCTTCAGCGGCAACCGCTTCTCTCTTTTCATCAGCGCGACAACAGCAACACCTCACGGCCGAACTCCGCCAACCACAGCCCTACGGCAACTCTGGAGGGACACCACACCTCACACACAGGAATACACGGTCAAGACAAAACAGTCTGTTACACACGTCCCCCCCTCAACTAGAAACGTCCCCGTTTCACCATATACAGAACCAGAAAATAAATAAATAAACACATTCCACACTAAAACACTTCCAGAAATACAAAAAAAATATACATAACTAGCTAATCACAATAAGCAAAAGCAAAAGCAACCTGTTTCACATACATGTCCCATTCACCCCCCTGGGAGAGCAACATCTTAGCCAGCTGATCGATCAAAGTCCTGTTATGGCGCTCCACCATGCCATCAGACTTATTTATCCCCAACAATTGGCAGAGGCTCTGGATGACCTCTGCTTCAAACTGGCAGCCCTGGTCACTGTTCAGGACTTCTGGCACCCCATGCACCAACACATAATCCTCAAACAAGCAGCGAACCACTGTGAGAGCCGTCTGGTTCGGCAGTGCATACAGAGCAACAAACTTCGTGAAGTAGTCCTCCACAACCAAGACGTACCTATTTCCCAGGGAAGTCAGCGGCAGCTCCAGAATGTCCGCGGCTACCCTTTGCATCGGGCGGCTAACCTGGGACCCCCCCATGGGTGCTCTCTGTCCAGGGACTGGACACCTGCGGGTCTGACAGGCCCTGCATTGCTCACACCACTGTCTTATGTCCCTCAGCATGAAAGGCCAGTAGTAGGATTGCCTGGCCTTTTCCCACACACGCTCCGCTGAAAAGTGTGCAGAAGCCGGCCCCCCATGCAGCTGCTGAAGAAGCTCTGGAACCCAGGATGCGGGGACCACGACCTGAATTCGCCCCTCCCCTGTGGTCGCAGACTGCTCTGTTCTACACAGCAGCCCCTCAGTGACTGACAGACGGTGAAACTCAGTCCATAGTTTCCTCAGGCTGGCTGAAGACCCTCTGTGGAATCTGTGAGGCGGTCTTGTCGCGCCCCGCTCCAACCAAGCCAGCACAGTACTGATGTCTGAGTCCTCATGTTGCAACGTCCGCAATTCTGCGTCACTGCCACAGAGAGAATAGGCAGGAACGTGGTCCGTTTGTGACGAAACGCAGTCCGGCACCTCCACCGAGGCAATAGTTTGCGTTCCCGCCAATGAGGAGTCAGAATCAACAGGGCTGGGGGAAACAGGTCGGCGGGACAGGGCATCAGCGTTTTTATGGCGGGAACCATCCTTGTGAACTATGACCCAGTCGAACGGGTCCAGTTCTAACACCCACCTGCCTCTCCGTCCAGTAGGGTCATTATCAATAGCCATGCGCCGGAGGCCCAGCAATGGGCGATGATCTGTTATGATGGAGAAGGCAGAGAGTCCAACATAGTGTTTGAATTCGCGCACAGCCCACACAATGGCCCATAGCTCCCTGTCAAAAGTGGACCATCGTTTCTGTGCGTGTGTGAGGGCCTGGCTGGCATAGGCTACCACCTTTTCACGTCCCTCATCGTCCTGTGCCAGCACCGCCCCCACTGAGTCCTTAGAAGCGTCCGTGTACACCTTGAAAGGAGCTGCAAAGTTAGGCATCATCACCACTGGCGAGGAGGTGAGCACTTGTTTGAGGTAGGTGAAAGCTGCGGTACACTCATCAGTCCACTCAAAGGGCACATTTTTCCCCGCCAGGCGATTCAGCGGTGCAGCATGTCGGGAGAAACCCTGCACAAACCTCCTATAATATGAGCACAGGCCCACAAAGGCCCTGACCTCTGAGGGGTTGCGGGGGGTCGGCCAGGTTCTCACCTTATCAGTATTCCGTGGGTCTGGCTGGAGGCCATGTGAGGAGAAAAAAGTGACATTTTTTTGGATTGAGCTTCAGGCCTGCCAACTGTATCCTGGACAGGACCTCCTCCAGGTGTAGGAGGTGGTCCTCAAATGTGCGACTGTAGATCAGTATATCATCCAAATATACCATGCAGATATGCCATGGCAGGCCTCTCAGGATGAGCTCCATCATCCGCTGAAATGTGGCAGGTGAATTGGTCAGGCCCATAGGCATAACCCGCCACTGGTACAAGCCCCTGCCTGTTGTAAAGGCCGTTTTTTCAAGTGTGCTGAACCAGGCGGAGCCCGCCAGGGCATCGAGGCTGTCGTCCACTCGTGGGAGGGGGTGCGAGTCTTTGATTGTCACTGAGTTGAGACGACGATAGTCAATGCAGAAT
Source organism: Hoplostethus mediterraneus (assembly GCA_034670385.1). NCBI lineage: Eukaryota > Metazoa > Chordata > Actinopteri > Trachichthyiformes > Trachichthyidae > Hoplostethus > Hoplostethus mediterraneus. The sequence goes on from JAXDDW010000195.1 coordinate 5,991, forward strand.
CTCCACTGTCCCCCTTTCTTCCTAACCAGCACCACTGGGGATGCCCAGGGGCTGCAACTCTCCTCCACAACCCCGTCAGCCAACAGCTCCGCCACCTGACGTTCAATCTCAGCTCGTTTCTCTGGAGACGCACGATAAGCGCGTTGCTTGACAGGGGGATGGTCACCAGTCCTGATGTGGTGTTTAACTAGTGTGCACTTGCCTGTGTTCCTGCCTGACAGGTTGAAAACACTAGAAAACCTCTGCAGCAGTTCCGATAGCTCTGCTCTCTGCTGTGCAGTGATAGGTGACTCATCCAGGGAGACGGGGCCTGCAGGTGCTGGTGGTATGGCTGCTCCCTCGCCCGTGGCACGGGGGGTGATAGAATGTCAGCTTCTCCAACGGGGTAAAATTCACCCAGGTGCAACCCCCGTTTGAGCTCGACCGTTTCTCCCGTGGGATTGAGAATGCGGGCTAAGGTGACACCATTTTTCACACTGTTGACTGTGTGAGCGACCACCAGTCCTGTCGTCTCTGGAATATTAGGCTCCAAATATCCATCAACGTCTCTGGCAGGCAAGCCAGCACCACTCGGTGAGAGAACGTTCACAGGCACCAGGGCCTCACTCAGGGGGGGAATGGACATGACATCAGCAAGGGACACGTTACAGCATTCAGGGACCAGCTCACCACCCCGAAGCAGGGGCACCGTAACATCCCACCGCTGCCACCAATGTAACCGAGCGTTCTGGGTTCGTCTAACTGGGTGCAATTAAGGACACAATAAACGGACAGGAGTCGAGGTAACGTCTTCAGCGGCAACCGCTTCTCTCTTTTAATCAGCGCGACAACAGCAACACCTCACGGCCAAACTCCGCCAACCCCAGCCCTACGGCAACTCTGGAGGGACACCACACCTCACACACAGGAATACACGGTCAAGACAAAACAGTCTGTTACAGTGGTAAATTTGAGATAACCCAGATGACTACCTCCTAGCTTGTAGCATCACCTAGCGAGACAGCTACTCTCTGCTTGTGCGAGGTGATTCACTTCGCGGGAAAGAGTTGCATGGCTTAATTAACAAAATTGTCGAGCACTAAACGTTATTCAGTCACGTCTGCGTTTTAGCTCTCTAGCCCAGGATCTTTTTGGCCATGTATAGCCTAGTTTTAGACAGCAGAAAATACTTATTACATAGTTAAAAACAGCTGCAAATATAAAATAAAAAATGCACCCGAGAAGTCCATATGTACAAGATTTATTTTTTGTAGACATCTACTACACCTTTACCTTAAACCTTATGTAGCCTAATTTTAGCTTAGATGGCTGTGAACCCTTTAGGTGTGCTAATCAGCATAATATTGCTCAGTGGGTTAACACTGTAAATGTGCCCCATGCTGAGAGAGCATAAGCATAGCCACACAAAACTTTCCATAGCAACCAAACTGGTACAGACCAAAAATAAAGTTGTTTTTTAATCAAAACTCATCACATAAGCCTACATTTTAGCAGTGGATATTAACAATACTGTGTGGAATTTGCATCTTTTTCCGTGTTTGTATGGGTTTCCTCAGTTCCTACAGTTTCCAGGCTCCAGCTCCCCAGGACCCTGAAAAGGAATAAGTGGGTAAAAAAAGACAATGAATGAAATTAATGAATGAATGTTACAATACTTCATGCTGGGTGTAACGGCCTAAATAAACCTTAGATGTTTTAACAGCTTATATCTGCAACAGAAGGCCATAACTCGCAACTTTTCAATTAACGTCCATAAACTGAGAGCAGACTCCGGTGACGTTCGTAGTACAAGGAAATAGGGGCAAAGTGAGAGCTCGTTTCTCATTCCTCTTTGCGTCTTTGGCAACCAGGCAATGATCTGTCACGTGACTGGAGCCTCGCTATGGAGCGCAAGGATGTACCAGCGTTTCCGCCGTGCAGCAGGCAAACTGAACACGCCCACCTGGTCAAAACAATAACATTAACAACAGCGCCAACTACAAATCAATAACGCGGGCGAACTGTCACTTCACCTGAATTGAGTCTTTTCTGCATGCTTGCAGATTAATGTCCTTGCAAAATACTTGGTATCAGTTGGTATCGCACAGTAGCTGTTTAATCTGTGTTAGTCATTTACCACCAGCAGAGCGCAGTAGTATACTGGAAGTTGCATGGGCCGCAGCCTACATCTTGGAGGAGAAAATTAGATTATTACAGGAAAGGGACTATAAATAGTCTAGTTGCTCTAAAAACAATGCATAGGCACAAAACCATAGCAGGTGAATGTTGATCTCGGGCCATGAACTGTCCATTTTCCCAAAACGTACCCCACTTTCTGAATGTTCTCATATCTGTAGAGTGAAAGGAACTCTCCATTTGTAGACTTGCTCATCTCCATCTCATGGGTGTGAGGAGAGTGCATGTCTACCCATCTACCCTAGGAACATAATAGAATAGAATAAGCACCGATGGTCATGAAAATGTTGGCTAGTTTATGTACATACAGTTACCACAGGTGTTATACATTATTAGCAGTACCACAGGTGTTATGCATTATTAGCAGTACCACAGGTGTTATACATTATTAGCAGTACCACAGGTGTATACATTTTGAACCTGAAATACGTGACACATTGTTCAATTAGACTAAAATGTCTTGGGGTCAAAAACACTTACACTATACCGGGGTCTTATTACATTGCTGATTATATATTATATATTATTATCTTATTCAAAAGAACTACCTGTAATCCCAGTATTGTGTTTCAGTTCCTCATTTGAGTTTACTACTAACAGCTCATATTTCCCTATAAACCACTGCGCTCCACAGCTGATATCTACCTCTACACTACGGTGGTCGAGTGTGCAAACTCCTTTCCTTTTGTCTGATGTTGAAATTTCCAAAATAAATCCAAATTCTTCAACTCCTGCTAGTTGTCATTTATTCCACTCACTGATTTCCACTTAAAGAAGCAGCACATATGCTTGTGTTATCCCTGTGGAAGCCAAGGCTTGCAGTAATAACTGGTGGATTAAAACCAAGGTACGAAGCAATGTTTATTTTGCAGTTCTCTCAGTTGAAATGAAATCAAGCCGCAGCTCATTGTAATTGGACAATAATTTATATTTCTCCTGGGGGGCACGGGCGATATGTATGCATGAATTGTAGCCATGTGTGTGTGTGTGTTCATTTCTAAGTCAGTCTCATTCTACTTAAGCCCCACTGTGCTCTGCAGTAATAACGCACCCAACCAGTGCAGTGAAATCCTTATATTTGATGTGACACAGATGTCGTTTAGCCAGTGAGGCAAATTAGTATTCCCCTCAAAAATCGATAACGTGGATTTCTCTCAGTGGAACAACAATAACCAGTCACTCTTTTCAACTCACTAGGTTTCTCTTGGTGATTTTGTGTGCTAAGGATCATACCACATCAATAATGAACTTGAAGACTTTGTGTGTGTGAGTGTGTACCCGTGATTTTAATGTTTGTTTAGGCAGGCATGTTCCAGGCTCTGTGTACATGGATGTGTCTGTGTGTATACCACCCAGCAAAACTCAAGTACAGTTCTGTATTGATCTTTTTAGGCCGTAGGACAATGTTACGCCAATGATCGATAGAATGTCTAATTGAGATGGTTGATTTTCTAACTGACATTTGAAAAAAATAATCTTCTACTATATATATATCTAGTATATATTTGGAGAAAGGTCATGAGAGAGTACAAGAGCTTTTTTTGCAGCATTGTGGTGGAGAGCTCTGTTGCATCTTATTGATTTCTGTTGATACAGCCGAGACAGATAGCACTCTGAGATTTGTCCCATGGATTGAGATACAAAAAGGTACGTTTTCAAAAGTGAAGTCTACTGGATATCATGCTTATTGCCTGTGATCTGAATCTGAATCTTCTGTCCTTGAAAACATCATAGCTTCAATTATGGCGTTTCTCTTTTTTTACTTGAATTTAAATACAACATATATTTATATATGTATGTCATTTATATAGACCTACTGAGAAAGTTCAATGATCTTCTGGGCAATGAGATCATTCAAAACTCTACTGAATTATGAAAAAGTTGAGAGAGCATATAAAAATATAACTGTTCTGCTAAACCCCCGAAAATCAAACGTTATGGAAATACAACATTTTCATCAGACAACTGCGCTGCACTCAGATTCCCAGCATCACCAGTTTTCAGTTCAGTGACCCGCCTCCCATTCCTCTCAAAGTGGGAATGTTCACACACTGGGCACTCACATCAGGGGCCCACACTGCATCAGGGACTCGTGTACTTTTCATGCTGTGTCCCATCTTCCTAATCTGTTTGTGTCACACATTTCCCCAAATGCACATGCCAGGAAAGTGTAGACATGTGGTGAGAATACTTTCATGTTTCTGACTGTGAACAGTAGGAGTGTTTTGAAAATACTTTGTGGAAATTCATATCTTCCATGAGAGTGTTTTTTTTGCTGACTTTACACTGTGCTGTACAAACCCCCCTTTCTGCCTCGTCTATATAAAGCCCTCAGATTTAAAGGTTGGGGTATTTTCATCCCTTCATTATCGGGCATCTATGAAATACAACACAAAAGTTTTAGTATTCAGTAAAAATTGTTTAGAAATGTTTTAATAATTTATATTGAAGCACTCAGCACCCAGAAATATGAGAGGCCATGAGGGACGCAATTCAGACTTTGCTGCTCAAACATACACATATGAAACACACACAAGACACACAGTATGTAAGACACACATGTAATGCAAACATTTTACATAATGTGCAAGTGTTTCATGTATTTATGTCTGAGTGTAGTATGCATATATGTGCAAGCAGCATAGTTTGAATTACATCCTGCACAGCCTCTCATACAGAGATTTATAGTCTGTTTTTGGACTTCAGCGCAAAAGCAAAATGAGCCACTGCTCCGATTGGCTGGCAGTACTGATGTTCCGCCCACCTTCACTAGCCCTGATTGGCTGATTTCACTTAAATCCAGTGTCTACATGAATCCAAATGGTTGGTAAAAATGGGTGATGTTCTCAGTTAGGAACAATGACAAAATGCAATGACAAAACATTTCAGTTTTGTACTATTACCTAAATACATCTCAGAGTACTACAATATACCAAATACTGGGAATGACACTCTCTAGGAAAGCCCCCTTTAAGGCTTAGTTACATCACTATTTGTACATTGTTATGCTTATAAAGAGCTAAGCAAGAGACATTTCATTTGAAAATTAACTGTTTGGATTGTTTCAGAATGTTTGTGACATTTTTGACCAGCAATATAATATACATAATAATATACTGTACATCCCAGACTTAATTTCAGAGTGCATTCAACATTAATGCACACTTTACACGGTAGAGTAAAACAATGAAAAATAATGGGATCAAAGGTAAAGATAATAGCATGGGTAAAAGTTTAAAAGAAAAAGTCAGTGATGAAAGGTGACACTAATAGGGCTTATTTTAGAGTGCGCTTACATGATCCCTATGGTGTCAACAAGTCTTACATATGCAGCAAGCTGTGCATAACTAAAGGGGCTTGATGGAGAATGTAGTCGTGCATTTTAGTAAAGTGCTCTTTTGAGTGTTCACCTTGCGCTTTAATGGTGAACATGAACGTTGGGTAAGAGAAAAAAGTTGTTCAGATTGGAGCGCAGTTTAATCAGGTAGGCAATTTCATGTTTCCGAGTCACTTAAGAGTAGGAATTTTGGACACTGGTGTCACAGGTCCAGTTGGTGCACATTACACATAGCCCATTGACAGTGCCACCCTGTCATGGCTGGTTTGAAGTGCAAGTTGACAGGATTTTCACATAGGCTATGAATAGATGATGAAGTGGTGCCAACAGTGATAGAGAAACCAGTCAAAAGCTTAGGAAGATGGTATGACACAATTGTCAGTGATAAGGGTCAATTTCAGGAGTTGAGGCAGGAAATGATACAAGGCATTTCAGGTATAGACAAGTCAGGGCTCCCAGGAAAGTTAAAATTATGGTGTCTGCAGTTTGGATTGTGGCCGCTGACAGTGTATGAGATTCCCCTATCGAAAAACTAGAAAGGTTGATTAACTCAATCATTAGAAAATGGCTTGGAGCCAAGCGCTGTCTAAGCAGTGTGGCTTTGTACGGGAAAGGCATAGAGCTGCCGATATCTAGCCTGACAGATGAGTACAAGTGTGCTAAGGTCAGACTGGAAATGACTCTGACCCAGTCAAAGGATCTAATGGTTAGGAGCGTAGCGCCCACAGTGAATACAGGGAGGACGTGGAACCCAAAAGCGGCAGTGCAGCAAGCACAGGCAAGCATGGGGGCTTAGGTCTGTGTGCAGGAAAACCTGTGTGGAGTTCAATCACAAGAGGCTAGGATTATGATTCAAATCATTTATTAACAACATGAGAGAATGTGTGTGTGAATAGGTTTGGCGTAGACTCCAAGAGGTATCCAGTGTTAGGGTGAAGCTCCCTGGGGGCAGGTAGGCGACAGGAGAACCCCCCCAGGCTGAAGATCTGACCCTTCTGGATATCTGGTGGTGGGGGGGGGGGGTGATGTGTCAGACTGGTGCGGTTTAGGCAGCTGAAATGACAGACCACATGGAAGCAGCTGAGGGGGTACAAATAGAGGGAAATGGTTAGGGATTGGTTCCTGGAGAGCATGAAAGGGGAGGGAAAAGGAGCATGGTTGGACGATGCGGAGCCGGGGCGTGTTTGGCTCCAGCTGACAGAATTATGAATGAAGGAGGAGGTAGCCTTCCTGATTTAACTTACGCTAAGCTCCATTAGAAGAAAGGAAGAAGGTAGTTGAAGAAGTACATCGTCAGGAGGAGGTAGTAAGATGTACTAAGGCAAAACAAGGGCAGTGGGTGAATTGGGAGAGCGTAGAAAAGAGAGGTTTGAAGTGGAGAGAGTAGTGGAGCATGGAGGCAAGCACAATTAGATTCATTATAGGAGCTACTTATGATGTGCTGCCATCTCTCCAAAATCTTAGTCAGTGGATGGGTGAGGACGCTGCCTGCCTGTTGTGTTCCAGTGTATGTACGCTTAGGCATATACTGTCAGGGTGTAAGGTTAGTCTTTCCCAAGGGCGATACACACAGGTCATCACCACCAGGTGTTGAAAGGTTTGGCAGCTGCAGTTGAGGAAAAACAGCTAGAAGTAAATTATTTAGCTGTGAGTAAGGAAGATAAACAGATTGGCTTTGTACTTGAGGGAAAAAAGGTTAGACCATTTGAGCACAGAGACTAGAAAATAGAGGTAGACGCTCCTTCCCTAACCCGGGAACGTATCCTATCGGGGTTAACCCACCCGAACCCCCACCCTTATCCTTGAGCCTTCTTGAGGTGTCGTGGGCCTAACTCAACCAAACATCGGTGAAGGAAGGTGCCCACTTGATAACCCCAATGACATGCCGCATACCGCTGTTGGCTAGGGTAGGTAACTGGCGAATGGTGCCATCTGATGAATGACTGTAGATCTATGACGGTGTAGCCTGATGTCTGCTATGGTGTTCATTTGGTGGTGGTTGTATCATTTGTATTTTTTATTTGAATTGGGCTTGTTTCCTTGGATTATGGCACAAGGGAGAGTAACATCTTGTCCTGTGTATTAATGAATCAGCTCATATTTCCACCACTGACATGCAGATGTACTGAAAGCTTTGGAAATGGAGCCTTTTAGTTTGTCTCGGATAGTGAGCGATTTAAGGCTATTAGAGGTTGTACTCATCTATAGTCTGGCTGGCTTTCCACGGCTGCCCGCTACATCAGAGCTTTCAGCAGCCATTCAATAGGTGAACAGAAAGTCAAATTGAGGACAAACTAAAAACATCCTCATTTCCTTGCCATCCAAGGGTTTCATAGATCAGCCTTGTTCTCATTCTCTTTGTGGAAAAAAACGAGTAATGATTTCTTGTAATGCAGATGATGATTTATTTTAAAAGATGGCTGAGCGGACAAAAGTAGTGTGATGCTGCAGCGTCCTACTCACGTCCAGAGTAGATTTAGGAATGGCAGCGTTGTGATATAGTGAGTAAGGAGACCGTTGTAAATCCAGAGGGAATGGAAAGCCTTGGTTCAACCCCTGTGACAGCTAACGTCCACCTTGCTGAAGCGTCCTGGAACAAGACACTAAATCCCTACCAGCTCCAGCAGTGCTGTTGTGTAGCTGACCCTCTGACCTGCCTGTGGAAGGGAGCAAGCGAAATCTCCTTTGGGGTGTATCAGAAAAAGCCATCATACAGGTTGCTTATTGTTCTTGGCATTTTAGTCAGGGAAAGGTATGTTACACAGAGAACCTCAAAAACACACAATCCTTCATGGTCCACTACATTCAAACCATCAGTGCATGTCGCACCTCTTATCGGTATTCAGGAAATGCTTCAGAGGCTGCTTGCCTCAAAGCTATTACTGGGCCCTGTGTCTTTCAGAAAGTGGATGGGAAAAACTGAGGATGAGAGGAAGGGTGTCGTTGGGTCCCCAAAAGGCAGCCTTTCAGGAATGGAGAGTTTGATCGCCCCCCCAGGTCTCTCTCTCTCTCTCTGCCAGCCTCCCCACCCCCTTTCCCTCTTCACCACTCCGTTCTCTCATCTTGAGCCCTCAAGTTCTCATCTTCCCACAGCAATTAAAAAGTCTGTCCCTGATTGAACTCTCCTCTGCTGCCAGTGGAAATTGTGCGGAAATAATGCTGAAATTCTAACACATCTCTCACCTTAAAAGCCTATTCCTGCTGACTGGGGATTTTCACACTCTTTTTCTTTCCAAATTGGCAGGTTGAGCCAAGTTTAGTTATTTTTTAACATCAGCAATTTACTGTCTCTCTTTTGCTGTCTCTCTTGCTCACTCACTCTTTCTCTCTTGTGTATGTGAATGACTCTCTCTCTCTCTCTCTCTGACACACACACACACACACACACACACACACACACACACACACACACACACACACACACACACACACACACACACACACACACACACAAGCAGACAGTACACAAACGCATTTAATGATGCATCACATGGCTCATTAAAATGAAGGTGTTGACCTCCTAATCAACAGTGGGTTACCTTGCTCGCGGTCTTTATCAATGTGAAAGCCAGTTCACTGCTCTACTTATTGCCTCTTATGCCACCTCCTGTATATTAGACAAAAACCTCAGTAAGCAGCTTGGTCACTGAAATACCAAGCCCACTAATCACTAATGTCAACACAATGGCTGGTACAACCATATTGGTATTACAGGTGTGATAGATCATGTTGGAGCAGGCTATTCTGCTGTTCTTGTTCATTGTTAGCTTTACAGTCCTGCTAATCAGCACGGGGTTCTCATTTTAATTGTGTATCACATTTTCTCTTCCTCTTTTTCAGCATTCAAGGGTGTGGGTAGTGCTGTTTTCTACAAACAGACAATAGGATTTAATTGCGTTTACATCCTCGTGCCATTAGGCCCTTTTTGATTTCTTTTATCGTCTACGCTGCTTATTATGACTTCTTTGTCCAGGAAAGTGGACAACAGAACAGGAAATCATTTGTAAGTCCATTGTATTCCTCTCCTTTTACTTGTTGCATTGAAAAGATGAAACACATGGCGGGCGATTAAAAGGGGATGGGCCTTGATTCTTAGAGCAGGAGAGCTTTATTGGTCTATTGATCTCCCTCTGGACTGTGCTCACCAAATCCCTCAGCAGCTTTCACCCAGAGGGTTTGAAAATGACCACAGTGCCTAATGAAGGCCAGCACTGCATGATTATTCTGTTAGTGTATAATAATATTGATAATAGTAACAATAATGATAAATTAGTTTGTCAATGTAAAGGGACTTTTTGGTGTGTAGTGGGGTGTAAGAGGGAGATTGATTTTGTTGTTGCACTACTTTCTGTACGTGTGCTTGAGCTGACAAAAAAAACACTTCACTAGTACCCTTTCTCTTGCGGTTGTTAAACAAGAGAAATAAATAACCTTCATAAAAAGATGTCTTTAGGATATATATATACATATAATCTTTAGGATAATAACTATTATAAAGTTAGCCTCTCAAGCCTTGGGTAGCAAATGGAGGAACGGACAACCTCGACATCAATATGTTGTACAAAAAAATCTTTTAAATCTGTATGCTCTTTTGCTTTTCATTACCATGGTCCTGTGGTGCACCTCTGTTGATCACAGCTGACTGAGAAAAGATGCATTTATTAGGAAAGCTTACAACCTTGATAAACAAGTATCCTCAGAACAATTTCTACCAAAAACATTTTGGATCATCTATATGCTAATGAATGACTAAAAGTTACACAAGTGCATGAAAAATTGCTGCCATGTTTATTTTTTGAGGGCAGAGGTGGAAGTGGTACAACAGATGCTTGGCAAAACCTCCTCCCCACCCTGACATTTAGTTAGTTGGCCTCCCTGATCCCTCTGTCTCCTCAGTTGTTCATACAAATCCGCCTTACAACAAGATTGCGCGTGTATTGCATGTATTGCATGTGAGATTGCTGTACATGCACCAGCATCACTAATAGGTTATATTTGCGCAGCTGCCTGGTGGCATTTACAGTAGCCTTTGATGTGCATGTGTAATATACATGTTTCACAGCCTCAAAATATGGGTACAGATTTACTTTATTTATTTAAGTGCATTTAAGTCAGGTTTGTATTCCCCCCCCGCTGAACCCGAGGGCATGCTATTGAACAGCAGGCGGTCAGATCTGCACAGGGTGATTAGGCTGGTTCTGGGAATAGCGTTCATGGTTCAGGAGAAAACCAAGTTGGACACAATTAATCTGTCATGAGGTTGGAGTGCTAATTGATTCTCTACAGTTCCCAACCAGTGACAACCTGTCTTGCATCACAGCTCACTGAAATGAATACCTGTTAGGAGACCTTTTGAAGAGGGAATGCAGATTCCTTATTTTTTCATCAACAGACACCTCCTAATGTACTATGTCAGACCAGTGATGGTTCAAATTGAGGATTTGAGGGTAAAATTAGGTAACACACAAGATGGTCCTCAAGGAGACACAGTTGCCAAAAATGTCTGGACTACTAAAGTGTTATCCCCCCTGTTGAAGTTTATTAGTTCATTACTTAACGAGATAGATAAAAAAGATCCAAAGGCTGGCGGTGATGAATGGGAATGTGTGAGGACGTACTGGAGGAAGGCAGACATTGTGTGCTTAGGTATTGTTTGTGCGTGCACATATGTATGAATGCACTCAGGATTGTGCCTCCTTGTAATGTTTGTTTATTTAATGTATTTGGATATTTTACAGGCCACTCCCCCCGGTCAAACCTTAGGCCTGTTGTTTAATGATGTCATAAATTGCTCTGTCTAAATGATTAAGTATTGATGTTGTGCTGTGGCTAATGACCGATGGCAGTCCGCATGCAGTGAGACTCAAAGAGCAGTCTGGGATGCAGAAATGAAAGCGCTTTCTCTCTTGCTAGCAGACACATTAGACAGTGTTGCCAGGGGTGACCAACAGTGCAATGATCTATCATCGGTCTGAGAAGAACGATGATCACAGTCAATTACCGCAATCATTATACATCTTCCAACAATTGTGAGCTTTGAAATAGTAAACCCACGTCACACAGCACACATGCCCTTTGGCTACATTTTGCCGATGAAGATGTATCTGCAGCTGTGGCCCAAGCAGAGAAACATCTGTCCCTCCAGCCGATGACAGGATGATGCCCCAGAGCCTTGGGAGAAGACCTTGACATACACTGCACCAGCTACGTGCCAGTGGCAGATTCCTGGTCCTATCTCCCCTGCTTCTTCACCTCCCACACTAACCCTTGCTCTTCCCCTTCCTCTCCTCAGGTTCCTGCCTCTTCTCCATCTGTTGCTCCAGTTCCTCAAGTGGTCCCTCAAAAGCCAGGACAGGAGTGTTGGTGAAGGCTACAGTGAAATGGGGGTATTAGAAGTGTCCCACAGCAAGCCTGATGCTCAAGCCTGATGGCACTAAGCCATGGACGACTGCAAAGTGAATGCAGTGTCCAAGTTTGATGCCAACCCAATGCTCCAAGTCGACAAACTGCTGGATCATTTATGTAACAGTTGCTTTCATTCAAGGCTGGATTTTTATCAAGGGCTACTGGCAGATTCCCTTGTTGTCCCTTGTTGTGACCAATTTATTACACTTCTGTTCAGACTGTTAGGGGCACCTGCCAAATTTTAACCGTTCATGGAGAGGATACTGTCTCCTCATGGCTCATATTCTGCTGCAGTGCAATTAGATGGAAGGAGGTATGGTATTTGGGCTGTGGGCAGCCATTGCAGCTTGCTCTAGGCCTAAGTCCAAAAAGAATGTGAGGCTTATTTATGGTTATCTATACTACTGGTGCTTTATACCAGCCATTGCAGCTGACCAGCTCATAGACTGTCCTCACCTGAAAAGGTGCCTCAGATCTGGCCCAACGGACAGAACAGTGCCAAGTGGTTTTTGAGAGTGTGAAACAGTCCTTAGTAGGGGGGGCCACTCCTGCTCTCCCCTTCCTTTTATCCTTCAGACCAATGCATCAAACAGAGGGTCAGCCTCCTGGCCTGAGGCGAGAACCTCAGGAGGGTGGTCGTCAGCCTCTATTACCTCCTGGGGAACCATTTCATGCTCTATTCAGATCACGCCTCACTGCAGTGGCTCCACTGCATGAAAGATGCCAATGTGTGGATCACGCATTGGCATCCAGTGTTCCTGCATTTTGGTGATTGAGTGTTGCTCTTGGTGATTGAGGAGAGAGTCAGGAGTGGTCCAGACAGTCAACAAGTTGCACCTGCGCCCCAATTAACCTCTGAGTGTGTATTGATGTGTTAATACAGAAAAAGAAGGCTTGAGGACTGAAGGCTGCCAAGTTACAGGCTGTTAGACTTTAAATCTCCCCAAGGGAAACATTCAGAAATTGCGGACTCACCTCAAAAGGAGGAACAGCAACTAGTCTTGAAGTAACTTGGGTGAATCAACGTGAATGTAGTCAGAACAACAGTGTAAGTGGACAGGGCAGTGTCTGAGTGACCCGATCAAACATGTTTGATATTATCGGGGCGCCCCTTTAGTCTGTAGTCTGTCCCTACCAGATAATCCTTGCTGATACTCGGTCCTGACAAAGTCTTAGATCAGGGAGGTGGCCCAATTCTGGGAAAGAGGGAAACCTGGCCAGAAACTCCTGAAATCAGCCAGAAACTCCTCCAGTGTATTTCAGCCTGAGGACAGTAGTTTTGAATCCTGTGCCACTGTGACCCTTCATTCCAACTAATCACTACAGCAGCTGATTTAACAGAGTAGTTCCTCTTCTCTGCTTGAATGTGTAAAATCAGTAAAATCAACTGCTTTAGTGTTTGGTTGGAATGAAAACCTGCAGACTCTTGGGTCACATGACTAAAAATCACCGGACTAAAGCTAGATCTGTATTAGACAAAAGGCAAACTTAAGCATTACTTTATCTGTACTTCTGTCTGTAGTTTTGTAGTAGTATTCTCACATACAATTCATTCTTAAAAAATCATCATAGAGATTTTTTTCAAAGCAAATACAATGCAATCTTCTACTTTTCAGAATGTTACAGAAATGGATTGCTTTACTCTGTCAAAGTTTCTAAGAGAATTACCCCTGGGTAAGAAGTGATCAAAGTGACCATGCCCATCAAAGTTTATTGGAAAAGTGTAAACAGAAAATTCTAAAACTAATTACAACAATTTGTCACTCTGACACACTCAAAAACACATTGCAGCTATTGTCACTGGGGCCATACGATTTGGTTGTACCTCGTTTCTGAGAATGAAGGCTAATTTACCACGCTGGATGGCTTTAACAGTTGTAAATAGGAGCTCACTGTTCTGTGGGCATGGACCTGACCCTATTTGTTCTGGGAGAGAAGAATTAGGGTGCATCCAGACAGACAGTATTTTTCACAAAATACAAAAGCACTCAACGGGAAAGACAGGGTGGAATGGGAAAGGTGGACAGAAATAGACACCGGGGGGAGAGAGAGAGAGAGAGAGAGAGAGAGAGAGAGAGAGAGAGAGAGAGAGAGAGAGAGAGAGAGCTAACATTAAAGCACTCACCGCTGGTGTCTCACTGAACAGAGAGGGGAAATCAATAGAGCCCAACACTGCCAGGAGCTCCTTTCCACAGTGGAACTCTCCTAAAAGCCACCTCTCCTTTATTACTCCTCAGACCTCTCCCTGCATGCTGGCAAGGAACCTTAACATTTTGGGCTCCCCCCTGTATTGAGCACCTGATTGCAGCTGACTAGTGTCTCTGTGTGTCATTTAGGTCCATTCTCAGAGCTCAGTACTCAAGTAACTCAAGTTACACGTACAAACAGTTTGAGTTGAATGAGGTTTAGATGGTAAATATTGTCTGGATTTAAACTACTGAGATGTCTCTCTAGTCTTGACCCAGCCTGTGGAGTCCTGTCTTGCAGTTCTGGGACTCGCCAGTCAGAGTGACAGACCCACTGATAAGGGATCACCTCCTCAAAGTGATAGGACTGCCCTGGCCTGTATCTGGATTGTGACAGCAGCATGTTGACAGCAGTTTGAGGTACTTTCAAGCTGAGTCTCTCTCGTTCAGACCAATTTAACATTTATGTGTCACATCATTTACCCTTGCAGTACATCAGTGTACGTGGCGGTGGGGGAGTGAGGCGAGCGAGAGGTATAGATTTCCGCCATCTCATTTTGCACTGCAGCACATTACAGGGTATAATAAATCCACCAAACCAGAAGTTCCCAAACTGCCTCCCTGCACACACTTTGTTAGCTGTGTTTGTGTGTGTGTGTGTGTGTGTGTGTGTGTGTGTGTGTGTGTAATGATTAGGATAGATTTTTTATGATAAGAAAGGGGAAGGTCCAAAGCCCAAGAGACCAGGAGAGTGCAGGAAACTGTGAAAATAATGGAAACATAGAAGAGCTTGAAAGAGCGAGAGAAAAATGGAGCAGCTCTTTGACACACAATCTTAAAGTCATAAAAGCAGAAGAGCCATTAGCTATTTCTAAGGCAGCTATAAAGACAAGGTCTACAAATGACTATGTATGCCCTTCTTGGCAATTAGAAAAGAGATGATCCGTCTGGTGCTGAAGCTTATATAATGACTTTGGACACTGATTGATAACCTTATGATTAGGGACCGGTACACTCTTGCCCCTTTCCCATCTCCCATGGTGTCATCATCTGCCCATTTTGTGCCCATGCCTCCTGTCACAGTGAGGCTGTGCCAGCCTGGAGAGCCTGTTTCAAATATGATTCCAGGGCACAAGTCTTGCCATTGACATGAGGTTAAGCATGGCGCAGCTATAGAGAATAGGCTTCAACTCTCATGCCCTGTCCAACACAGGGATAGTTGATTAGTTGCTCATCTTTTTACAGATCCTATTAGCGAGTGGTCAGCATTGAGGCCCGAGTCAATAAAGCAGTAATGAAGATGCACTGAGGCCAAACGCCAAGGTCAGCAATAACATGTACCGAGGAATCAAAGGGTGGTGCTCTGCAGGTTTTCATGCAGTGGTCAGGGTTGGGATATCTGCAGAGTGATTTGGAAACCAAGCCTTATGATGACGAAGCTGGCTCAAAGGCACTTTTGTTGTGCTGTGTAAAATGTGCTGCATTAAGTTGCAGTCTTCTACCTTTAACTTTCCATGGCACTTTTGAGTTAATTCAAATTCAATGGTATGTGACAAATCATAGAACAATGAAAAATGTGGGCAGGGAGTACAGTGGCCTCCAAACCATCTGTATCATGATGTATTGCTGCATCACCTGAAAACCACATCTAAACATCTTTCTGTTAGCCTGATATAACATTGGCCATGTTGTCTTTTATATATTTTGCCTTTTCTGTTGTTTGTAAGGTTATAAGAATTCATAACTTTGAAATGCTAACAGGCATCAGCTGAGCCCATGTGTGAATTAATCAATTTCATAAATGCAACATGCTTTTAGCGTAAAAAGGGTACGAGCTGGCATTTAAGAGACTTTGAGGGTCACTGCAAATGAGTCGAAGACCAATGTTACGGTCATGTACAGCTTTGTCAGTGACTCTGATTTAACCTTTGAATCACATGTAAGGAACATAAATAAAAGTGCATTCTACCACTCAAAGAATATTACAAAGGTCAGACCTTTTCTCTCTGCCTGAATACAGACAAACTTGTGCATGCTGTTGTGACAAGTAGGCTGGACTATTGTAATGCACTGCTTTCTGTTTTCAAGTCCAATTCATTTTAAAATCGATTTTAAGATTCTTTTACTTATTTATAAATCTTTCTATGGACCTGTCCCTGATTATATTAACTATATGCTGCCAAAATGTCCCTAGCAGAGCCTCAGATCCACAAACTCTCTGGTCCTCGTTATTCCAAAAACGCAGACAAAGACTTATGGTGAAACTGCTTTTAGCACCTATATGAACTCTGGAATAGTCTCCTGTTCTGATCTGAGGACAGCTACACCTCTTTCACCAATTCCTATTACAATCTTTATGTATTTATTGAACTATTAGTGATATCTCCCAAGTAAAGTTGGACCAAAAACCTAGATTGCAGTCTTGCCCAGAAAAATAATCCATTACAAGGCATTGCTCACAGTTGAAGATTCACGCAAAACTGCACACACCCCCCCACCCCCCAGACATTATCTGTTTTTTCAATCTGGTATAACATAATCTTCCTCCCAAATGCTGCAGGAAGCAAGAAATGATGAATTTGGTCCACTGGAGGGATTGACTCCACTTCAGCAATTTGTTTTCTCCCATACCGCTATGACACATTTAGCAATAACTAAAGGGGAATTGAGCCAGGGAGCTAAAGCAGAAAAAGGATGAACTTTCAGTGTAAATGTGCACTGGTAATCTTTTAGGTCTGTGTGTGATTCCACCTGGGGATTGGTTGTTTTTGTGTGTTTGATGAGCGTGATGGCTTTCATTACCCCCACCTCTGGCTGTTTAAGATTCAGCAACTCAAAGGGGGGTGGGGGGTGCACCTGGATAAACATGTTTTAGGTGATATGAGTGATTTTTCCAAAGAGCTGAATTGATCCCAATATGTTTATCTCTCTGTTGGCAGCTGGATTTCCATCCTTTTCATCAGAGCAAAAGGCAATTCCAGATGACAGGGTATTCACCCCAGACTTATCTCATGTACAAAACCCATTAGGGCTTATTATCAAAAAGTAAATGAATTGTACTTGTGTAACAATACTGATCAATATACAACCATAACATGTGATATACATTGTTGAAATAGTTTTTACAGATGTACAGATATAACAGTTGTCACTTGTCAACAGGTATCAGACAGGAAACAGTTGCATAATCAAGCAAGCTGAAGCAGGAAGCTTGTCATTTCTCTCTGTGAGTCCCATCAAGTGTGTTGCAATTAGCCTCTACACTGATATGAATAGATGTCTAATTAGGCACGCTTTAATGTTTGGTCCCACTTTTGTTCCGTACAAACAGGCTTCGGGGCATCTGCCACCTCCGATAGAGGCTCATCTATTGCTGACAATGCAATTAGACAAACATCTCACTAGCCCTTTAAAATGTCTCCAGTGTGTCCTGTCTATGGCCACTATTGTCAGGGTGCAACCTTGAATGGGCTTTGTTAAAGCTGAGCCAAGTGAACAGCTGCAAGTCCAGCCTCATAACACACAGGCAGGAAGTTTCTTTTGGATAATGGGAAGACAGAACAGATATCCATTCCCTCATCACTGTGCCAATAGTAATAAAATGTAGTTGCGTGACAGAGGATAAAAGCAAGGCTGGCGATAACGGTGATGCCTCGCCTTGGAGCCCCAGGAGGCGGGGCCGAGACAGAGCAGCCATTAGAGAAGAAAGGAGCTGTAATCTGATTATGCCCTATAGAAACAACTGGAGCATCAGTCATGCTGCGCTATAATCGCAACCTACTGCCTGGCAGCAAACATAAAACGACCATCTGTGTTTACATCAGGTCAAATCTTTACTGTGTGTTTTAGTGTCTGTACCATCATGATAACCTTTTAGTTCACCTGACTGGGCAGACAGACACATGGCTTGGCTCTATGTTGATAAGCTCATTTGTGATTTGTGTGTTGGATGGTTGCCGTGGAAGACACACTGACTAATGATGACTGAAATGAGTTGTATGTATTGTACTGTAATGTATTTATGAAGCTCTGCCAGTGTTGTTCTAAAGCCCTAATCCATTATTTTTTCAGAATATCAGAATTTCAGCATTTACAGGTATAGATTTTTGAAGGATAAGACTCACCGGAAAATCATTTGTAACTCCAGATCCATTTATAATGGATCTTTAAATACAGGTCCATTTTCTCCCCAATATATATAAGCAATACAAATGTAAACATGCACTTCAAAATCTATTTGAAATTCATTCATTCATTTAGCTGTCACATGCTGTTAATCCATTTACAATGAGCCCAGTCAGTCACAAACAACAACCTTGAGTCCAATTAAGTAAGCCTGAACTAAGCCAGCAGTCGGGTGAATAAATGACCACAGATTCTACTACACTCCAATTTGTGACGGGGCTTTCAACGTTGAGCATGTGAGATGTGTTCATTATTTTCATTATTTTCTGCTTTCAATACAATAACTGTTTCCAAGTCATTCCAAGTAAGTCAGCAGTAGTCATGCTATCTATATATATATAGCGTCATTACAACTTTATACGTCTATAAGGGTGTGACAGATACCCGTCCCAGTGTGGAGGATGGGTGGATGGGAGGATGGATGCTTTACGTTTTGTCTTTTGTCTCCTGTGAACAACCATATCATGGATTCATCAACATCGCCCTGATGCAGTGTGGGAACTCACTGTGAAGAGCCAGAAAACAAGATTTACTGTGAGATCATTATTTTGAATGCAGCAATATCATCCCGATGCTCTTTTCCAGTTCATCGATGTGGAGCTCTGGAAGGAGCACATATATATGACATGTGTGGGAGTAAGATATTCACACATCACCAGTCTTGGCCATGAAGCTATTTCCATAACATCTCAATAATGACAAGAAAAAAAAACCGTTAACAAGTATTTTTGTAAAATAATCCCACCCTCTTTGAAAGGGACATTTTGAAACCACTTCTCTCTTAAGCAACAACATCTTGGCGGCGTATCAGGCTCTCACAAGGCACCGACCTATTGATTAACCTGCGGAGAATGCAGCACACCATGTCAAATCCAACTAAGTTGAATCTACCACTACAGCGCATTTTTACTCTTGGGCTCGCTTCCACGGCATGCCGCATAATTCCCATACCCCCCACCACCCCCACTGAACACCCACTGTGTGACAAGAGGATCTTTGAGCTGCTGTGGGCCTGTCATGCCAGAATGATGCTGAGTTAGTTTCTGAGATGCCAAAACGATCAGAAGAAGCAGGGATTATCGCTGAAGGGAAGATTCAGACTGTCAGACTGCAGACATTCAGTTTACTTACTAATGACGCTTGTTTTGTTGTATAGTAGTTATTTTTCCAGCTGTTTCCATTCAGCATGTAAGCTCTGCTTGGGACGTTCAAGTGTTATTTGTTTCACATTTTCTTTTAGGGATTAAGTCATCTAAAAGTGTCCATATAGTCCATTAGGTTGGCAGAGCAATAACTGGAACTAAGCCATTCAGTTCAGCTGTTAAACTTCTATTCCATTATATTAGTAATTGGAAAACCCTGTTGGAATAGAAAGCCCAATTAAAATTGTTTGAATTTTATAACCTGTCAGCTTGTATAACCTATCAAAAGGAGTCACATTATATTGGCCTACTATGACACCAACAGGACCCTGGCAGCATGTGTGTGTGTGTGTGTGTGTGTGTGTATGTGTGTTTTCATGTAATGCACTGTATCTGGTGTAGGGCTATTCATGGATTTTCTATTTCTGTGCTACAATGGTTTCTTTTGCCCACATCTAAATTAAAAAACTAGTGAGAAAGTAGTGAAAGAGAGAGATCGAAATTGAGAATATGAGCAGGAAAGTATCGAGGGAGAGAAACCCTATAGGAGGCTGTCACCATGATAAATGGATGAAGCAGAGTCAGGCTTCCTTCACTATAGTATAGTACAGTGCAGAAGTCTCCCTCAGCCAAAATGAGTAAGGCTTGAAAGGGCACTACTTACAGGACATGGGAAGGAATCTATATTTTCCTATATGTTTAGATTTTCTTCACACGTTTTCTATAATAAACCGGAGTCTTATGTTTTATGACCCAAGTCATGAGAGACTGTTGGGGTAATTGAGAATCGACATTTGTGGATAAATAAACACGCGCTATAGAAGTGGATTGTGGCTTTGTTGAGCTGCCGGCTTTATCCAAGAGCAGTGGAGTTACAATAGAGCCACTGGACCATAAAATGTGCAGCTTCAAGGGACTCCCAATACCCAGGGATGTAGTCAAATGGATGTGAGGCTGTCCAATCAGCCATTTCTCATTAATTAATATCGCAAAGTAAATTGTCATTTTTCCTGACTTTGGTTTCTTTGTTTAATGGACATTATGTATCTGGAAATGAAAAACATGATGTTCAATTGGCTCGAAAGCCTTCATTTAATATAGGTGTGAATAGTTTTACATAATGTATACGCACATAATACAAACATGCATTGAATATAAATTGTCATCAATATTGCAACACTAGCCTGTAGCTGGTAGAGGTTAGTAATGTAAGCATGTTTCAGGAAGATAATAATTCAGTGAGAGGGTATTTACTGTCAAGCATATATCAGCTTTCTATTGTGAAGTGCTGTTTTGATAAAAAGATTATCTTAGTGAAAAAACTGGCAATATTTCAGCTGAAATACCCCTGAGACTAAAAGTCTGCTTCTCTGTTCTCTCTGTGCCATTTGGCTTGTCAGAAAGTTATGATATGTTTGTTTATAATTCTGTTCTTCTGGCTGCCCTTGGGAGCTGTGAGTTGTCGAGAAGGAGAGTGGATTTGAAAGATATAATGATGCAGAAGAACCAAAGCCCACTGCAAGTCACTGACCCTCAAGGGCTCTTACTCTGGACCACCGCCAGCTCATGACTAGACAATTCTCACCATTGCCTCATCAAGAGAAATATGTTCTAAAAATGCCGGACAACAATTTAGAGGACATGTAAAGACAGAGGAGAGTGCATGTGTGGCACAATGGCAAAACCCTCTTTTGGTTGAAGAGTTACCAAATATCGATAAAAGGATCAAAAGATGGATACGGGTATAATGCAGGCTAAATATAAATAAAAGCACACACAAAACTTCATGCTTTTTTCTATAGCCCAAATATAGGAATGTTACACTATTACATATTTAGATGCCATGATGAGAAATTCTCAAGTTAAAGTTTGGATCATCCTTCCACTGAAATATCACAAGCAACACGGGTAGGAAACTGGTTGAAAGGAAAATTGTATTGTTAAAGACAGAATGCCGCCAACTGGACATTATATACTTTTTTGCAAAATTAAATGCAGTTTCTAGAACTGAACAAAGCACCGCAGACCTACCTAGCCCAAATAATTTACCTTCCAGGATTTTCTCACAGGACTGTTGGTATTGGACTGTAAATCTAATTTGATTCTTAGTGGCAAATCCTTCTCAGCGGGCGGAAGGGGAAATGGCTTTCATTACAAAACACACACACACACACACAAGAACTGGATTAGGTTTGTGGTGCAGAAGTACTGATTGACTTGCACCCTACACTTTTGTCAGTGCTTGAGTTAGAGATTACTGTAAGAGTTGATTTGAGTGGAGGAATTCTCTTAGACGGCAGCTACCTGCAGCTCTAATGTTGCACGTGATCAGCACCATGGACAGAGCTCGAGGGTATCGATGCGATTTCTAACCTTGGCAAAAAAGGTGGAGAGCAAAACTTTACTGTCCTGTATGTATTTATCGATTCATTCAAATTATTCAGACACAACAAAATTATTAAAATTAAATCATGTATGAATGGGAGCACAAGAGTCCCTATTTTTAAGTCAGTGGCTCTACAGTCACATGAGATTTCTGAGGACTCGTCTACTCTCTACTCTACTCCTCTTGATGCTCTCTTACACCCTTTATACCTGCCACTTTAACCTTACACGCTAGAACTTGTGAAACACATACTGCAAATACCCAGTAAAGGCTGTTGCGTGAGTGTTTTCAAAGTGACAAAATCATCAAGCTTTCACCATATGGTCCCAATCAGTGGCAGCAGCTCTTGCTCAGCAGGGTGAAAGGAAATCCCCCATCCGCTTCCTTATCTCACTGTATGTGGATGCATGTCCTCCCCTGTCTCCTCATCTTTATTCACTGGAGGTCCCCTCGTCGCTGACCGTCTCTCCTCTGTCCTTTCCACATGCCCTCTGTAGCTCCTGTAATACACCAGTGAAGGTGTGTATGGAATTATGGCTAGTTCCTTTGCCCTCTCAACCTTTAACACTTACACTAATGGCTGCAACACATGAGCTTGACATTTAAAGGGGGACGCCACTAGTATTGTTCTCATTTTGTCGGGACTGTCCGATCAATATGAATAAGAAGCTTAATATTCTTGCTGCTGTACTTTGGTGTGACATCACAGCTTAGAGGGTAGGATCAATACTTGTTGTTGTTGTTGACTAAAGTTGCTAAATGTAGAATTTAAACATCAATAACTCATTATCACTATCAATTATTTTGATACATTACTATAAACAAGAAGACTGGCAGCCTCTACCAGCCTCTACATTATATTTTACATTGTGTGTCACTGCGTTGGATTTCACAGGAAATTAGCTGGAAGAAACAGGAAGAGGGTGCTGTTCTTTCAGTGCAAATGGAGCTAAAGCTTTAAGAGTTTCTCACAATATCAGATGTTGGAATGAGTGAAAGGCCGATGGTAAAATCACTCCTATCCTGTTTATTCACTAAAGTCATCAAAAGAGAAAACAAATGCACAGAGGGGAAGGGTAGCAAGTAGCAACGTCCTCTGCCTCAGGAAGCAGTGGGGTTTATGGGTTTATGAGCTAGAGGCTACCAATCGTCTCCACTGTGGGATTATTTATTTACAGTCATTCTACCAAGGTAACACAACTAATTTGGGAATGATATACTGATGTTTATTCTACATGTAGCACCTTTTAGGTGGGGTTGCATGGTGTTATTGCCTCACAGAACGTCCTGGCCCCGACCTTTTCTGTGTGTTTCAGCCCGGTCTATCAAAGTCATAGTTATAGCTTCAAATAAATAATGCACCAATGAAAGTCAAGGCATGGAGGTCACGATGGTGGATGGGTGTATACATTTGCCTTCAACTCTGATGACTCTGATGATCTGGGTTCAATTCCTAGTTTTTCTTATTCAACAATGACCAAAACTTTACTCTAACCTTAATGAAAGTAGTTTTATTTGACTTTGGCATATGTGCAGCTGGTCATGCGTATAGGCCTACTCTCCATGTGATCCGGTTCCCACAGTCCAAAGACATACAAGTCAGGTTGGAGACTCTAAATTATATAATAATAATAATAATTATAATTATATAATAATATGAGTCCAGCCCCCCTGTGAAAGCAGGACGAGAACTGAATATATCATTAGCCATGGGAATAACTGATTTTACAGCCAAATATTTCCCTTAAATGCTTGTCATTAGTTTCTCATTACAGAAGTCCTGATCAAAGGACAAATCCTTTGAGTTGGTATTCTGCCTGTGTATCACAGATGTTGTTCATGCTAGCCAGGACTATAACCTCCTCACAGTACGAGTCCCTGCACAAGTCTCGTGTTTGCAAGCATGATAGCGCACGCTTTAATTAGATTGATGATATTCATGCCACAGACACAGACAAGTTTTTGAACTCTTCTTGAACTCTATTACATCTCTATCCCATGCTCTCTTGTACTTTGACGTAATGATTTAAACGGACAAGGATAGACTATGTGTAGCCAAGATAATTGTGCTCAGCATATCATTGTTCTGCACTCTGCCTTGGTCTCTGTAAGCCTATTAGATTAGAAAGCATCATTAATACAATCACCTATTATACAGCCCTGCTGCCTCCTTGTCTTCTCACTAGAGAAATAACTAACACAAGTAACAGCACAGCAGCTCTCAGAAGTCTCTGTCTAAAATGACAACAATTAAAAGAAATAATATACTGATAGTGGTGGTTAGATATGGCACACACACACACACACTCACTATGACATAATGTCAAACCTATTTTACATGAAGAACCAGTGATATTTACAAGTGCTGGACACATCATTCTTGACAAATGGCCTCACTGGGCTTAAAAATGAAGACAGCTGCAAGTATCAACACTCTGTTTCTGTTTCTGCCTTTTAATTCAGCTCAACATCACTTCTGAACTCTACCTGTGTGCTTCTACATATATAGGCCACACAGAGGTCAGTTGCTTTCAGGTTGCATAATGTGTCTTTTTAAAGAACCAATCGATATGTTGATGGATATTTTCAGGGATCAGCAACTCCAGGTCGTCATTGATTTTGTTACAGTCTCCATTACGCATCCACTGACCCAGGAGGATTTTGCTCTTTTTGGTGGTGCCTCGTAAAATCATAGTCCACCACGTCCTATTGTTCTGAAACCTGTCAATAGGAAAATTACCTACACTAGTTTATTTTGCGCATTCTGTATCGCCTTTGGCACAAGCGCACAACTGATCTTTCGCTCCTGTGTCACTGCACTGCAAAAATGTCAAAAATGTCCATCTAATTTAATGTCCATTTAATTCTATTGGATTACTGGATCTATTGGAAACAAATAAACAAATCATTTCACTTATTTCCAATGCAAACCAGCTTGCTTCAAACATTGTCTTTATGCTGCTCCAGTGATCTG
Organism: Hoplostethus mediterraneus; assembly: GCA_034670385.1. Lineage (NCBI taxonomy): Eukaryota > Metazoa > Chordata > Actinopteri > Trachichthyiformes > Trachichthyidae > Hoplostethus > Hoplostethus mediterraneus. The sequence goes on from JAXDDW010000195.1 coordinate 30,781, forward strand.
CTTTCTTCTGCCTTATTTAGAGATAATGCTTTTTGTTTTTTGTTTTTGTTGATTTAAAAAAAAGATGACATTTTTTTAAAATTAATCTTGTTTTCCTTAAAACAAGATTAGACTGAAAATGAGACTAAATAACTTGATAAAATGGATATTTTTACAGTGTAATGGCAGCAATACCGCAGATAAATAGTCTGGACGGATGCTTATCTGGTCAGTTGTGTTTCAACGAGGTTTTATCTGTCTTGTTGAGATTTGATTTTATTGCATGATCGAAATGCAATATTGTTGGGCAGCGTATCCACGTGTTCTTTATTTGTATAAGAGTACCAAAAGGCTAAACACTAATCGTTTACGCCCTGTAGACTTTAAAAACTTTTGAAGTAGCTTAGGTCAGCATTTGCAGCGATGTTTTTGCATTTGTGCCCATGGCGCAGAGACTGAGGAACAGGTCGCAGTGAGTCCAGTCAGTATCGCGTGGCTCCTTACACAAGCCAACACGCGTGGAAAAAACAGGAGGAAATGGAAACCCTCTGTTGTCGGAGGACCACATCAGCAAAAGATGCACATGAACGATCCTTTAGCTCAACTACATGCATAATCGTCTAAATGAATGTGTCCCCTCCTTCGTAGACAGCGGTGGGACACTGGAGTCCCCGGGATAGCCGAGGATGCGCTCGTCAGATCCACGCAGTGGATGTGATGTGTCTGTGTCTGTTCTCCACCATGACATCCTCGTGAAGACTGCAGCTCCGCATAATCTCCATACCAGTCATGGGAGACTGAAGAGAGATGGGTTCAATAAAGACCGGAGCGGGATTTGCCTGGGGCAGATCAATGTGTCACCATAACTTTCTGTGCTGCTAGAGATACCGTGGGGACCGGCGTTTTGGTGCAGCGACCCAGAGGATACTGCTTGCATTTCCATCATCTCTTTTGCACTAGGAAGGGTTCAGCGCGTCTGGCTGGATTTAAGCTGCAGTCTACTTCGGACCAACTGCATTGCCACAACTGTAAGTGCATGTGAAGCTTTCATAACACTAGGTGCTGGCGGCGTTGTTGACGGACTCCTCTTCCCCTAAGAAACCAGTGGAACAAAAGGGTATAGACAAAGTGGGGCTTTTCCACCTCTGTTTCGCCTTCCAGCTACAGTTAACCCCACTTTACAACTACAACGTGTGTGTATGTGTGTGTGGGGGGGGGAGTTAACTAAAGGATATCTTTTACAGAAGTCCCCCACAACACGTTGTAAGCACTTGGTAGTGACTTCCAAGGGAAACCTGCAGAGGAGTGAATGCCGTCTCCGATGTGGAGCTTGTCGCTGTCCGACGCGCAAGTGGTGCTGAAATTTGGATGATGCCTGACCAGCGACTGCAAGGCTGCCGCTCCCTGCACTTCAACGAAGACAACGGCCGCTTCTTGCTGCTCGCCATCCTCATCATATTGTACCTGCTGTGCGGCGCCGCGGTCTTCTCCGCCATAGAGAGGCCGTCGGAGCAGCGGGCTCACGGCCGCTGGAACGGGACGCTTCTCAACTTCAGCGAGACCTTCAACGTCAGCCTGCAGGACCTCAACTCCTTCCTGCGGGAGTACGAGGCTGCCATCGCCGCCGGGATCCGAGCTGATGCTCTGAGGCCAAGATGGGATTTTACGGGGGCTTTTTATTTTGTTGGAACTGTTGTGTCGACTATAGGTGAGTGATCCGCGCAGGGTGTGTGCATCATGTACCTCATTCACACACTAAAATACCATTCTGTGATTTCCCTGACCTTTGCGTGCCTGTGACAGGTCTTTGGTTGCAGGGACGGTGTCCCCTAAATACTTGTTGAAATACATTTACATAACGGTTTACCCACATGCTAGACTATAGTGCAAGAACATAGTAATCAAATGCACAGTAGACCAATAAGACAGGGGTGCATTTAGAGGAGGTGGAGGAATCTAGACAAATGATCAGATTAATCAGTCATTCACCCTGTAGGACCTTCCTGGGAATAAGTTGGAGAATGTTGTCATGTCTTAAAAGATACTAAATGAATATGGTAGATTACTGTGTCAGAATCATTCCATACTAACCGCTACCACAGGAATCATTACTGATGTCTAGTGTGTAACAGGGACCTGAGTTAGCGTCCGCTGTTTCCTCTGGCACACAGACAGAATACCAGATTAACATTTTTTTTTTCCAGTCATGTGTTACATTTTGGCTGTGGGGGAGTTTGGCATGGGGTGGCATCTGATTTGCCTGCCATTTGGAATGGCACACTCAATTCTGTCTATAGGACAGCACCCATGGGTGCAGTCTTTGCCACATTTTCATTCAAACCAACAAGAATGTCAATGAGAAACCCCTTCTGCTCCCCCTCATTTAACATTTACTTGTGCAATAGGTCAGAAAAGAGCAAGTGTCCCTCCCAGGCCACCCTAAGGGCCAGCAGTGTGGTGCACTGCATGCCTGATGGTATGAACCCTTCCTGCTCCTGCATGGATACCACCACTACCCCTACCTCACTGGTAATAACTGAAAATAATGGGCAACAGGAAACCATCTACAGCATACAGTAATGTGTGTGAGTGAGTGAGTGAGTGAGTGAGTGAGCAAGAGAGAGAGCGAGTGAGCGAGTAAGCAAGCTCCAGGTAATACTTTTTGAGCTGACAGCAGCCCTTTATCGCTGTCCTTGTCCAAACACACAAACACACAAACACACACAACCAACACACACACACACACACACACACACACACACACACACACACACACACACACACACACACACACACACACACTGTGACACCCCCCCCAGCACCTGTTAATAATTCAAAATTGTGACAAAGGGAACGATAAGGATAAATAATAGCTGCACACACGTGCTCAGGGAGAACTGGAATCACAGGGGTCAGGGACCTGTCACAATCTGGACTTGATTTATGTCTGTCATGAGAGCTTTACTCGATCTGTCTTTTTTCCTACCCTCTCTCTCTCTCTCACTCACTCACTCACTCACTCACTCACACACACACACACACACGAACACGCTCATACACAGACGCTCAGTTCACCCAGCCACAGGAGGGAATCAGAGCAGTTGCTTGTCTATGCATGTGTGTGGCGGGTTGAGACCTTTTGTATTCCAGTCCACGTGTCATGCTGTGGCACAGTTTTCCACAACAAACAGATCATATATCCTGACTCAGTGGCGAGATGAAGAAAAGGTGACGGTGAGATTCTGTCTACGGTCTTCCCCTCCGCTTGCATGGATTTCTGTCTGGATTTCTATTTGGCTTTGATCTCAGTGCGCCACTCCCTCCTCCCGGCCGTGTGCTAGTTTGCCAGCGTGGTGGTGAGCCGGTGATATGAAAGGGGTTTTGGGCCTCCCCGCACATCTCTTTATCAGAGTGGCATCCCCACTGCTGCTCTAGACACTCCTCCAAAACTCTGTCTGAGGCGGAGGCCTGGTATCAATAGTGACATTCCCTCTCCCTTGATGTGCCTCTCGAAATATTGCATTGCAGAATGAAAGCGAAGCCATAGCCACCCGAGGCAGGTTTGTTCATCCACAATGTGGAGCCGGGTCCGCTAATCATTTGTGTTGCACCTGGTTCTGTTATACAATTTCAGTAAATCCTGCAGGCCAACGCAGAATGCAAAATATTTGTTCTGAGGAGGAATCTCGCTGGATAAATTTGCAACTTTAATATTCATATTTAAGTTTGTCAAAACAAATGCAATTGGGTCACATCTGGGTCTGTTTCCCTTGTTTCTGCTGCAGATCCAGTGGAAAGCAAGTGATGTTTTATATCCAGTGGTGTCGTGTTCTTGTAGCGATGGGTCTACTGACTTTTTCTGTTAGCCTCCGACTCTTAGTGGTGTCGTTGCCCTGCCCTACATATTCAGACACAGCGGCTCCATTACTTTCCTGCTCATTAAGGAGGGCACTAGAGTCTGCTTAACAAACAGAACCTCTATTAATATGACTGCCATTTATAGACAGACAGGGCTGATTGATAGCTGACAACAGCCAATTAGGACAACTCTCTCTGGCCGCTCGTGGGCTGTCTGTCACTGATTAAGGGTCTCGGTCTGAATGTAAGTTGATGTAATGTCTATTTGAATTGCAATCTGCTACATCAAGTGTATTTGTTGATGATGGTCTGAGCTAAGTCTAACTTTGGTGATATTTGGTGAGATCCATTGAGGAACAGCCAGTCAGGTCATGATGTTAAGTACTTTTCCATGCGATACTCAGCAGTGAGTTTGGACTCTGCAGCAGGCTATTTATTCCTGGGACTAAACACTGTCGTACCTCTTGCCCCTGGCAGCCGCAGCTGCTTGTTCAGTCACATCTATAACCGCCCACTCAGAGAAGTCAGGCAGGCAGAGACTGAAAACAGGACAGTTTAGCACAAAGCACACAACACATCCTCACAGTTTGTCGTTAGATGTGACCTGGTTTAACCTCAACCTCAACCTTTGGCCCGCAACCTGCAGAATGAGGAGAAATGTCTGAGCTTGGGAGAGTTAAATGAAGATGAAATTCAGGTAAATCCTGGGTGTTGCAGAGCTATGGTGCAGCAAGATGACGGAGCGCTCTTCCCTCGGGATGCACTGAAGGGAGGGTAGTCCCTCCCACTACAAACCACTGATTCCTTACCATTCCAGCATCAGCCTGTCCATCTTAACTATATCCCAAATGAATACTGTGGGTTTCAATCAGAGGTCTTTGAAGCGCAAGCAGATTCAGTGTGTTACTCATGTAAAGAAACATGTGCGCTCAGCATACATTCCCTGGGTAGATGAAGGTTTAAGCAAGTGAAAAATGTTGGCCTCCATCAATGATGCAGGCACCCCGTGGGCAATCAGCACCAACAACATCTCTCCATGTTTCATCAAAATTGGACTGTGGTGTAGCAGTTAGGGCCTTTCAAAGTAACGTCCCCATCAGGCCAATCAGTGTAATTTTTAAAAACCCAGAACACCAAATGCGTCATCTCTCCAAGTTTCATCAAAATTGGACCAGTGGTGTGTTAATTATAGTGCCTGCCATCAGAGCAAATTAGTGTAACTTAATATTAACGTTTTTAATAGACCAATTAGTGGATTTTTTCCAACCTCTGGAACAGAATGCAAAGATGCATCATCCCTCCCAGGTTTCCTTCAAATCCAAGCGGTGCTGTCTGAGATATCACCAGCGATGTCATGCATGATGGACGGATGGCCTGATTCACAGCTCCATCACGCAAAGACTGACCGGCTGTAGGAGCGATCAAACATGGAAACAGAGCGACGTAGCGCCCAGATCAAGCTAATTAGCATGGGAGCTAACCAAATCCCTCTACAGCATTAATTAGCAACAATCAGGCCTAATTTTTCAGTGGGCGTAATGACGGTTTGCTCATACCAGTTGATAAAGCATCTCGCTAAACCACACTTGTGAGCACAGTTGTGAGTGTGTACTATTACACGGCTGAGTGACCAGGACCCATGTATCACAATCTCCCATAGTCGTCCTTCAGCCAGCCTGGGGCTCCTGACACTTTTCCTCGCTGCATCTCTGACTGACAGTGTGCCGTGTGCTCTATTAGGCTTCAGGCTTTTTATTTTTTTCCTTTCCTTGCAGACCACATTTGCACTCAGTACCATACCATGTAACGCAGGTCTCGCTAAGGTCGCAAGACAATGTCAACTCAGACGGGCAGAGCAGGCGTTTGGCATTCCAGTGTTTGTGGAATGTCACATGACAGACTGCCTGGATTCCTATAGGCACACTGTTTTCCCTTTGATGCCATGTTTTAATCAAGATTAACTACGCTGCACTGCTTCACTGGGTCAAAACCATCTGTGTTATCGCTGCTGTTGGTATATTTTATGAATATGCTGGGGGAGGTGGGTGGGAAATGTTTGCAGTCTGTGAAATTTATAGGTGCAAAGCGCTGTATCGGGCTCCAGCACAGTGTCTCTCTCCTCTATTTCTGGTTCTGTCTCCTGTCAGTGTGGTTTCTCATAGTCACCTCATTCCTGAGGTTTTTCTGAAGATGCTATTCTGTCCACACCTAGCCGTTTCTTTGATTTCACGTCAATCAGTGCGTTTTTTTGTGTGACTACCTTGTAATTATCTTACAGAATCGATCCTGGACATATTGCAGAAGGGTGACATTACATAATACAGTTAATGTCACAGAGACATTTAAAGCCGGTCGGTATGATCTCCTATCCTTCCCCTGCTGCTTCCCATTCTACGCCCCTCCCCGCCATGTTTCTACTCCTGTCTCTGCTTATCTTTTTTCCCCCTCATCTCTTCTTTAGATCTCCTGGGTTGCTCTGTGAAATCACCGACTCAGAGGAAATGTCAGTGTTAAAAATGGAAAACAGAGGGCCTTCTATCACATGAAAGGCACTGGGGGTCTCTTTAGATTGTGTGCTGTGGCAGAGTGACACCCGGCACAGAAATTGTCTCCCCAGTGTAGAAGGGGAGCCGAATCGATGCTACTGTACAGAACGCCCATAGCGCCTCTGTAGAAATGAAGGGAGGACTCAGTGTGAAATAATGAATGATACTGTAATGATGAATGATACTGTAGGAAATAGCGGCATTAATAGCAAATGTCAGTAGTTACAACTGGCATAACTGAACAATCCTGTTATATGTTATGTTAGATATAAGTTTCAGTGTTAAGCAGATGTAGCTTTAAACGAAATGTGACAATTTCTGATTTAAACAACTTTGTTCTCAGCTAAGATACAGACTAACTGATATTCCTCAAAGTAAATTGAAACATGCCGGACACTGCTTGATGCTGATGCTAATGCCAACTTTATAATGAATAAATCAGGTGTGAGTATTCAGTCACAGGAGTTTATTTTCATTTCACTTAAATAAATGAACAATTACACTTGATAAATACATATATAAACAAGTAAATCACCCTTTGGGTCAATCAATAACAAGGAGAATCAAAATAGGACCGGTGGTGTGGCAGTTCAAAGTTTGAAATTTTCTTTTTTATTAATTAACGCGCCCCCATTAGGCCAATCAGTGTAAGGGCTCTATTTTCATTACAGCTTGTGGCTAATGGTGGGGCTTTTCCATTGGGCACAGTTTTATTCCCCGTCTGCACCTGCTTGGTATTATGGTGACACACCGTGACCTCGACTGCGCCTAAGTGGGAGGAGAGGCTCAGCAGGGGGTGTATCAGTGAAGATCAAGCGGCGCAGGGCAAATTTGGTGTCAAGGATTACGGGGATTTGCACTTACGCCACAGGCGCGGGTTTCCGTCGCTTTGCCAAGCGATGCGGCATGAAGAGATCCTATTCAAAAGCTTACCAAGCCTTTTTGTGGATCATATGGCCAATTTGACTTTGATATAAATCCCTCAAGCAGGAAAAAATAAGATAACATTTTTACACTATATACACGTGACTGAGGTGGGAATGATTTTTCGTCCAACATAGAAGATGGTCAGTGATGACGAACAGCGATGAGAGGTTTACTGATTGGTTAACAGGCTGGGTCAGATATCTAGGTCAGAAAGCCATCTCTTGTAATTCATTAATGTGCCGTAGACCTACCCAGAGCGCAGGGAGAACAGTGTGTAATCGGTACCTGATGCCTGCTTAATACCAGCCCATATTATCACCTAGATGTTTTGGCAAGTAATGGGACTTTGACCTTTTAAATATTAGATAATAAGCCATTTAGATTTTCTCAACTGATGCGCCAAAAAAACCTTCCACTCTCCCAAAAAACCTTCCACACTTTCAGTGGGTATTGTCTATAGATGACTTATCTCTTCCCAAGCTAATTTAACATCATCAGCCTTTGGCGGCCATATATTTGCTTGTGGCAATTCTGCACCTCCTTTACAAGGACATCAGTTTCCTCTTGGGAGAAGCTTTTGTGTCGGAACTATGCCGTTCTCTTCCATCACAAAATTGTCAGAGCACCACGACACAGAGCGCACTGCTTTAAAGAGAGGAGAAAAGAGCTGATCTGATTGGTCAAAGGCTCATCTACTGATAATGTATTGCTCCTAATTCAACCCTGTTTGCAGCTGTGGTGCGCCTCTGGCCATGAAGTGACCAAAAATCGTTCGCCACACCCTGTGTGCTCACGCCATGTACCTTTGACTGCACTTTGGGCTGTGCACCATTGACTCACAAAGATCATGCCCTACAGTAAATGTTTAAATACGAGAACACAGTGTCAAAATGCACCATTCCTCCAAGTCTCATCAGAATCAGGTCAGTGGTGTCTGAGATATCCTGATCCATAGTCCCCCCTGATTTCATTAGGTGAGGGACAAAAATCAATTTATTGATTGACAAACAATCACTCAACCAACTAACCAACCAAAAGAATAATTGAATGACAGGGAAATAAGAATCTTCCCTCCATCCTCCAAAACCATCCCCCCATCATGTCTCCCTCTATCTCACGAAGTACCAAACTAACAAACAAACACACAAACAGCTGGATGAAAGCAGAAAAAAACAATGTTCCATCCCTCCATCGCTGGCCTTTTCCCTGCTCCTCTCCAGATTGGGTGAGGTGTGGTTGGTGGAAGAGTCTGTGTAGGGCAAGCCTGCTGAGAAGTGCAGGCACCTATAAATCCCCATCTTAGCTAAATGCTCCTGTCCAGCCTGACTGTGTGCAAAGTCTACACACCTCCATGCTGTCAGAGTGGCTGATAAATCTGCTCTGAGACAGGGGAAGGAGCTGAGGCACTCTCACACCCACATACTGTAACTCACACACCCATATCATCGTGGCAAAGAGATATCAAGATCATTTTAGAGGACACAGCAGCTTCCTTCACCTCACACTGATTAGCAATTCAGTGATTCTGCTCTCTACACAGGGCAGGGAGATCTGTGCTCTTTGTACTCTGCATCTTCTTGACCTTGCAACTCACGGTATTCATTTTGGCAGCCATTTTAGATCTCATATTAGTGTCAGTGTTTTGACCAAAATGGGTATTTCTTTTTGTATAATCCAACATTTCCATCCTGGACATGATGCTGACCTGCACAAAATGCAGCCGTGAGAGTCAAAAGTCAGTAACTGTGTTGCATAACAGCTTGCTAGCAACAGTTGGAACATTTATCAGCATCCTGGGATCGTGCGTGTAAACAGGTAGCAGTGGTAATGAGCTAACAGGTTCGTTAGCAGCAGCAGCAGCAGCAGCGGTATTCCTCTGTGTGTGAATGAGGGGCTACCTGTGTGAGAGCTATGAGGGGTAGAGGGAGGCAGAAGGACAGGAGTCAGACACGCTGTGCGATCGCATCTCTCAAGTTCCTAAAGTGGAATAACACGCTGAAATAGAATTTGAAATAGTTTCAGCAAATTAAATGTCCGGAGGCCAAATTCGACACAGATTTGTCACATGGCCTGTTACGCTGCTGTACTCTCCTTTGAGCCTCAGTTAAAATGGGACAGACATATTAGCAGGGCAACTCAAGAGAGACAAGGAGCAGAGATGGTATCTCACATTGTTAAAAGCCAAATGACCAATCCATTAGATTAGCAACATACAAATGACAAATTCAATGAACACTTTGACGATGACCCCTTCACCCTGGTGCTTTGAGATCCTGGGCATCAAGAGAAAGAACCGGCAATGAACTGGAGCTGGTCGAGACTTGTAGCACATGGATAATGCAGCCCGCTCCAGATTTCTGGGTTGAATTGATGCTTAGGACTCTGTTCAAATTTGAGGAAAAGACATTATGTTTCATTCTTTAAACCTTTGTTTATCCAGCGAATACCTCTTCATTCACTCTTGGGAACTGTCCAGTGACTCCCCGGGCACCACTGTGCAGCCACACCGCATTACACAAATACACCTCTGCAATAATAGTTGAGATTTTTTTCAGCCGGATAGAGGATTTAAACCGGTGACATTCAGGTCACACACCCACTCACTTCTGTACGGTTTATTGCCGCTCACGCGTTGATTTGGTGTTTAGATTTAGATTTTCACAGTGATCCAAAAATGTAATCATTATCCTTGGAAAATGCTCAGATCACAACATTCCTGGTTATACAGCTACCACCAGGCAGCCTCTGGCGAAGAGTCAGGCATCCTAGAGCTGTTAGAGAGGACTCATGGCTCATGGAGGGCTCACGCACTGTTAATCGAAAGTTAAAATTGATTTCATTTTGAGCAACAGAGCAATGTTGCCTTATCATTCCTCTGAGGCAGTTGGCTATTATTTGTGTAGTATATGATCCATGATCATTACTGAATCTGTCGATAACTTAGCAGGCCTTGACTGAAGAGAGTTGCACACCCTTAATATTCAGAGACTTTCACATTAGTACTAATGAACAACCATTAAATCAAACGTCTGCTGAATCTCAAGCACTCAAAATCCTGTTAGCATTTGGTTTAATTATTTTCATGTGGTCTCATGTGGCGGTTCCAAATCAGGAACACCTCACCTTTTCTGAAGTCAAACAATGAGGAAATGAAGGAGACGTATTCAATATATAATAGATATGAGAACCAACACCATATCTGCATGATGTGTGATGCAGGACATTGAGGCCTTTCATACTGACTTCAATAGTCGTGTTCCACCGGACAGGTGTGTTTACTTTAGAGAATAATACAAGAGAGCTTTATAGAGCTGCGCTTTTATTCAAACATTGACTGTGCATACATCACAAGATAATAGGAAGCACAAGGACATAGCCTTGAGTCTGATGAGAGACTCAGTAGCATACTTCTCCAGTAGCATGAAAAGGCAAATCTCTGTTACTGTTTGCAGTTGGACAAGGGAGTGACATTAATCTTAATTCTAATCTTGTTTGATTGAAGCCTGATCTTCTGTGCCGTTGCATAATATGAGGCTCTATGCATGTTTGAATCTTTTTCCTGTGTGTGCTTTTAAAGGTCTGAAAAATACAGTGAAAAGAAAAGAGAATAAATGTTGGTCTCGAACCAAAGACAATGCAGCACATTTTCTTGACAATAAATCAATATGGACGCTGGCGGAGTCATCAATTCTTACTGCTTGGAGCCTGGCGCTCTTTGCCAGTGAATTAAATACCAAGATACAGTTGGAAACACTGGACTGATTCAGTTAGAGGAGCCAAGCCCAACAAATTACAAAATCAGAGACCCAAGCCATTTTAGGTTTTGTGTTGCCAACTGTGTTGTGTTGAACTGTTTTGCGATGCCGACTGTAACTTGCATATGACCTTGCATGTTTTAAGCTTCGAAGATTTATGCAAGTCTAATCGTCAACAATGAGAAAGGCTTATGCACGTAGGCCTGATTCATTATTGTCTGGTAATTTATGTCTGAATTGACCTGCTTTAATGGCTGTTAACTCCATGTTTTATTAAGATCTCCTCAGTGCCATTAATTGTAATTACTGCACAGCCATGTGTACAATACAATCGGAACAATCGGACCGATTATCTACGCTCTGACATGCTTAACAGACACCATTTACATACAGTCTATATTGTGTGTGGGTGAGCTGTGTGTGAAATTCAAAAACACATTGCTATGCCTCAGGGTACCACAGAAATATTGTTTTTTTTAATCTCAAGCAATAACTAGACACTATAACCTTTGTGCTATTTGTGCATACAGTACACCATACAGTATAGCTGCACCTCAAACTAAACATACAGTGTATACATCCTATCCTACCCGTCTGCATTTTGCAAAATTGGCAGCGTGGTCTTTGTTTATAGTCTCAATGTGCCTATTATTACCCAGTCCACCAGTAATCCTGGCAGCTCCTCAGCAGATGGTGTGGTGATGATGTCTGAGGACTGGCCCTGTTGCTGCTTCCTCAGCCCTTTGTCCTCTCTACAGACCCCTGCCACGCCGCCCCATGACTAATGATTTCCTGTTCGTCACAGAAACACAGTCATCAGAGAAATGGACTTGCGTGCCCTGTTTCTGCTGCTGCTCTTATCAGGCCACTTTAAACCCCATTCCCACTCTTGATGCGCAGTTGGTTTTGGCTGGGAGTTTTTAAAGTAAGCACATTAATTGTCGATATGGGAAGGCAATGTGAGTTTGCAGTGGTTTGAATTTTGGTCGCAAAATCAGTCACAAGATTATGCTTTGAGTCATTTTTTCAGACCATCAGGGTGTGGTGTGCTGGAATGTCGTTTATAGTGACCTTCAGAAATTCAACACCACCTATTTTACATGGATATACGTGTCTTCCACTGACTATTTCACATTCATTCTCTTTTGTTCCGTTTTGTCATCATATATGCAGCTGCACCCCTCTTGTTTGCTTATTTGTGTTCACAGATGTTTCCCTTTGGAATTTATTTACATGCACTGTTTGTTGTAGTATCTCCAACTGTGAAAATGAATCGTGTTTTGTCACTAACTCATTACCCTTTTGTTTCTGTACACAAACATAATATAGAATAGCAGAATTCAATACATATTACCAAGGGAAATATCATTCCTCCAACTGAAGAGAATTTTAATAGCTTTCTATACAGGTTGTCTAATAACTGCTGTTGACTTCTTCAGTCTTTATGCTACACATACGCCTACAGATAATGTAATTACTATTGTAAATCTTAGATCTTTAGTTCTTCTAGAAACTGGTTGTAAAATATAACGATTGATAGAAAGTGTTTAGGGTAGAACGGTTTAACAAAGGAGATGCAAAGGATTCAAGAAGTCAATGAATGCCGCCATTAGCGACATGCTGTCTGTGTAATTTGTGTTTTTTGCTTAGGTCTCTACTTTACTAGACGACTAAATGAGTCGTAGTAATTTGGAATTGAACTGTAACGAGAGACACTCTGCATGTGTCAACCCTCCAATTGCTGTTGAGCACATGTGGAATGTAATCAGCTATTAGAGATGAAAGCTGGTTGTGACGCTGAAATCACTAATAATTCTATAATTTTCTATCTTTATCCTGCCCCATTTTGTTTCCCATAATCTGATAATCATTAGATCGTCCTCTACTCTTAAACCTGTCAAATGGTAATTAATGGATACTAATGGCACCAGTTCCATTACTTTCCTTCTGGTCGAATCTCAAATGGGTGATTATGTGTGCAACCATCATTAGCCATTGGGGCATAACATCATTTCTACGTAGAGTAAAGTAGACTTTATTTGATATTAATGAATAAATATTCTCCCACAGCTCTGATAGAATTGGATTAGCGCACATATGATTTCCTCCCTTATCAAGTTCTGCTGAATTAAATGACTCAGCTTGGCTGGAGCAGAATGGAAAGATTAAGGAAAGGCTTCAATGACGGCAGCAATCAGGCTCATTGGTCTGGACTGTTGGACAAGTCTTAACCTTTAACTCTGGAAGAAAACTAAATCTCTCTCATAGTCTGTATGAATGAAGTCACAGTGCTGGCTTCATGGTTGTAGTTTTCCTGTCTTTTGCTTTCTATTACGGCTGTGTTTGTCCCTAATGCGTCTTGACACACTGGTGCGGAGTAATGGCTTTGAAACGCTACACTGAATCGATGCCTGGTGCCTTTTCCTCTCTTCGGTAATTTACTCAGTAATGAGAGACGGTGTGGACGGCTATGTCTCCACACGCAGAAAGGATTTAGTCTGGTCTCCCTGTGCCTCAGCAGGGTTAGAGGGAGTTGGGGTGCTAATTAATTAACAATCAAGCACTGGAATATGCTTTCGCTGAAGGGCTTAATTTGGGCAACAGCTACCCCTCACTCTGCCCCGCTGTTTGTTTCAGCGTCTTTGCCAGAAGTAGAACATTTTCTCATCATGTGTCCTCCTGTTGTTGTCCTCATATCATTGTATGAAGCCATGAAACCTAGTCGGTGTGTGTAAGGTGGCTATTTCCCCTTGAAATCTATAACAATCAGTGCTGATCTAAATGACCCTGAATGTCAACAGAAGGCCCACATGAGAGTGGTTTTCAATTTGAGAGATAAGGTCAAAAAAGCCATTTTGGGCATCATAAAGGAAGCATTGTCTAGATATTGATGCCATTTATTACCTGACACTGAAGGGTTGCTGTAATAGAGAGAAAAGCATGGTTCTAATGCTCTGACAAGACAGAAATGGAGGATAGCATTGATGGGAAAATCTATTAACCTTGCCATAGAAGTGAACTTATTGATGCCCCGGCACGCTTTTATTTGTTGACATCTATATGGCTTGTCTGTGAATAGGTGCACGTTACGGTGTGTGTGTATGTTTGTGTGCATGTGTGTGTGGGCCCAAATAGCCACATGTACCTACAAGAATAGAAAACATGGACTCGAAAAGTTGCGTGTTTTTCAGACATCATAAGGAAAAGGATAATCTTTGGGATTGATGCTGTGATTAAAGTCAGTCAATAGAATGTCCTCACAAGTGTAACACAAGGGTGTGTGTGTGTGTGTGTGTGCGCACATATCTCTATGTGTATGTTTACACGCATCTGTGTGTATTTGCTGCCTCCAGCCCCCAAAATGTGAACAGCACAGTGTTCTATAGCACTGATGTTTTTTGGGGTAATGTTTAGCTTTATTTCCATAACCACCTCCATTTTGGTGCCAGGTTTGGTTCTATTGTGGGTTGCAGCCCTTGACTATTCTGTTTGGATGCCTTGTATTGATAAAAGCACTATTTCTACAGACTATACACACACTTGTTTATTTCTTTTTGAGTGAAATTTAACAAATTTTGTATTAATTACACATTCTCTTCATCAGTGGTGACACCGTTCTTGCTGTAGTGGCCCACCACTGCTGAATGAATGGATGATATGATGATAGTGGGACCAATACAGCATGCTGGGATACCCAAACACTTATAAGCTAATATTGGCATCGGGGCTGCAGTGCAGATGCAGAGTCAGTCTTGCACCTGGGACACTCCTCGAGATTAAGAGGCGCTCACTGAACATGCAGCAGAATCCATAAACATCTAATCGTCCGCTCTCCTCTCCTCTCACAACCGCTTCCTCAGCTTGAACACACTAATTGACTAAGAAATCAGAAGAGACAGCGGGAAGCCGAACCACACAACCATGGAAGAAATGTCGGTCAGACAGCTTATCTTAGCTTATTTCTGGCATCCTCTTGGCTTAGTGGCCAAGTAAGTGTGATAGATTTTTTTCTACTGGGGATCATTATAGTACAAAAACAAAAGTAGTACACCTACTCAGGAGGTGAGTAGGTGTTAGGATGTCCTACTTTTTCAATCCTTTAACATCCGAAAAAAGGTCCTATTAGACCTATTAAAAGATCACACTTATTTTTTTATGGTCTAGGGGGACATCTTGTAAAAATAGAGAGATTAGACAATTCTGCTTCTTGTGGCTTTAAGAGTTACAGCAGCATCGTCAGTGAAAGCTCAAATCTGACCAAAACACTTTCATACCTGATGAGACACATTGTTTTTTCAAGTGTGCCATAGTTAATTTTTCTCTCTCTCTTTCCACGTTGTCATAGTAAGTCCAGAAACAACATATAGTCCAACTAGGTGAAAACACATAAGTCAACAGGGCTGCTACAAACACAATACAATACAATACAAATGACTTACCTATGGTCCTATGCTCGTGCTATTATCCAGTGTTTTCTGTAGACCCCAGCCTTTCATGCTCTCAAGATCCTTGTCATGGCTTAAATTGCATTGTCTATAAATACATAAAACACTCCTACATCAGTTCTTAGAAACAAACTCAATCATTTAGAAACATATTCTGCAATTTAAAACACACAAAGACAAAGCAAACGTGATCCCTAAACTCAAACCCATATAAAGTTATGGGTTTGAGTTTAGGGATCACGTTTGCTTTGTCTTTTCTTGAGACAAAATGCATTTTAACAGTGCAGTTATGCAGTGCGTGTGGCCTCAGCACATTCTCCCCTCTTTCTCTGCAGGTTTCGGGATGAGCACTCCTGTGACAGTGGCAGGCAAAGTGTTCCTGATCTTCTACGGGCTTCTGGGCTGTGCCGCCACCATCCTCTTCTTTAACCTCTTCCTGGAACGCATCATCACCCTGCTGGCCGTGGTGATGAAGGCTGTGAGGGAAAGGCGAATCAGGAACAGTGGCCTCCTCCCACCAGGCATCCACCATGACTTCTCAGCCTACAGCCTACCAGGCTGGAAACCCTCAGTGTACCATGTGATGCTGATTCTCGGACTGTCAGCCATCACCATCTCCTGCTGTGCATCAGCCATGTACACGCCTGTGGAGGGTTGGGCGTACCTGGACTCCCTCTACTTCTGCTTTGTCACCTTCAGCACCATCGGCTTTGGGGACTTTGTGAGCAGCCAGAGTGCAGCTTATGAATACCAAAGCCTCTACAGGCTGGCCAATTTCCTCTTCATGCTGATGGGTGTGTGCTGCATCTATTCGCTCTTCAATGTCATTTCCATTGTCATCAAACAGGTGCTCAACTGGATGCTGGAGAAGATGAGCTGTATGTTTTGCCAGCGCTGCAGTAAGGCCAATGCCTTCCTGGGCAGACGCAATGCCATCCGTCCAGGCTCCAGGAGCCGCAGAGGTCGATTTGGACGGACGCCTGACTCAGATGGGCCTTGTGATAGTGACACTGAGGGACGCAGACTATCAGGGGAGATGATCTCCATGAAAGACCTCACAGCCTCCAACAAGGTGTCCCTGGCCATCATGCAGAAGCAGCTGTCTGAGTCAGCCAATGGATTTCCCAGGACAGTGTGTGGCAGCTCACGCCATAATGGTTTCTCTGGGGGAGTTGGTGCCCTTGGTATCATGAACAACAGGCTGGCAGAGACTAGTAACTCCAGGTAGGAGTTATTGTCTGTGTTAAAGAGGCAGTGAGAAAGGCAAGTTTGGCGCTCTTCAGCCTGAAGTCTGAAGTTGATTCTCATAGATGAAAACAAGATTTTTGAAATGTATTCTCAATATCACTCTTGATATGCATGATGTGCATGATTTATTTGGTTGGAATTTACAATCTGTGGTGATGATGATGATGAGGATGATGGCGATGCTAGATTATATGATGATGATGACATGAAGAGAGAACCACAGAGTCAAGTAAGAACACCATGAGTTGATATGGAAGCATGGAGGCCGTAATCCCCCATTTTGCTCTACCTAACTCAAACCCAACTGAGAACAAATCACTGAAAATCACTGAAATATCAGTTTTAGTCTACCGAGGAATTAGTCGGCTATATATGAGTAATATCAGATTTATTTAAGTAGTGAAGTAGTACTGTAATGGAGCCAAGGGAGACACACATTATTGCTTTGGGGTTTTGCCAGTTTATTATGTACATGGTGAATGCTGATATAAACATTTCATCAACATTTCATTACTGGATGATATAGCACATATTAAACTATGCATTCGATTTCTCCTCATGCATTATTTGCACCATTTGTAGTCATTTGAAACCCACTTTTCTTGACACTGGTCAAGTTTTGCCCTCCGGTGATTTCTGGGGGGGGTGGAAAGTGCAGTTCCTGCACATGGCTCTCATGTAGCTGATTCTGACAGGGATTTAGAGTTTTACACAACCAGGCTTCAAACAGTAATTTCCTATTGCTTAATATGGACTGAAGAGCAGACTGGGAGAATGAAAATCCATTTCTCTTGAGAGAGGAGCTGGGCTTCTTATCAGCTCAGAACATGTTTCAGCGGCCAAAGACCTTGACTTAAAGGGTAAAAGAAGGCACCTTCCAACTCTTCTCTCTCAACTGCAAAAGGGAAAAAAAAGATAAAAGCCTGCAATCTAATTACACTTTAAACTTTAGGATGAAGACCTATTTATGAAATAGAATGAAGAAGAAAGAAATATATAAAAATATAGAAATAGAGTAGAGTATAGAATAGAGAAATATATGTTTATATGCCAGGGGTTTGAAGTGGAATATATGGGAGTAGAAGTGGATGAGAGGAAGTACAATATGGATGGCTTCCTGTAGGCACATTATGTTAAATGATGCAGGTTGGGATTTGATTCTTTGATTCTTCTTTTGTAGGGATTTGCACTTTTTCCACGGGAGAGAGACATCTTTGTAGCTATGCCTTGGCGAAAAAAAGAGTGTTCCAACAGCACGCAGTTTTTCCTCTTGAGTTCAGTGCAAATGTGTAGGCAAGGGATTAATGGATGGAGGGTGTTTGTGGAGGATATGGTGCAACCCTGTCGGACTATACGATCAATAGCCTTGTTGTTACCAGCTATCTCTTGTGTTTGATGTTCGTAAACATAGAGGGAGAAGGAGACGTGGATAGTTAAACTGTCCCAGAGAAAGAGCAAGTGAGGAGTGTGAGAGAGAGGGATGGGGTGGAAGGAGTATCTGGTATACATGTTCGTATAGTCCCATAGTAGCAGCCCTGCACATCCAAATCCATGTCCAATGCAAGTCAGCCTACAGCCCTGTTTCAGCCAAGGGCTCAACATTTTTCCAGGTGTCCATGGTTAACATCTAGTATCTCCCAGTCCACCCACTCCTTTTTATAACCCTGCCATCTCTGCATTCAATTCACACACACACACACACACACACACACACACACCGCACCATACCCTCCTGCTTCCTTTTTCTTGCAGACCTCGGCTCTCTCCTCACGCTCATCAGCCCTCACACTGTGAATATAAACACGCCATAACTGTATATAGCACTGGAATGTCCTAGAAAGCGCTTTATAATGAGGCGTGAATTAGATCTAGCTCTCTCCTTTGTTGTTTTCCATGCTTTTTGTGCATAGATCTGAATATTTCCATTACTCCCCAGCCTCAACAAGAGGAATAGAGAAAATGACTCAGGTAGTTGAAACTTCAGGCTTGTCTTAGTCTCCTGCATGCCATTATGGTAAAGCCATACGAGATAGCTGTATATAAAACAGAGGACTCTTTTAAGTATATTTTTCTATATAGCTTTCAAATATCGACATACAAATACAAAGGATGATTGAATATGAGTGTGTCTCACTGTCACATGTCTCTTACACAGTAATAGCAGTTTCCTGATGAGCAAGATGCAGTATGTAGAACCGTGACTTGAAGAATAAGGTTATTGTCCAGCCTTTCACAGTTCACTTCAGCGTTTCTTATGACCAGCGAAATGAACGTATGACGGTGACGCCGAAGCTAGGAATGCCACGTGTTTCATATGTTGCCACACTGCTGTTAGCATTACACAAAGACGAACCCCTGGGACATTTAAGCAGGAGTATGGGCATACTGTAGCAAATGATATACTTTGAAATGAAGTGCTTAATGTGTCGCCAAAGGGGAAAGTATCTGCTAGCACAAAATTATTATTTTCCAATGATGTATGCAAACTTTCATTTACCCTATGGGGGGGCATCAGAATTGCTAACTGAATTAACAGCCCCTACAGTGGTAGAGAAGAAATTATATCCTTAACCAATGAATCCTTAACTCACCTTTGACAAGTAGTGTATGTGTGTATGTATGCATGTGTCCAAAATGAAACAGTATGACGTGTAAAGGACTGAAAATGAGATTTAAAGGAATGTGATGTGTTATCTAAAATGCCTCCCTTAATATTAGCCCCCCCAAAAGTTATTTGACACAATACAATATACATTGAAATGTATTTTCCTTAAGCCTGAAACACATCAAGCTTTTAAGACATTGACTATAGTATTTAGAGTAATGTTTGCTCACTTAAAATGCATGCATGGCTTGAAATCAATTGCCTTACTTACTTTTGTCCTTGCATATTACAGAAAAGATCCCTTATTGAAAAGAATATAGTGTATAGAGCTTGTGTGTTGTGTGTACTATACAATCCTTTTGCATTTTGCAAAATTGATCTCCATTGATTGCAATGGTTTTAACTGCCCTGCTGTCCTCTGTATCTTCTGTAAGAGGAGACAGGTGGTCAATTATTGTACGTTTGTGTGTGTTATCAACATAAATGCTTCTTAAATGTGATATCATTGACTCTTCTCTTTTAGTGTAATTAGTTTCTGTCATGTTACCATCAACCATGAAATCCAAACTAGATCAAAATGATGCAAAATCCTCAAGCCCACACTATTTGTACATAATATGGGTGAACATAGCAGACTTGGATCACAGCACTGGATGTACTGGATGTAATAACTTGACAAAAGCAAAATAGCGCCATTAAAATGTCATGAGAGGCCAGGTTTGACAGCAGTCACAAGCCCTCTTATAGCACAATTTGTTTTAAAGCATTGAGGACCGGAGATATTGTTAGTGTTAATCTAGGCTGTTGATGATGGCAATAGCAACCCTGCAAGAGAATGAGGTCTGTAAAAAGTCCCGTATCGAGCTCTGAACAGCTTAATAAGATGGAGGTAATTTAATGCTCACTGGTTATGTAGCATAATGAGTATCATTTAGCCATTTAGTCGGCAAAGATGCAGTACATTATTATTTTTTGAGCATATTATGATACATTACGTTACGATAACACTGCAGACTTTCTAATTTCATTTGAGGAATAGTGCATGAACTAGAGTGCAGTTTGTGACTGTTAAGGCTGCTTGTTTTCGGAGCACAGTTGATTGAGATTCATTTGGCTTTGAGTACATTTCAAATTATGCTTAATGCTATTTAAGGCCTCCCAGTGGTCAGGTAAACAGACGAGTGTCTCCACAACAAAATGATGTTTTGCTGTCTTGCTTGGCTGCTTCTGATCCTTTCTCAATGTTTCTGGCTTTGATCAGGAGCTTGTTTCCAAATCCACAGCACACGGGCCCTGTCTTTTTTACTAAGGTTATATTGCCCTGAATTGTCGAATTACACAACAGTACTCGAGTTTCAGATGTCTGTGATCCACAGTTATGTTGACCATTTGCTCTATCGGCATCGACATAATTCTACACCCTGGTGTATGTCTCATGTTGCTTGCATCGTGGTGTAATATTGAGTTAATGTATGCAAGTTAATTCTGTTTGCAAGTTGCACATTTATACCAATGATTGTACTTTTATATTTATGTAATTAAAAGTAAAAACTATATAAAATAAAAAGGAGTTCAAATAAAGAGTGCTATTTACTCCGAGGTTCCCTTTGATTTTCTTATTTGTTACTCTCTTTTTATGTGAAATGAATCTAGCTGAAATGAATTCAAGCAGCAAAAAGGAAAAGCGTTAAGAGGTTTGTTTTCTGTTTGTTTTCAGTATTCTGATCACATTTTTTGTTAATTGAGTGACCTACCACTGCTCTTCTCAGCTGGAGAACTGGACACTAACTGGAGAAAAGAAAGCTCAGCGCTTTACACTTGTTCTTCCTGTTATCTGTGACTTTTTTTAAAGACCTGCTTGTGTCTCTGTCTTACATTTCCAAGTGAAGAGAAAATAAAAGAGCTGATTTATTTGCCGTTTTATTAAATGTTCTATATTTGATCATTTTCATAGGTCGTCTGTAGATAATTGGCTAACACCAGTACTGGATATGTTGTTCTGATGAGTAAACCTTTTCTGAGCTCAGTATTATTTTCAGATATTATAATTATAACTAGAACAAATACAACATGCTTGAAAGGCCTTGAAACAGCGCGGCTCCCTTGTAATAGGTCGATCAGGATGGTAGTCATTCAGGGCGACCTGTAATTGCATTCATTACTGAAATCACTCTGATCCCTGCAAACTGTGCTTGAAAGCAGTCTGCATTATTACACTGCACATGGAGTCTGTGTAGCATCTCTGCCATTAAGTCTGTGCTCATCAGTTCATCTATTTCCCATTTAGTAAAAAGCAGGAAGTCCAAACAACCCCATGTTGTTGAATTGGTCAGTTAAAGCAATTAACGTAGATACAAACCTACAATGCATTTTTTCCTCGCCTTATTCTTTACCACTTTTGCTAATCAGTGCTTTTGTTTTTTCTGGCAAAGTCTGTATATTGCCAGACCTGTGCAAAAGCATCATATAAAGGAACTGTTACCCATAAAACCTAGAATAAACCCATCTGTATTTACTGCATGGCATCCACCTTAGCCATAACACACACACAACAGCTCCCTGATTTACTCAATTAAGAAAAAAAACCCCATCAAATCTCTGAATCTTTGCTTTGTTTTCCCTTCACAAAACTCACTGTCACGCCAATACAGCGTGAACATGCATGATTATCCCGAAGGGAGCCAGGACTGCAGCTAAAGCTCCAGCAGCAGACTCCTCTGGGTCTCAGCTGGTGTCAGAGCCATGTGCCTGAATTCCTTCACTGCGGCAGAAACCTCCTCTGATTGCCTGCCATTTGTCAAGAATTGCTTTGATCATTTCCCTGCATCTCCTCCTCGTTCCCCGCCCCTTTTCTCTTCAGTTTGTTGTTAGCTGGTAACAGGATGTTAATGCTCCTATCGCAACTGTTATCAGGAGAAAACTATAACTATATTCAGTAAAAAAAAAAAAAAAGAAGAAGGCAGTTCCCTATCTGTGAGTGTGAAAACATGATGCATCAATTGATAACTGCTGGTAATTGTCTGGCCTGCTGGTACAATGTCATTTATCTTCATTTTCAGATGTCACAAGTGATTTGGATAGAAAGCTGTTCACCATCAACTCTTCTTAAAAGCGAAACAAGCACATCATCTGCTCAGTCAGTGACGGTGTTTTAAAGGCATTTACATGGTGGAAGTGTCAGGAAGGCCTTGGGAAAAGCATAACTTCAGTTAATAGGGCCTTGAGCCTAGAGACAATTTGCTTTCTTAATCATCTACATAGTGTATTTGAAACCATTGGGAAATGCCATACTTTTAACACATTCTGCACAGTGAGAGAGAAATGGTCATCCTTCATTTTTAAAATTTTTCTTCATTTGTATTTTTTCATTACAAATGAAGGAAAAGAAAGGTTTGCCATTTTGGCTTGTGCTTGATTAAATCCAATAAATGAAACATTTTCTCAGTACAGCCAGATGATTATTCAGATCCCAGCACATGAAAAATATCAAACTGTGAACTATGACAGGGTGACTTTCCAACATTACTTCTCGTCTCATTTCTTGCTTGCTCTCGTCTCATTTCGTCTCATCTTCACGTGCTGAACAGATTACTGTGAGTAGAGGCGTACTGATGCCCGGAAATATAGACTGTTGTCTCAAATTGCTACAGTAATTTGTTTATGTTCATTGATTGACTATTTAAAACAAAGGAGGGGTAAATGGAGGACTTGTAGCATATTATTGGGACAGTGCAAAGGTTTGCTACTCTGAAGGACGAAATGGTCCTCAGTATAAATTTAGACATTTAAACAGCCACTGTAATGGCTTTTTGATCATTCAAATTGCACCATGCTCTATATCCCCTTAACCTGGGGCAACACATTCAGCTCGCTACATTTAGTCACATTAAAGATGACTTTCGTCTCAAGAACTTCCTCTTAGATATTTTCATTTTATGTGCTTCAAAAGGCAATACTATTTCATCTATCTATTCAGAATGCACACGGGGAAGTCTCCCGAAATGGCCTCTAGTCCTCCAATGATCTCCCCTGAAAGTCTCCTCTAATGATCTCTGAAGAGGCCATGAGGGTATCTGAGAGAGTCCGAAGTCATTGTGGAATCAGGACATTTACATGTCAAGGGGTTGAGCAGCCTGATTGAGGATGCAATTACCTTCTAACATCTGGTCTTTCAATTACGATGGAGGGAGAAGTAAAGGGATGAAGAGGCTAAAAGATAACAGAAGCAAATTCAGCTAATGAAATTTTAAATGTCTTTTTCAGGTTAGATTACTGCGGTGTTTATTATGGTCATAATACTTCAGCCTGACCCAACCAAAGCTTATTGCAAGAAGCCCTAAGCCTGGTTCACAGCAGATAGTGACTATTACTGACCTGATAAAGCTGGAGGTGAGAGGAAAACCTTTCTGCATTGAACACCTCAGGGACTTTATTCCTCGAGATCTAATGGTGATAAATCTAATTCTGATTGGTCTTTCAATAGTTTTAGTGAATAAGAAGGTCCAGATGCTATAGCGATTTGAGTGTTTTGGGGACTGAGGAACTGGTGAACTGGCCTATTCTCTGAAAAATATTAACAATTCCCAGGGAAAACAGAAACCATCTCAAATGGTCAAATTGGAATCAGACCAAGAGAGTAAATGCCAGGCAGACTAAAATTGATTTAGATAACAGAAGCAAGAACTTGGAAAGCTTTAAATGTATGGGGCCAAAAAAAACATTGAAAAGAAAGATTTAATATTTAGCCTTCTTTACAGGTAAGCCAGATCTGACTTTTCAACTGGAATTCAAACTGACATCTCTCATAGCGTCTCTGCTCATACATCCTCAGAGAATAATAATGCATAAGGCAAATTCTCATTTTCACATACTTTTTCTTTCATATTTTTCTGCAATCCAGGCAGATTGGCCACTTCCAGATTTTATTTTCTGTCAGCCAACAGCACAATAGTTTACAGCTCATTTTAGAACAGAAGTGCAAAGTGCAAAGAATGAACTTTGGTTTCACTTTCAATTTATGATGTTTCTTCACCAAAATGCTATTGGTCCATCCCCATTTTATTGCCATGAGAGATATACAGTAATGTCTCCCATGGCTACTCCGGTGCAGATAAAGGTCAATCAAAGAAGGCCAGTTTATTACTGACTGTTTAACTTGTCACTCATTTTTTGCTCAATTGGTAATAGAGTATGTTTAAACTCTTCTGATCTGGAAATTCACTGTCAGTCATCAAAGTTCTTGTCTAATGGCAACAATAAAACTATATAAAGGAAATTAATGATGCTACGTGTATGTTAACGCAATTTGTCTTTGGATCAAGGAGGATGTATCGCAAAGGAGTTTAATCTGAATGGGATCCTGTGAGTGATGAATTGCATAGCACAATGCGATGTGCGACAGCCTTTGTGCATCTGCAGGAGCAGAAAAATACAGAGGAAAACTTAGTAACACCAGCATATTCTCATATAATAATATCATATATTTAAAATGTTATAATGTTTGTAATATATTTATATTACCACTATACATATGTACATACTCTGCACTTTACTGCTATTTGCACTTCTGGTTAGATGCCAAACTGCATTTCATTGTCTCGGTACTTGAACTCTGTGCAATGACAATAAAGCTGAATCTAATCTAATCTAATCTAATATTCTTGTTCATCTTTTATGGTCAATTTATTTATGGGTACTCCAAGTGACCTCATTAGCAAAGCTTCACTGACTAGATGCACCTTAAACATTTTCTGTTATGGAATTATACCCAAAAGTGTTCATGCAGCACGGTGCTATAGAGCGCACAGCATACATTCAAACTATACATTCAAATCTATTTCTGTCATTCTCTCTCTTTCTCCCCTCTCACACACACACACACTGAAGAGAAGACATTGCAGTCAGTATAGAATCTGCTGACTGCACTTAATAGTCCACTATCAGTGCCTGCTTCCACTTCACTTCCCCCAGCAGTGACTGAATTAAGTGACTGGGCACTTGTATATTTATAGTATTTCAGTAAGGCTTAGTGGCAGAATAGAGTGACTGCAGACTAGAGGGACTGAAAAAATCATTGCACTGGTAGCTGTGGGGATGCAAATTGGCAAGAGGCATTAGTCATAATTGCATGTGGAGCTTCATCGGTCTCTATTTTTTTACTATGAAGAAGTGAAAGTGAAAACTCATAATAAAATGCTTTCATGTTGGGCTGAACCAAAAAGAACAACAACAAAAGAACCTGTGTTTATCTGCTCATCCTCTGTGTTGAAAAGCAGGGGGGTGGGGAAGGAAGGACGAGAGGAAGGAAGGAAGGAGGGCTGTAGTGCAAGCTGGTCTCTCTATACAATGCCTACATTTGGGATGCACTCACTGCACTCCTCATAATGAGAAGAGGAGTCCCATATAGCTTGTATACTAACACTGAACCAGGACTGGCTGGGGAGACCGAAGGAGACCCAAGAGGAATAAAAAGGTAAAAGAAAAATGGAAGGTAATGATGGTAGACGCTATCAAAGCGAATGGGAATTAGAATGGGATAGTTGAGTATGATAGCAAAGCAAGTCTCTGTTCTCTTGTTAGCTTTATTGCATTTGCTCTATTTCCCCGATGAGTCTGTAAAGACGGTTCATTTACGGAAATGCTGACTTTATTGAGCGTTTTGCACATTTCTTATCATTTCTTTGCTACTTCCAACCTACTCCAGACTGCTGTTCAAAGCACAGTGCTTCCTGAAATATAATTCCAACGCTCATAGGATCCCTCTCAGTTTGAAACTCAAACTGTCAAATATCACGTTGACAGATATCCTCATCCTTTGTCAAAGCAAAGCTGTAATTCATCAGCACAAACTAAGCTGTGTAACCGAATTCCCACTTTTAATTCAGAGTAACTGGGAGTGTCTGAAATAAAGAGCTCAGTAGGAACAATTTTCTATCGCCGATGGTAACAAAATAAATATATTATTTTACACGTTATTGTTTGTATTAACCAGAAACGACTCATTTCCTGTATTTTTGCAACCTTGTGACCAGGCAGCACATGAACTTTCAAATTATGGAAATTGCCTTTCCCAAGTTCTAATAAAAAAGTTACTGCAATTGAAAATGAATCTAAGGATAATCTAAAATAGGTGTGATGAGGGAAATACATCTATAGGGAAAAATCCCTGTATTTTCCTTTGAAAGCTGCACTAAGCTGCACTTTGGCAGACCCAAGTTGCAGCGAGAGACAACTGTTAGAACTTTTGATAGTTTGAGGGACCTCATTACTCAGGCATCGTGTAACGTGATATCAGTAAACTGCACACTTCTCCGACTTTATTTATTTATTCTTCCTAGTGGTTATTGGGGGTGGAAGTGGTGAAAATAACTTTTTGCAGCAGGTTATAGCCATCGTTGGTGAGTCGAGCGCTGCTATTTAGGAGAAAGTGTTGCATTATATTGCTTATGTTTCGATTCATCACTTCCTGTGCGCTTTCCTGCCAATGACCAACTCAATTTAGGGGGGTGGAAGGATCTTCTCTGTTACAGACATGATTTGTGATTTAGACATATTAGTACATATTTTTACATAAAAATGTTGCCTAGTGCAGGTTATAACATCTGTTAGGAGCAAGCATACACTTGAAAAATAATGCCTGTCATTCAGATGTCATATGTTAAGAGGATGCCATGCAACTGGACTCTAAAAATAGCTGATGAGTCCTGTAGTCTGGTATATATTGGGTTGAGTGGTGAGAAAACAGCTTAAATCTGCAGAAACACAATGTATGTGCACAATGTATGACACCATGATGTCTGCTATTGTACTACGACGTTGCATCAGCCTTGTTAGCATGTCCTGTTTTTAACATTTCCACAGACTGTTGCCTAGAGCACTGACAAACGCTGTTTTGGAAAGACACAATGAATATCCAGGTCTTCTCCAGAGTGGAAAGGCTATTCGATTATCTGTGCTCCACAAACATAACTGACTGTGTGAATTCTACTAAAAGACTCTCGGTGGTAACGTGGTTATAAGTACGTGTTGTTTGAAACTAACTCTCTTTAGCACACACGACCACGCACACCCGCTGCATCTTTTCAGCAATGTGACAACATAGTTAATGTTTACTCATTGATGAGTGGTGGCACATCTAGTTTCATTGAATTAAAACAGCTCCCCATAATACTGCTGTGTAAGGTTTCATAATGCAGTCTTAATTAGATGCTTTCTATCACCCACACACCATATGCCAAAAAGTCATGTGTGGGTGGATGTTTGGTTGTGTTAAATATTCAAGGACACTCTGGATGCCTGGATCTGTGTGTGCTTTACGCTATGCTCTGACAGCAAAGTAGATATGTGTTGTTAGGCATTGGAAAGCTTTTTAGTACACCACAATAAGGAATAGTATCAGCAGTAAGACTGTCATGCCATAACAGCTGTAATATTTCAGTGATGCTTTCCGCTGAAACTATATACAGTGAAAGTTCACATGGACCCGGTACAAAACAAGCTATTCTTGCATGTATTGTTTGACCCTATTGCACCTATGATTTGTGTAACACTACAGTATGTTCAATTAGGCATCGTTCATCCTCCTGGAGCGCGAGAGACATATCTCAGCAGGGATCTAAAGGAGTTTGACATTAGCTTTTCTCTCTTAACTCATGCGGAGCGAAACCTCAACGAACAAATCCTGTTTGAGCCTTGTCTCTCGACTCCCTAGAGAACAATAACACCTCCCTAAAACCAATAGGCTTGACTGTCTAGATACATACTGAACATATTGAACATTTCTTATGTCATATTTTCTCATACACAATTTCTTGGAGAAAGATGCTCATTTGATGTTCAATCTTTATATCATCCCTCACAGACACTGACAGAGTCGAAAAAGACCTAACAGTCAGGAGTGCAGTGCCTACGGTATCAGCGGGTTATAATGGAACCTAAGAGAAGCAGTTCAGCAGGCACAGTCAGCACTCAGTCACCGGGATATCATAGGGCAGGTGCAACTAAGGCGGGGAGGATTATGGCTAGGCTCATAGCAATCCAGTAAGTAAGATAGCAAGGCAACTCCGTCAGGGAAAAGAACGATGGTTGTGGACCAATTCAAGCAGCAGGAGGAAGCAGCAAGGGGTGCTAAGGTTGTCTCTCAGGCAAAACGGGGTCAGTGGATGAGTTGGGAAAGTATAGAGAGGAAGACACGTGTGTGGTATGGAGGCAAACCGCCTTCGATTCATTATAAGTGCAACCTATGATGTACCACTACCTACCCATTGATCTCAGTCAATGGGTAAATTAGGACCCTATGGGTATTGACCTGTTGTCATGGCGACCTGTCCACCTGTGTGTGTAGCATGCTATTTGACAGACATTTGGTTGTAGCATGGTTGCTGGTATATTGATTCTGTAGAATGCTGATATGTTGGCTTGTTAGCATTTAGTTGTCTGTAGCATGCTAGCTGACATTGTTTGCAGGTAGCATGGTTGCTGGTATTGATTCTTTACACAACATATGATAGTTTCGACGTGGTAGCCGGACTGAGCTGTCACGCTGTTCTCTCAGCTCTTGCAATTTGGTGTGTGATCTGCTGAGTGGGCCGTCTTCAAGCCAACAGTGTCAGCCGTCCCACTAGCCTATAGTTGTTGTTGAAATCAATAGCAAGTTCAGAAATTATTGAGTACTGTTGGGAATTGGGAATAAGCCTAAGCATCAGTACAGGGTGGTGTAGGCAGCTTTTAGTTGTATTTGGTGTCAAGGGAGGTTGTCCTGTCAGTTGAGCTTTCTGGAGGTGTCGAGGGCCGAAATCAATGACACATCTGTCATGGAGGAGATTGCTTGATAACCTCCACTGACATACTCACACTCACACACAACCCTGTAGCATTAAGATTAGGTGGCTAGTGAATGGTGCTGCCTGTCTGATGGTCCTGTGGATTTTATGACCATGTAGTCTGATGTCACCATTTGTGGGTTAGTGCATCATTTTTTCTGACATCTGAATTAGGCTTCTGTGTGAATGCTCACCCTGGATTATGGCACAAAGGATTATAAATGTCAATATGTCATTATTATATATATTGTCATGGCAATAAGCACTGTAGCACGTGAGAGGTCTAGATCGACAGTAAGGGTTACCGAGAATTTATGAGTTTTAGTGTGTGGCAAACCTAACCTTCTAAAGTATATGAGGATATTGCGCAAAGGTTATGTGATCACCTGTTTCCAGACCTCAAGGGAATCCTGAAATTGAATATATCCATGCTTGATGGATTAGGGTAAAGATGCGTAGAGACCCTGAAGCCTGTTGTCTGACTATTTTGATTTGAACACAATCAATTGGCAAAACCAATTTGCATGACTATAGAAAGTAGAAAAGGCTGAATAATAGCCCGGGGGTCCCCGTCGCTCTCGTCTCACAATTGGACCTTTCATTATGAGCCTCCTCCGTCATGGTGGTTCCTCATCATTCCCAACATCCTATCTCAAAGCCTTGCGTATCCATTCAAAGACACACCATCTGCATGCCACTGGGAAGGCTCAAACCGATTGTGGTGATTAGACTAGAAATGCTGTCTGTCTCATTAGTTTCCCTTTATGTATTGTCTTCCATCCTCCACAGTGTTCATCATCAATCACCGAAGGCACGGCGTTGCTGCAGAGGGGGAAAACAACGGGAGAGTTCACCACGCTACATTTGAATGTACTAATATACTGTACAGGCTGTACTGTTCAGGCAGAGATGAGTTTAAAAATGGAGATTCTATGAAATAAGGTGAAAGAGGAGGGATCACATCTCCTGGACTCATTTCAATTTCTCCTACACGCAACAAAATTATCCATTGCCATCGTCTTTCTCCTACACACAAATGTCCTTATACTCTGGGTATTTTTTGTGTTCTGAACATTGATTGATGCATGTTGTTGTATGAATGTCTAAAAAGTGTGTTTCTTTGTCTGTGTGTGTGTGTGTGGTATTGGGAAGCTCAATTCCTTTGGGGCTGGAGATTGATTCCAGTTTGCAGTGTGTATTAGGAGGGCGGTGGGTGGTCAGGCGCACAACCCATCACATATCGGTCCTCTGCTACCTTGCAGGCACCCAAGATGGAGTTGCAAAGAGGCAGAAATTATTGAGAGAATGTATTTATGACTGATGCCTTGAGGAAATGTAATCTACCCAATATGCACACAGGACACCTCTGAAAAGATTTGCTGAGGATTTGTCTCCAGTCTGGCTTACGCTGTAACGTAATTCAGGCTTGATCATTTAATAATGGGTTTCAAGAAAAGATTGAGTGAACTATGCCTGAGAATGTGATGCTAATCAGACACTTACGAGCTTCAAATGAATGTAATGCTATTTCCTGTTTTGTTTCTCTAATGGACTTTCTGGCCCAAAGGAGGTAATTCAACAATCTCTTGCACCCACAACCATGCACTACACACACACACACACACACACACACACACACACACACACACACACACACACACACACACACACACACACACACACACACACACACACACACACACACACACACACACACATTCTAGTGGCACAGACACAAGAGAGTAAAGGTCTCTGAGACTTGAGATCTACTGTAATACTGCAAAGAATCTCATGTTACGAGGACAGGGCCAATTTATTCATTAGTCCATTATGCATAAGGGTTTTCATGGATAACATGACTCCCTATAGAGCACAGCAGCATAATTCAGCCAATCAGTGGATACACAAAAAAGAACAAGATGTCATTTACATTAGGAGAAGTTCCTGTCTCAGCCAGCAGCCACACCGATGCCAACAACCTGTCAGTCTCACAGAGAGACCACTCTGGGACTAACAAGGAAACCCTGGAAGAACTCATAGGAAGACACAGAGATCTAATGAGAGGGATCAGAGGAGAGTGGACCTGTAGAGTGCAGAGGGGATGGAGAGGGGATGGAGAAAGAGGTAACAGAAAGTGAGATTAAGTGTGATGGGGTAATGAGGGTTCAGGTGACATGAATATGGTAAAGGAGTTGAGTCGGAGAGAGCAGCAGTACAGGTCAGCACTCTCTGAGAATGTATAAAAAGGAGGAAGGATCACAACCAGAGCGGTGGAAAATTTGAAAGCACTTTCAGGAACGGAAATATATTTCACTTTTGCACTCTCTATGTGAAAATGCTGTAATTATTGCTGTAACCGTCCTATGTTACTCAGTGTATTAATAAACAATCTAGCTATTTGAGTACAACTGTCAGCACCTTAGTTGTGCCATGTGTTCCATATGGCCTTTGGTTTGCAACTCCTTGTTGCGCTGATCTGGTAGTGATTTATATGTGTTATTCAGTGATGTGGTAAATAAAAGGTGAGTAAACTATGACCTTATATTAAAACGCCACTGCCACACACACACACACACACACACACACACACATACACACCTTGAATATCAAAATTGTAACTGTAAATTGCACTAAAGCTTGTCACTGGTTTGCACAAATTTATATATTTTTTGCACTTTTTGTATATTTTTAGTAATTTTGTTTATTGTATAGTGCTGTGTGCTTCTCTCTTGCTTTGTACTGCTGCATAACTGCAATTTCCCCTCTGGGACAATAAAGAGCCATGTAATCTAATCTAATATTTTCAGAAAAGTTTAGGAAAATGTATTATTTTCCTCTTAAAAGACTCCATCCTCATCTAACTTGCACCAGTTTGATACTACTGCTGTATGGTGAGTACACTGAAGTCATGCCATAAAGATTTATGTGAGGCTAAAAAGGTGGGGAGACTGAGTTTAGGTATAAATAATATGTGTGTTTTTTTTATTGTTGTATCGACTGGAAATTCCGTCTTTTTGCACAGGCACAGATAAGCAGCTTCATCAGTAGGAAGCCCAAATGTCAGAAAATGGTTGCAAAAACAGGACATAATTGGCTCTTTTGAAATAAAAGCGTGGCCATAGAATTAAACAGTAGAATTAACAGTATGGAGGAAGAGAGGGAGACAAATGAAAATGATAAATAAGACTTAAATAGACAAAGTGTTGTCTCTGAGGAACAAGCCCACAGACTCCCATGCCAGCATACCATGCTCCCAGTCATAATGAGTCATAACTGTGAGTCGAAACACAGTAACTGCAGACCAGACACAATGTCAAGAGGAGATAAAGAGAGGATTTAGGGACAGAAAACAATTGAGTGACAACTATGAAAGGGCAAAAATCAAAAAAAAAAAAGTGACAATATGCATTGACTACATTTGGTTGTGTCCTCTGCATGTCCCTTTAATTGTGTGTCTGTGTGAGCATGGTAGGAGAAATAAACAGTGAGAGAGAGAAAGAGAGAGAGAGAGAGAGCGAGAGAGAGGGGCATGGTTGTATTTGTGTGAGAGAAACAGAGAAAATGGAAAAAATAAGAAGACACACTGTTCAGCTCTTGTGATTAGATGAGCTGAAGTCCTAGCAGTTCTAATTACAGTACACTGGTTCAGTGGTTGAGGTAGCGCAATGCCATCTGGTGATGCTGAGAGCCGGTCCAAAGAGGCTAAGAGGATAAGACCTTTCAGTTTCTAAGCAGAAGTCTTCCCCAATCTAAATATCACACAGGTAAATGTCAAGCATAATAAATGGACCAGAGTGCCATGAAGAAGTTGCACTGGATAGAACGAGATAGACGAGAATGAGATCGTTTTATAACCTACATAACTGAGGATGAAAAGTGATATACAGCAGTGTAAAAAATCATAGTAGCTTTTGGCTGTTAAGGAGGAGTACAAACATTGTCACGGTGTACAGGGCTGGTTCAGTAGGGTGTCAGCTCTTTAGGAGAAGCTGTTGAGCGGCCGTCCTCCCGAGGTATCGTGTTTGGAGCAGATGGCATCCTGGGCGGGCAGATTCAGTGGCAATCCTTCCTGCCCTTTTCTTTCCATACTTCCATGGTTACAGCAGCTGGTTATATCAGCTAACACAGCTACATTTACATTTTAACAATATGCTCAGGGATGGTGTCATGGTCTGGAGCGTTGCGTCTGAGACCAGATGTGCCCCTGCCTGGTTCTGGATGGTTGCCACCAGAACCATCTTGAACTGCCCTGATAACTGCCCTCTCTCTTAGTTATCATCAATCGCTAATTTGAACAAATAAGAAAAATGATTCTTATAAACTATGCAGCCTTTCATGTCTATTAAGTAAAGTATCCAGCAGGAACACATTTAATTATGTAATGAACAAAAAGTGCTTGGGCTGATTACTCTGGAATAGTCTGAGGGAGAGGTTGGATACGTTTCTGAGGTGACGAGCCCTGGCCGTCAGAACTGATCGCTAATATTGAATCTGACATATTTATCAATATTTCTCCATCTCCAGAGGCACAACTACCTATGTTATTCAATTTATGAGAACTAGTCGCTTTGTAATATCACATCCCCTCCCCATGGGCCTGCATCCACATCAGGACTTGATCCATATTGTGGATTTTGTTTTATGATCAGCGCAATATTATGACAGTCTATGACAGGTTTTCCTTCTGATCAAGAGATCAATAATGCATTCTTATTTTGGTCAGATGTGTAGTCATTACAGGCAAAGCAATTGCAAAAATACAGCTGCAATTTGTTTTAGCGCAACTTTCCTGTGATCTAGCTGTCTCTCAAGTTTCTTATAATTTACTGTCCATCTTTGCCTTTGAAGTACTACAAACAACTTGGTTTGTTCGACAGGATATTCAATTTGAGAATACAGAATACATTGTAAATATAATAATGCAATTTATTATGTATGCTGTTCTCTTGCTGCCAGTAAGAATAGACAAGGATGATGTGCTCAGTGTTTCCTTAAAAGTGACTCTGAAAGAAAATAACAATTGCACCCATGTGCATCTTCACGTGTCACTCTTAACATTCCTCTTTTGCCCTCTGTCTCATTGCAACACGGTTCCCCTTGATTTATGACTACAAAGATGAAAACAAACATGTCACTATGCTGGTCATATTCATCACAATAAATGGGTTTAACCCTGCTTTTCAATTACACCAGATTTCACACTCGGCACTTTGGGTCCAAAGTACGCAAAGTACCGAAGAAGAGTTTGAGGCGTCTGTCAGCCATCGATGTATTGGTCAATGGAGCAGGACAGGACCTAATGGGAGAAGTAAACAGCCATATGATGAAAGACTCCCATATGGGTCCTGTATCAGGGCTATATCTGATGTGTGATGAAGATAGGGGCAAGCTGCCACTTTGCAGACATGTTTGCTGTCACTGCTGTTTACGCATCATTTGATTCATGGCTGTTGCTTTTTGAAACAGATGAAACTGAAATTTAGCTATTTATTGAAATGACAGATTTCAAGCGCCACCAAATTAATCTGAATGGTTCTCTCACCTGATGTGAAACAGTAAGTCCTGTGACAAGTACAGCAGCACTGGCTTGCAGATGGATCCAGGGCCTTGAGAAACCCGGCACCTGGGCACAGATGTGCTTCAAGCCGAATCCAGGTCCAGAGTACTGAAGAGGGTCAAGGTGACTAACAAATTAGGCTTTTTCCAAGGAAGCACTTGGATTTTACTAATTGCAGGGAAACCAATCAGAAGCCTGGACAGGACCTTTGACTGCATGTCCATTTAGGCAACTAGTCAAGAGATTCAATCCTGTATAGTGGCATTGGACAAGTCTGGGATACCAGGAAGATTCAAGGCCTGGATTTACCTGGCAGATCCCACAGATCCCACAGATGCATCAAATGCATCAAAAAAATCTATATTTGTTTCCACTTACAAATTACAGTATCTAGCTATACTTAATCTTCATTCTCCATGCAGGTATATACTGTCATTGATTAAAACATCAATCTAGCTCTATTGACAGGCATAAACCAGACATAAGCCAGACATAAGCCAGACATAAACCAGCCATTTAAAAAGCTGTGCACCAAATCCCAGTGCAATAAGGTGCAGCATGTGCAGGAATCAGGACACACAGGAAATTAACTTTACCAGTAATTGATTATATCCTTTAATTCACATTGGTCAACATCTGCAAGTATTGGATCCCATTTAGAGCCATTGTACCACCTTGATGAAATTGTATGAGGCTGTGTTTGCCATAGGCCATTTAGGACCTTCATATTATCAAGCTAAGTTACCGTTTACCAGTAGCTCAAAATAAAACCGCAGTTGCAGACATGAGACAGCTGATTCCCCGTCCTGGCTGGCCCATCCACACTACTGCATGACTCAGGATGAAGCCAACTGCTGCAGGGTAAAGGGAGCTCCATCACTGTGTCGTTAACCACCCGTTGTTCATATCCACCCCCGTTCCAGGCACCGAACTTAGACAAAAAGCCCTGCTGGGTCATGAGCATGAGAGACCCAATGGGAAAAATGCAAATCACAGTTTTTATTTTACTTCCTATTGAAGACATATGCATTTGCATATACAGCAAATGGTTTGGGGGCCAAAAAGACAATTGTAATCTTCCTCCACCACAGAGCAAAGTCTGACCCAGAAATGTATTTCAGGATATGTGCACATTGTCAGTTTTCAAAGGGAGGAAAATATATTCACACCCTCAGTCTCATCTTTTTCCTTCAACGTCCCTTTGATAGTTTTCATTGCCTCACTCTGCCTTACTCTGTTATCACTCATAGATGAGAAGCTAACAGACTGTTTCACCATTTTCAGATAAACACTGAGTCAGCGTTTAGTGTAAATACTGAGATGAGAATACAGTGCAGTGACTCCACCACATAGCGTCAAAAGACAAAAGGGGAAGACTAATATTTTGGTATCATATTTTTGTATGTTCATATGCTACATGGACCTTCTTCATACTGTGAATACTTCCTCTCGCCTGCAACATTTACAACAACCACCTGCTGAGAAGTAAATAGATGTGACCTCAGTATGGGGTCTCCCAAAAGAAATATTTCAAGTTTCAAAAAGGTAATACAGTATATGATCGCACCAGCATATGATACATTTTTCATCCCCTCTGCAGCAGAAAATGAATCATGGCTAAGAACAGATGAATCGTGTCTGGAGTGAAGCATCACATATCTGACATGTCTTTCTATTTAGAGGTGTAACAGCCTGAAATAAAAGGGTGCTTATACACCTTTGAGGAGAGCTAGGACATTTTGAAACAATCCAACCAGGTGTCTGTGGATGGTGAGTTTCTGGACCCAAAAAAGGGCTGCTGAAGTTAATGAAGGCAGGAGTCTGCCCCATATAGAAAAGGGCCCTGCAACTCAAAATTAATTGGAAAGGAGTAGCTACTACACAATTAGAGGTCACCTGTAGTTTCTTGTCATGGTACAAAACTCTCTGTCCAGTTCAGTTGATGGAAACAGCACCACACTGGTAAAACATCCTACTAATTGACATTGGGTGAGGTGTTGTAGCATAGAGGCATAAATTATCACATAGTCTCTTTGGCAATTCCTGGGAGTCTGGCCAAACCTTTCACAGTGGCCCCTTCCCTGTGGTGAAGTGTTGTTTGATTTTAGGGGCCTCGCCACTGAATTAAGATCCTCAGACTGTGGCGAGAAAAATAATTGTGCTTTACTGAGGAAAAACTAGTTTCTGATCCTTAACACAGGTATCTCACAACTTTAGTAATCCTGTAATACAGTTTAGAAAGACATAATAAAACTATCTAAAAAATTCTAAATCCATATAGGAATATTTTAGGAAATAAAATACCATAATATGAACTCACTAACACACAGACACACTATAAGTCCCTATAGGAATATTTATAGGAATGTTATAGTGATTTTTCATTGGGGGCCACAATGAATGTTTTCAGTGAATGTTTTTCATGCTTTTATAGGACAGTCAAAGGCAGGGCCTCGCCAAGTCAAAGCCATACAGCACATATATGATAGCACATATGAAACATTAAGAAAGTCTTGTTAGTTTTTAGTTTAGTACAGCAAAATTACACCAAACAGTGGCCACAGTGGCCTCTTCTGTTCAAGCAATGCTATTGTATGCACCTGCAGCAACTTCTTATTTTTTATTTTTTTAGAACAATCATAAGACATCATTACAAAATGTAAACTTTTACATAGCACATATGATGTCACTTACACCTTATAAAAGAGAAAAGAAGTACAGGGGAATTTGATGAGAAATTAAAGATTCCAGAAAAAGAAAAACAAAGAAGAAAAGAAAGAAAAGAAGGAGAGCAAGATAAGAATGCAGTATCTATCCAGAATTTAGAAGAAAACAACAATTAAAAATAAACATGAAATTATTTCTTGTTTGGTATCAGAGAATGAGCAATTAGGAGGGATACATTTGCATAAAAATGTTGCAATACAAGACCAAAAAGTAAAGGCGCTTTCACAACACACTGAATCAGCCTTACTTAGGATAATTCTAATGAACTTCTTTAATAAAGCCCCCTGATAAAACTAATAAATTCATATTGAATGTCAAACAATTTGAATGTCAAACAATTTATTCCCCATGATAGTGGTATGGGGAGAGACATTATGTTTACTTGATGTTGAATAAACTTAGATCGAGACAGAAGTCCTTTTAAATCAATCATGAATTACATGAGCACATTTATTAGCACACAGAAGACAATACAATACAATACAATACAATACGATATAATACAATACTGAGCGCTCAGGAGAGATACGCACACATGGGTAAAGCATACGGATCTCTGCCATAGAAGCCTCAGGGCAAAGTTTATATAGCTAAAGGAAACAATAAAGGGGATGAATATGCAAAAGCGCTATCTACTAGGGGAAGGACTAGAAGCTGACGAAAAGCATTGACGCACCCAGTGAGGTCACAAGGTTGCACGGAGCAGATATCTGGGTACACGTGGCTTAAGGAAGTAATGGGGGAGGCTTTCTGGATGGTACCGGCTCTTTGGCGAACCGTGTTATGATCTGACCTGACTTGTGGCCTGCATTACCAGGCACCAGTTGTTCTCCCAACAGATAGATTAGGCACAGCCTGTCCTCCCAGCATATGATATGCCGACTATTGACAAGACATGCACCCAGACACCTTGACGCCTCACCCTGTATGACTCAACATGCTAAGGCCTAAGAAAGAGCAGCATCTAAAGAAATACAGGGGATAACAAATATAGGGGATAACAGTAAACAAATCAAGATACCTAAGGTAACATACGTAAATTCTTCCACACTTGACAACTTCGAGTCATCAAATTTTAGGAATTAATTAATTGATTTAGCATTCTCTAGGTTTCTAAGTAAAGACACACTCTGATGACTTTGCAGAATATTGGTGCTGCCCATAGCATGTGCACATACTGCACATCTAACACAAAGAGGACTACAAACTACTCAGACATAAGCAAACTACCATCAATATACAATTTAAACAACTGTAGCTGTCACATAAAATCAGAATTAATATCAAGAGGTGAGTCAATGTGGATTAACACACCAATGCCAGTGGAGTACGCTTGGCTCCACGGGTGGCGCTGTAGCTACGTCAACGCTTGGTTCGGCCTTTAACTCTGACGTCACACATTTTCCTCCACGTTGGCATATGCGCAATGAGAACAGTCACCTGCTGGAAATTCGAAGCGAACAAGGAAGTCTATCGCTGGAGACTGAATGCCAGCATAACATAAAAACAAGTCACATTTCCGCCGAGTAGTAGTTATCTACTAGTTAGTTAATAGCTACATCGGCGTGAAAACATGTTTAAAAAACTTAAGCAAAAGATAAACGAGGAGCAGTCGCCGCAGAGGAATGCGCAGTCACCACAACAGGCCCAGGTTGGTTGTTGTGCTGTTGATAGCTAACAGTTAACTAACATCTGTTGTACTTGCCTCTGGTGCTAGCCAAGGAAGCTATCTTCAGGTTCAGGTTTAAGCATTTCACCAATTTAAGTATAACTCGCTGACATTAACTTGAAAACTAAAACAGAATTTGTCTAGCCAGTTGGCTTGGAAATGCTAGCAACAAGCTAACGATGTCTAGCTAACTAGCTGGCCAGCTGTCATCAGCTGCTGTTAAGATGCGTTCATGACCGCTTGAAACTGGGATGTCTTGGCTTGCAAGTTGGAAAAATACCCCCAAAAGACAGCCAGCCAACCGGGTCCTCTATTGTGTTTATTCGGGAAACTGGAAATGCCATGATCGTCATGTAAACAACCGTGGAGTTGGTGGTTTATGTTGCTTGCATTATTGTAGGTGCACTATAGTTGAATGTTAGCTTCGATATAGGCTTGCCATGATAGCGCTAGGCACCTGTCCCCGTTTATGTCCACAGATACATAAATTATTAAATTACTCTAAGGCAATGCATCTAACTTGGGTGTCTCTAGCGTTTCTAAAAGTACAGGGAGTGGAGTGGGAGTAGAGGATTGTTTAGGATCAGGTCTGGGCTGCTGCATCTTCTTCAAGTTGGAAGGCTTGTGCACAATGCATTTACAATGTGCTGTGGTAAGCCCTATCATTTGGACCAGGCACTGGAAAAATTGGTGACGGTGACTTTGCGGTCATTAGGAGTGGAGCTGGAACGTGTGTTACTGTTTATGATGGAGAAAATCAAGTTGAGACATTATGCCTCTCAGCATTTGGTTTCGTTTTAGTACTACTGTGCATGAGGCGAAGTGTTAGTAGTATAGTGTGTAGCAATTATTGACGGATATGCAAGAGTGAAACACTGTAGTTGGTTACTGAATTATGCATGGTCTGGTGGATGACAATGGCTACAAATGTTCTAAATTAATGTATTTATCATTATAATTTCCCTTTAGACCTGAAGCTACCATGTAACAGACTTGTGAAATTCAGTTCAATTAGATGTGATTGTCCCTAAAGGGAAATTAGGCTTTTGCAGCAAGGCATATGCACAACACTATACATTGATGCACAACAATATATGTTAATAAGATATACAGTGGAATACAAAAAAAACATTTTGAAATGGAGCAATGGAAAACAACATTTAGCCTACATCTTGCATAGTGAAATTGGTGAAACAATCTGCATAGACTTCAAGGTTCCTGTGAATAACGTGTATACATGGTTGCCTTATATTTGCTTTGAAGCTTTAGTGTTTAAAAGTAAAACAGGACTTTGGATTTTTTTCAAATTGATTTCATAGTGCTATATAGTAGAACAGAGAGAGTTTATGGATTCCTCTGATGAACATTTCTCCTCTGCTAATTTTCCACAGTTGCTGAACTCAATGTCTCAACATGCATATCATTAAATACTGGTATGGTTGGTTGTTATGAAAACATTGGAAGCATATGGGTTAGAGAACAATAATCTACTGTTGTGAACTGTTGACATTAGGTGCCTGTGATGTAGTTAATATGTTGCCTTTAATCTTGACATGCCCCTTGATGTTATCTTTTGATTTTTATGTTTTTAATGCTTCAACACAAGTATCTGAATATTGAACTTAACTTTACCTGTTGCCAGATACATGGCTTTCCTATTAAACCAACTGGGCATATTTGAGATCAAACTAATGGTAGCTAGTGAGCCTGAACAGCTGCCAAATCTTTGGCTATTTAATATTTATTGGCTATTTAACATTTATTTAAGGCTATCAAAACACTTAAACTCCAATTCGAATGTATGTGTTGTTGTTTATTTGTCATGGGAATGTCTTTTTTTTTAGGAGGTAGGGGTAGGATGATCATGTTTTTGATACACATGTTTATATTCCCTGCTGTATTTTTGTTACAGGTGGGTTCTGGA
Source organism: Hoplostethus mediterraneus (assembly GCA_034670385.1). Lineage (NCBI taxonomy): Eukaryota > Metazoa > Chordata > Actinopteri > Trachichthyiformes > Trachichthyidae > Hoplostethus > Hoplostethus mediterraneus. Next base: position 71,842 of record JAXDDW010000195.1, read on the forward strand.
GACAGACGCGGCAGCCACACCCCCTCCTTTCACCAAGATGGCACACCCTCTCCAAGTGACAGAGAAGTAAGCATGGTGTCACCCTATGATAGACGCAAGTTTAATATGCTTGGGCTCATACTGTGGGCCGCATGCAGAGGTTGCAGCATTCTCTCCCCACCCTACTTTCCAATCGCAAGTAGACGTCTGTCAGTTATTAATACAACTCAATGATATGTGCAAGTCCCCAAAAGCTGTGATACGTTTCGTTACCCTTAACATCCCCTTAATAAAGCGTTTTTTTATCACTCCATGTGACTGCTGGTCTAGCAATTATCTATTATAAATTAAATGTAGGGTCTTCAATTTCCAAAGAGGGCTATGATAACCTCATCCTCAGTCCTAAAAGTAAGCTGTTAAATTAATCTCCTCCATCTGCACCCTCTAATCTAATTACAACTGGTTTCCATAAAGATGGTAGAAGCAGATTATTCACACTGATTTGTGGACGTTACATTACAGATGGGAATCATCACAGGGACCCTTCTATATTTATCACAGTACGTGGGCCAGAATCAGCTTGTGATAATTCATGTTTTGCAATACACTTGAGTACTGTGAGTAGATACCAGGAAGTATTGTGAGTTGTTATCCATTCTTCCTTCAGTTGACTGCAGGAAAAGCTGAATCATCCCTCAGGGAAATAAAATGTCACATTCAGATTAAATTCAGGGCCGCTGACTTTTCAATTTTCATCTTCAAGAACGTTTGGTAAATCATCATTGTGCAATCTTTTGTTCAACTATAAATTAAATATCAATTCATAGCGTCACAATAACACATTACAATAACATTAAATACATTTTCCCCCTCAGCCCTACTTGGGGTAGAAGATGGATTCTTTTTTGTTATTATACCAAAACAGCCACCCAAAACCAGATTCTCCATTCAAGGCAATGGGAAGGACATTTTGATTGTGGAGAGCAGACCATATTTCTGTGTATGAATTATTAATGTATCCTCCTTTTAGTGTTCTTTCTCTAGTGAGTTATTGCAGTGTTTCCCCCCCAGTGATCTCTGGATGGATATGAGCAAGTTTATGTAAGACTTCTTTGACTCATTAGACGGAGGTAGGCTAGCAGTGAAGTACGTAACATGACCAAAGATAGATGATGCAACTTATGGTAAATACATGTATTTTAGTGCTTAGATATGGATGCTGTAGAGTCTGTTTGATCTTCAGATCAGAAATGGGCCTGTATTATTTACCATTATTAATTCATGAGTTTGCTACATTTCGACACAGCAGAGCCCAAACTGGAATAGCGAAGGTGTACCCTTTGGTCAAGTTTCAACTTTCTTCTTTCTCTCATATCCTGTGGGAGTGCAGAGGCTCTCTCATAACTTTGGCCCATATGTCCTCAACGTACAAGCATTCTCATCGTCACAGCATCTTTTATTTTTCACCTCGGTGTTTAACCCTTTGACATCACTGACACAGTCTGTTTGATCAGTTTCATTAATACAATGAAGACTACAGAAACACATGTAGTCTATTTGTAACAGTGCCATGACTATATACAGAGATGTCAAATGGTTATTCATAACATTGATGTTGATTGGGTGTTTCACTTTCTTCTTTTTCTTCCTCTTTCACATGCTCTCTCTCTCCCTCTTCCTCTCTCTCCTCTTCCTCTCTCTCCCTTTTCTCTCCCTGTCACTCTCTAGCTCTCCATCCATCTCAGTCTCTCTGGCCAGTCTCTCTAGAGAAGATTCTGGATAGTCTGGCGAGACAGCCCCCTCAGCGCTATTTCACACTCACGGTGTTGTTTTCTCATTGCTCTCTGTCTCCCTCTCCTCTCCCTACCTTTTGTCCCGTTACTGCACTGACGGGGTCAGATGCTGGCCGGGATGATAGCAGAGCCCGCTTTTCTCTCTGAGTATACTATCTTTGCTCTGGACCATTCAAAACGACCCAAAACGGCCCAGGTAGCCAGTGTGGTGAGTTTGTCCTCACTCCCTGCCTCCTCCTCCTTCTCCTCCTCCTCCTGCCCTGTTCCTTCCTCGCATCTCAGTGCCTTTGAGGAATAGGTAGAGGATTGTCGCCCATGTAGGGACTGCTTGTTCCCTGCTCTCTCTCTCTCTATCTCTCTCTCTTCCCATTTCCTTTGGACTTAGTAACAAGAAGGCATCTCACGTCTAGGCTAACCCTGCATCTAATGGGAGTGATGGGTTATACTGTGGCATAGAGGCTTGTGTGCTTTCCGCCATATGCTGGTTTATTACCCTGCCCTTCAGTTGTTCTAATGTGTCACAGAATTGAATGTCGTCCCCCTTGTCTTTAGGTATCCTTTTAGCTTTTAGCTGCTTGCCTCTTAGACCCCCAATCTCCTGTCTATTATGTTGATTGAAGACCTTTGTCCCCTCTCCCCACAAGTCTGTTTATTTGGAGAGTTGAAGATTTCATTTTACAAGCTATGGGCTCTTTGAGCTTGGAAATGTTTATTTTACCTTTTCCAAGTAAATAAACAGACCAAAGACCCTTGGTATATGCCCTTTGTGGAGCTCATATCATAAACCAGAATGTGTGTTCATGTTTGGAGGCAGAAAGCTGGCTGAGATAATGAACAGTGAGAACACTTGAAATTCTGACATACATAATTTATGCAATACAAACACCACCAATACAAACATTACTTTGTATGAAATTACTGTAATGTATGGAAAGGTGCCTCAAGGTGAATCAAGTGCTACAACAATGGAGGCAAAACAAAATAGTATTCCATTCACTACAGTATAGAAATTCAATCTAAATGTGTATTCATTTTGTCAGCATGATATGTACTGTGGCCTTTTTAAAGGAAATGTGTAAGCTGTATTTGGTATAAGTTGTAATAATATGAAGACATACATTGTTTTATGCTAACTCACTAACTGCTCCATGACAAGAGAATGTGGGTGCTTATTCACTTTCGCTTTGATAAAAATCTAATTTTAAATGCTGATTTAGGTCGCTTACCGTAGCCATCTATATTTAGCACTGGTACAGTTTTCAAAGGATGTGGGTGTTTTATAGGGGTGGGAATCTCACAGTTTGATTAGATTTCAATTTAAAGTGGATTATCTATTCATCACAATTGTCTACACTATGAGATTTGATACATAGATTGAAGATTGCTATTTAGAATTTTGCCCACTTGACTATAATAGACAGTTGAATACGTATAATATGTAAACCTGGAGTATATTGAATTTTCCTCAAAGTTTTTTGTTTTTATTGATTAGAGTATGTCAACATTTACTGCACAGTGGGAAAACCTCTTCCCAACTTCTCAGAGCATTTGTGTGTTGAACTTATTAAATGTGAACACACACACACTCTGTGTGTTTATTTAAACACAATGTGTTTGTGAGCGTATGTCAACATTGCCACCACTGACTGCTATTTTCATGGACTGCAGTAGACGGCAGTTACAGGTAAATGTCTTATCAAGTCGTGACTGCTTCACATCCACACATTTAGCAACACTCAAGTGGCGTCTAGTAAGGTGAGTGTGTAAGTTCGTCTTGTTACTGGAGTACTTCAAAGTCAAATTACAAATCTGACAAACAACGTGGCTTTCATTGAGTTAATTTCTCTCCGTGTTGTTTTGATATCTGAAATGCACCCCCACAAATGCCATTTCATTGTGACTTAAAAAAAAGTTTAAAAAATCTATCAATACGAGGATTTGAAGAATCGATTCTGAATTGGACAAAATAAAATTGTGATGCATCATGGAATCTTATTTATTTTAACTAGCCCTAGTATTTTATGGTGATAGATTTATTTAATAACAGCAATAGTTCAATTTAATAACAGAGTTCAGACATTATTTTTAGGTAATGCCAACTTGCTCTGCCTAAGGTTAGTCTGAATAACATCAGTGTTTACTAATGCCAATAGGCACATACTGGTAGTGTGGTAATGGTTTGGTCAAGGCCATTGTGTGAGGTTTCATCTGCATTGCATTTAACCTCTGATTACACGTAAGAAGCAACACATTGATTTCCAAGTTGGCTTTCTTCTGTTGAAATCCCTCTGTTGTCTGTCTACAATTTCTGTGTGCTGGTATGAAGATACCAGTATTTGTCACCCAAGTACTGTAGGACTGTAACACAGGAATTTGTCTTCTTATCAAGGCTTAGCCTTTTAGCTGTTATCACTTTAAAGTGAAATCAGTGTTTCCTTTACAGTCTTTTAGCTGTGCCCCCCATATGTGTATACACACACACACACACACTCACACACACACACTCACACACTCACACACACACAAAAATAACTGGAAAATTGACCCCCTAGCTAGAAAAATGTAAATGGGTTTCATCATTTGGTCTTATTGCTCATCCTGCCACCCAAAAAAATAAATACAATTACAGCACAGCTGGCCATACATCATGATATATGTATAAGAGCTATTCTTAAACTGCAACACCTAGTGGAACAAATAAAGTTACAGGAAACGGTGAAAAACAATTTCATTGTTTTATGACCTAGAGGAAGCTGTAGCTTGTTGCTGGACAAGGGAGGATAGCATCTGCTTACTCTGCCCTGCTTCTAACAAGTCAACTAAACCAAGCTGCCTAATGTTCACACACTTCAATTATGACTGTGCTCTTGTAATACAGCTGCATACAGCGCCGCCAAGCATCTTTAAGTCAAATACTGGCTCCTCTAATTGAGTTTGACTCTTTGTTTGTTCTGACTTCATGGCTGTTCAGTAGAGTATAGTTTTTAACCCCTTTTTTGTTTAATGTACTGTAGAGATGCCTTCTTTTGTGTATTTAACCCCTCTGTTTTTTCCAAGTTGCATGAGGGTACCCATTGCCCCTGCATTGCTCCCAGCAATACTAATATTGCTCCCTACAGAGTAATCAGGGAGTGGCACGCTGGGTGTAGATGACTAACTGGTTCAAGACAGTCCTGCGGCATAGTTTTCTCACATAATGTCTCATTATTCTGCAGAGTGCCTCTAAAGGAGTAACAAGGTCTCCCAGAGGCAGCATCAATGGGAATGGAAGTGCTTCTCCTCAGGTAAGTCTTTCACCATCTCTAATCCCCTCAATGAACTTCTATCTATCTTCTAAGTTCATGTTCTAATGCTCTCATGCTGAGTGTAGCGTCATTGTGCGTTATCATGAATGAAATTAGAATTTGATGTAATTTCTTATGTCAAATTTCCCAAACAGAGAGAGGAGCCCCAGTCATTTGCCCAGAAACTACAGCTGAAGGTTCCCTCAGTGGAGTCTCTCCTTCGTGGCAGTGCCAGTCGGGCAGAAAATCTGTTCCGCTCTCCATCTAAAGAGAGCCTGGTCCGCAGCCCATCCCGTGACTCCCTGACCCCTTTGGGAGAAAGCGACTCCCTGGCCACCCCGGCGTACGATCCTCCTTCAGATATTGAGAGTGAGGCTGAGGAGTCACCAGGAAATGCGGAGTCCCTTTCCAAAGAGCAGTTGTTGCACCGCCTACACAGGTTGGAGAGGAGCCTGGGCAACTACAGAGGGAAGTACTCTGAGGTGAGGCCCACATGGAGAGGCGACACCCTGACGCTCCCCTGGGGATTAGTTTAATTTGTAAACATGTTCAGCATCATGATACATATTCCTAACTGATATGGTGCATCATCATACATGATGCTCTCTCTGTCTCCCTTTGTCTCTCTGTGGTTCGCTCTCTCTAATGTTTCTCTTGTCTTTCATGCAGCTGGTTACTACATACCGAACAGTACAACGAGATAAAGAGAAATCCCAGGTAAATTCCACAAACTACAATGTCAGCTAATAATTGTTGTTGTTGTGATGCTGATAGTTCACAGGTTGTCCTTTCCTCAGGAGCTCCGTTCTCAGTAATTTGCCGAATTCATTCTTTCCTTAAACTGGTCAAATGTATGTTGCTCTGTTTTCCCCCCTCAGGCCGTCCTTAGTCAGAGTCAAGATAAAGCTCTCCGCAGGATAGGGGAGCTGAGAGAGGTATGGCAAAAATGTGATTGTTATTGTTTCCCTCGGTCTATATGTCTACCCTGTGCATCTCTTTCCTTTGAGCTGTCAGAGCAGGCAAGGTGCTAATTTTAGTTTAAGAGCAAGTGCAAGTAACCACAGAAGAGTTTGCTTTCCTGAATTCTCAATAGCACCAACGTAACTAATCTATCTGTGACAAATTACTAATCTAGAAACATTGCTTTCATTACAGTATCAGATGTAGGTTTAATAAAATGTAAGCAGTTAAATGTATGAGCTTTGAACAAATTTGATGATCTCTAGGAGCTGCAAATGGACCAGCAGGCCAAGAAACATCTACAGGAGGAGTTTGATGCTGCCCTGGAGGAGAAAGACCAGATGATCACTGTCCTCCAGACCCAGGTGAGTGTGTGAGCGTGTGGGTGGATGTGTGTTGGAAGTGGGGGCCAAGGCTACACCTAGGGTTGAAAAGCCAGGAAAGTATCGATTAAGTCATTACCTGCCTTGAAAGGGCTTGAAAAGTGTTTAGATTTGACTTTGAATAAGTTGTGCTCCTCTTCATAAGCATGGCACTAACACTGCCAGGGTTAGCGGTTTGCTCATATATTTATAATACTGTAAGGCACTCTTGGATAAACATGTCTACCAAATGGCTATTTACGCTAGGCATACAAATAATATATAAACTGAGTGCATATTTGTTTCATACAGTTCTTATCAAACAATACAATTTGCCAAGATACATTTGCTTACATCTCATATGAAATCACAGACAATATTATATTCAACATAGCATGCTCCTTAATGTCTCATTTTACTTAAATAACTGACAACTTGGGTCCAAGTCCTGCATGCAGACACTTAAGGGCATAATAATAATAATAATCTAGATAATCTTAATCTAATAATCTTATTGGAAACTGAAAATAGAACTGCTAAGTGCTTTGCAAGATTAATAAAAACACGAACAATAAATAAAGAATATGTCAAATGTACAGACTAATGCATGCATAAAACAATGGCACATTCAGACTGTACCACTGTTATGCATCCACTGACCTCTTCCAACAGGTTGCTCTGTTGAAGAAGCGATGCAAGGGGGTCTCTGGTGGTGTTGTGCCACCTGAGGGGGAGATGCCCCAGTCTGAAGATGCTGCAGACTCTGCCTCAGCCCCACAGAGCCCCTCTAAGGAGGCAGGAGCAGAGGCTGGAGTCACTGAGGGTAAACATGTATATTTATTAAATTCACACATACAATTTGGTCATGTGTATGTGTAAAAGCCAAATGTAAACTTGAAAGCTCTTAGGTATTATAAGAGATTTGTCTTAAGAGTTACTGTTACTGCTGTAATGTTCTTTTGTAACTGGTGCACTTTGTCTTCTGAGCAGAAGAGGGCAACAGTGACCCAGCCAAAGTCATGGAGGGACTGCAGAAGAGAGTGAAGAGGCAGGAAAACCTGCTGCAGAAGTGCAAAGACCTGCTGCGTACACACAAGGAGCGGAGTGCCCAGCTGGGAAGTGAGAATGAAACTCTGCAGGAGCAGCTCCAGGAGAGACTGCAGGATCTGGAGAAGATGAAGGTAGCTAGCCACTACACTGTACTGACTGCTGGCCTTGTTCATACTGAGTTCATAAATGTAGGGTTAGTACTACCATATGGAAATCATTAGGGCATTTCCCTATCAAACTATCCTTTCATTCTCTAGATAATATCCCCTTATACCCATTACCACATTACCCATAAGATATTTTCAAAAGTACAACTGCTACCCAGATATTTGGAAGGAATTCCCCGGAGACAGCCAATTACTAGAAATTGATGTGGCGGTAATCTATAATTATGAAGAGGTTTGATTAAAATGGGGCTGGGCTGAGATGCTACAAATCACTGAACAGTGAGTTTAGGCTAATGAATGTTATGCTGTAAATCATCTGCCAGAGCCTTCATGGTCCACTGATAATGTGACTCCATTATCATAGCGACACAGTGGAATGCTGTGGTTCTCAGAGTCCAAGTCTCCAAATACTCTGGCTAAGCTCCAGGAGCAGGGTTCATGTCATGTCGGCGTGACATGACTGGAACCATTATTTTCTTTGATTTCAAAACATTTTGCTTTAGTGGTATGATAGGTTAGTTTAGCTTTGCCATAGCTACTATGATGTGTTGACGCATCTTGACGCAGTTTGATTGGCATACTTTTATTTATTGGCGTATTTTTGTGTATTGAATCTGCGCACTGTTTGGGAACAGGGCTTTCCTGTTTCAGGAAAGAGGTTAACAGGCGCGTAGCCCTCCCAAATGGCGTGGAGGCATCCTGGAACTGCTGGGATGGGCTGTGCTCATCCTCTGCCTCAGACAAATACCCTGTAAAAAAGGCCAGCTGTCTACAATTCCAGCCCTTCACCTCAGGGATTTTAGAATTTATCATATACTCAGGCGAAATTGAAGAGTAAGGGTGACCAAGCTTTCACCATCAGGGCCCCTAAACTCTGGGATGACTTGCCCAAGGAGATTAGGCTAATCAGCTCAGTTACATCTTTTTTTAAAACTTACTTTTACTTGATTTCAATCTGATTATAGATTTGATTTACTTTACTTTACTTTGTTTATTTTGTTGTATCTCTTTATCCCATTCCCTGTTTTTTTACTCCTGTGAAGCACTTTGTAACTCTTTTTTGAAGTGCTGTATAAATAAAATTGTTATTATTATTATTATTATTATTATTATAGAGTCTGGTTCATAGAACCATACTCATAGTGTACAGTGTACTGGCATCAATGTTAGATCAGATGTATCTTCTTGAATATCAATAGTAAAATGAAATGATAACAAATTCTGTTCTGAAATTGTACTCTCAGTGCACTGTAAATCAGTAGGTTGCGTACACACTCAAACCTCATTGCACACATAGATCAAACAACTGAGAAATGGAGTAACCCCAACATTTCCTCTTCAGTAACCACCGGTTAAACAGCAGTAGCTCAACGGCAAAGCTACTGCAGGCCACTGCTGCTAACCTGGGCTGTAATTTGGGTCGGCATGTTGGTTTAGCTGGGCTTGTGTAGACTCTCTGGTTGCTTGACATGTTGGTGAGACCTCATGGGTGGTGCGGCAAGCATCTTGTTAAGTTGTATTTCTGGCTGTTAAAGCAAACATAGCCCACTAAATAATAATAATAATAAGCTTTATTTGTAAAGCATTTTTCAAAACCTAAAGTAAACTTTATAATAATTGTAACATTTTTTATAGGAATTGCACACAACGGAAAAGACAAAGCTGATCACTCAGCTGCGTGATGCCAAGAACCTCATTGAACAGCTGGAGCAGGACAAGGTGAGGAGGGTTTGTCAAGTCCTGCAGAACCTATTATATATGAAATATAGACATGTTTTTACTCTACCACTGCATAAAGAGGTCAGAAACCTTGCAGTCCCATGTTGCTCTTAAACTTTGACCTCGGCTCTGCAGGATAGACAGCATCTCATGAAATCATTGTGAGGAGTGCTCAGAGCACCAAAATAGTTACAACCCTAAAGCTTGATTCAAGGTGTAAAATACAGAGACAATGCTTGTTAAATCAAAGTCAGTTTAAACATATATGAATTCATACACAGCCCCTGCAGGTAAAAGGTTGTTTTTCTGCTATGGGTTGTTGGCTTTTAGGGTATGGTCATTGCTGAGACAAAGCGTCAGATGCATGAGACTCTGGAGATGAAAGAGGAGGAGATTGCTCAGCTACGCTCCAGGGTCCAGCAGGCTACTGCCCAGAGAGAAGAGCTGCAGGAGCAAAAAGAAAAGTCTGAAAAATCAGGTGAGTAGAATCCACTCAAATCCACCAAATGTGCAGTGAACCTGTGGGTAATGTCATGGGTAATGTTGATGATGATGTGTTTTCCTTCAAAGCGTTTGAAGAACTTGAACGGGCTTTGGGCATAGCCCAGAGGGCAGAGGAGGCCCGAAAGCAGCTGCAGTTTCAGCTGGAGGAGCAAGTGAAAGAGGTGGAAAAGGCCAGTGATGAAGAGAGGAAGAGTTTGCAGCAGGAACTCACACGAGTCAAACAAGAGGTTGTTACCATTATGAAGGTCAGGAACTGACTTCTGCATTGAAATACTCCTGCATTTATTCCCTTTCAAACAGGACCTTTGTTCATTACATTTGGAAACTGCAATACACCTTGTGCCATTTATGGAATCAGACAGAATATTTCTCTTCGCCCTATGAGTTGGCTATTTTGTGTCTGTATCCCAACAAAATCCTGCGGTGTAAACACACTACTCTAGGTTGAGGGCTAGTTTACCCTCCAGTTGCAGTTACATTCTGTTTTATTTCATTATTACAGAGGTCTTAAGGACAGGCTTTATTTACTGTTACTATATTCTTTTCAGCAGTGCCTCCTCTGAGTTTCTTTCTAAAATTATTTCTGGAAGAGTCATCGTGCCCTGTAGTTGCTTTGTTAATATGATACTACTGATATTAATATTATAGAAATCATCTGAGGAAACGGTGGCCAATATGGAAAGACTCCACAATGAAGCACTGTCTGCTAAAGAAGAGGAACTAAGTGCCAGAATCAACCATGCTGTGGTGGGTGCTGATGGCTGTTGTTAATTTCACTTTACCTAATCAAATGAAACAGATGAAAAAATAGTCGTGTTTAAAATTGTTTTTGCTAAGCTGTTGTTTGTATTGGTTTTAGGAACAATGCAAAGAGCAGTTTGCCCAGAGTGCTAAGGAGCGAGAACACCAGGCTGCTCTGGCCCTGGAAGATGCAGAATTACAGAAGACTGCTCAGAAGGCAGAAGCTGAGAACAAGGTTAAAGACCTACAGCTAGAGCTGGAAGCTGTGAAAACCGTGAGTTTTATACTATTGAATACATTTTATTTTCAATTTTGTTACACTCTGTTAGAGATGAACTCTAGTCATCACGTAGTTTTTTTTGTTGTTTCAGCAATGTGTGAAATGTTTAACTGTAACTGACTTTACAGTATAGTGTAACAATGTCTGTGATTGCAGAGAATACTAGAGCTGGAAAGCTCTCTGGAACAGAGCTCCCAAACTGGATCAGTTCTGTCCCATGAATTCTCCAGTCAGATTGAGGAACTGAGGGTTAAACACAAGGAGCAGATATCTGCATTAGAGGAAAAGCACCAAGAGCAGCTGAAAGAGCACAAGGACACCCTAACCCAACAGCATAACACTGCTCTTGAGGAGCTTCAAGAAAAACATAGAGTGGAAGTGGAGACCATCCTGAAAGATAAAGAGCTAGAGTTCCGAGCACATGTTGAAGACATGAACCAGAAAACTTTGGAGAAATTAGATGTAAAGCAGACAGATCTAGAGGCACTTTCTTCTGAACTCTCTGAGACATTGAAGAGTAAACAGCTTCTGGAGGAGAAGTTGATGGCAGTTGAAGATGCTGATAGCTCCGCTCAGCAGGCACTTGAGCAGAGGCTGCAAGATCAATTGGCAAAGCACAATGCAGAGATTGTGAATATTAAGCAGGACCACGAGCAGTCATTTGGAGGTATGGAGAAAACTCTGAAGGAGGAACTCAACACATTAAAGATTGTTCTGAATGACAAAGAAAGAGCGCTTGAAGAACACATCCTCAGAGAAAAAACACTAAAAGAGGAATCTGATTCTGTTTTACAAGACCTAAATATCAAGGTTAAGGAATTGGAGGAGCTGCACCAGAGTTTATTGCAAGCCCAGGCAGAAAAAGAGAGCCTGAAGGAGTCTAATGCACAGTTAAGTAAGATCACAGAGGATCTTGTTCTATGTAAGAGTGACTTGAAGAATTTGGAGCACCAGTTGGAGGTAGCAAAGAGTGATTGCAAACACAAAGAGGAGTCACTTCAACAAAGGTTAATGGAGCTTCAGGAACTGGAACAGCAACTACAACAGACCAAGAAGGAACTTTCTGAACGAGAGAAAGCATATAGTGAAGAACTGAATGCTAAGCAGGAGAAAGAAAAATGTCTGAAGAAACAGCTAGATGACGAAACAGCTGCCCATGACAAGAAGATTGAAAACACTAGAAAGGAGATGGATGGGAAGCTGAAAGCACAGGAAACTAAGATGGAGAAGTTAAAACAGAAGGCCAAAGAAATGCAGGAGAAATTTAAGAAAAAGCTTCAGGAGAATGAAGAATCTATGAAGAAGGAACTTGCAAAGAAGGAGACAGAGCTCCAGCAAAAAGAGCAACAAGTTCAAGAGAAAATTCTAGAGATGGCCCAAAAAAGTTCTCAAGGCATCAGCAGTGCAATGTCAGAATTGCAGGCCAACCATAAGGAAAAACTGGAGAAACTACACGACACCCATAAACATAAACTTGAGGAGCTAGAGCATCGCTGGCAACAGAAGTTGGGACAACAGGAAGAAGATCTAAGGGAGAAACACTCACACATAGTACAGGAGAAGTCACAAGAGCTGGAGGAAATTTCTCAGCAGCTCAGTAGGAGCAGAGAGGAGAATGAGCAAGTATTCCGTGAGATAAAGGATTTGAAGGAGGAGCTGGCAATTCGAGAGACCACTGTACAGAAACTGCAAGCAGAGCTTAAGGAAGCTGCAGTTAAGCTTGAAAGTTTGTCTCAGGGTGAGATATTGCTCAAAGAGCAAATGGAGTCAATGGAGAGGAACCTTAACCAGGCTCTGAATGAGAGAAACTCCCTCCAAGATCAGCTGAGTACAAGTGAGGAAGAGAACAGAGAGAAGTTAAAGGCTTTGTCAGATAAGTTTGAGGAAACAGAGATGCAGCTTAAAGCTCTGGAAGCTTCCAGATGTAGGGAAGGTGAGGACTTTAAGAAAAAGCTTGAGGAGAGTGCCATTCAGCTGGAAGCCAGGAAGGAAGCAGAGTACCAGAAGCATTTAATTTTAATCAGCAACCAAATGGAGGATTACTGTAAGGAGGTGCAGTCTAAAGTGGAGTGTGGTACGAATGAACTCTGTGAAAGAGTTGAGTATAAGGTGAGAGAGCTGAAAGACAGAGTATTGTGTAATCAGAAAAAGGTAGGACATCTTAAAAACATTATCCTTACTAAAGTAGATAGAATTCGCACTTTAGATGAGAATCTCCGGCAGCAGACTGAGGAGAATAAGAATCTATGCAGTTCACTAGAGCAGATGACTGCTCAGGTAAACACTCATACAGAGCATATTGAAGCCTTAACAAATGAGAGGGAGCGTCTACAAAGGGATGTCGAGAATCATTCTCAATCTGTCTCTGAAAAAGTTATTCGAATTGAGGAGCTCAGTGAAGAAAACAAAACTATATCAGAAAGTGTGAAAACAAATGAGTTGCATATCAGTAACATGGAAAGCATAATCAATGACTTGAAAACTCAGTTAGCAGGTAGTGTAATGGAGAAGGAGGAAGCCATAACTCTGTTGAACCAGCAGTATAAAGAGGTGCGACAACAGGTTGTTGCTCAAATGGAGACCATTGAGAGATTAGAGCAGGAGAGAAAGTCTGCAGTAGAACAGGCTGACATACTCAGGAACAGTACTGTTACATCTCTGCAGACCAGGCTTGAAGACTTGGAACGAGAAATCTCTGAAAAGAACGAAGCTTTGCAGCAGCTGGAAGCTAATATTGACAATCAGTCCATCAGCAAGTCTGAGATGGACCAAGCATTGAGTGAGAAAGAGCAGAGGGTCAGTGCACTTACCTTAGAGCTTGAGCGTTGCAACAGTATACTCTGTGACCTTCAGGAGCAGTTTGCCTTAAAGACAAAGGAGTGTGAACAACTCACAGCTGACCTCAAGCAGCAACATAGTATCAGGGAGAATGAAAGGAGAGAGTTCACAGAACAACAGCAGCAGATCCAAGTGCAGTTCACTCAGAATGGTAAACTGGACCAGGAGACTGTGGAAAAACTACACTCCCTGGAGAAAGAAAACCAAACAATTAAACTTGAGCTTCAGAGTCAAAAGGAAGAATTTGAAAAGATGAAAATTGAGATTCTCAAGAGCAAAGAAGAGAGCCTGAAGGCAACTGAAGAGAGGTTATCTACAGAGAGTGCTAGGAAAGTATTAGAACTCAAGAAGAAAGCAGAGCAGAAGATTGGTCAGATTAAAAAACAACTAACCTCACAACTTGAGGAAAAAGATCAGACCATCAGTGCTCTTCAGACTAACTTGGAGGAAATCAAGAGGGATGAAACATCCAACAAACAGCACGTAGAAACATTAGAAGAGAAAGGAAGAACACTTGAAGAAAGCTATTGTCAAGCTGAAAGAGGACCAGGAGAAACAACTCAAACAGATTCAGAGCAATGAGAGGCTTGAGAAAGAAAAGTCTTTAGAGGAATTGAAAAACATGTATGAGGAGAAGCTATCCTCACTTCAAAGAGATGAAATACACCAGGAGGAGGCCAAAGCACATGACTCAATGCTACAGGACGTTAAGGCAATGCTTGAAGAAGCAGAGAAGCAGAATGGAAACCTTCTTGCTGAAATTATTTGTCTGAAAGAAGAGCTACTTGAGAAGAATGCACTGCTTGATCAACATCAGGCAACTATTTCTTGCTCAGACAAGCAGGGCCAGAATCCATTAGAACTGGAGGATGGGGGTAAGATGGAACATAGCAGTGTAGAGCAAACCAAGAGCACCTTGGAAAAAGAGATGGGGAACCACTCTCTGATGCAAGAAGTGAACGATGACTCTCTTGAGTCTCTCAAGAAGAAATTGACTGAGGTGAAGAATGAAAAACAGAAGATACAGAAAGACTTCACCAGGTTGCAGAAAGACATCCGATCATTGAGGAAAGAGCATGAGCAGGACCTAGAATTCATGAAAAAAGAGTTGGCAGAGGAGAATGAGAAACAGCTAAAGTAAGTATAAGGTTTCACGTTAATATAAATACATTTAATTCACAATTAAAAAAACAAAACATAATTTGCTGACAGGAGCTAGTGACAATTTTTCTGTAACATTTACATTTGTGTTTCGGGTATCCTTTATACATCTTTCTCTATAGGTTTGAGCTGGAAGATATAGAAATGAAGCACAATTCTGCTCTGAAGCAGATATTGAGGGAATTCAATACACAAATGGCTTTGAAAGAGAAGGACCTTGAAACAGCAGTGAAGGAGACTATTGGTGAGGCAGAACAAAATAATTCAGTATTGACTAAATGAAACTGACTAGATTCATAATTATTTTGTCTCTAGAGCAAGAACAGTGAGTTATTGAAATATTGCACTTTTCTTGTGGTTAAAACATCTTTACATATTATAATCTTAAGTGCTTTTCAGCCACACAAATAACTGCCTTAAACATGGAAAATCAAAGTTAATATTGTTGACTTTTATGTTTAACAGTAGGATGGAACAAATCCATAGAAATTGATTTAAAAGAAATATAATTTACTTTTTAATCTTCAACAACGGGTGGAACAAAGTTAAGGGATCATTACATTAGGAAACAGTGTGTCTGAATTGCCATATGTTTTTTTTAGCGGTTAAATAATGTTGCATTCCAAATGGGATGTGAGTGAGTGGTTTGGAAGTGGAATTTGGAGCTCTTATGTGCTAGCTCTGGCTTCTTTCCTTTCCTCTGCACAGGGAAGGCCCAGGATGTGGAGGCGGAGCTCATCACTTGCCATCGTGAAGAAGCCAGTCAGCTTCAGAAGGTGATTGCTCAGAAGGAGGATGACTTACATAGAACTGTTCAGAAATATGAACAGGTTTTGCAGGTACTGTACAAAGATCAGCAGTGCATGATATAGTCACTCATGTTACATCCTCATATTTTTTAGCTTTAGCTAGGAAAAGAGATTCATCCCATCCCTCACTTGGAAGCAATCACAGCAAACCACCTTCCCTTAGTCTCTAGAGAACTCTGGTCAAAAATATATTGTATACCTTATGAATGCCTGCTGAACGATTTACATTTCAAACCTGGCCAAATGACTCCTGAAAGACAGCTAGTGTAAACTAAAGCTGTTTTCCCCTCCTCACTGTCCAAAGATAATTAAAGTTGGGACGTCTGAAATATGGCTGTGGGCAATTTCACCAACATACTTGAGCTGTGATGCCGAGATGAAACATAGGAAATGACTCAGCCATTGTTCTTTACTTCAGAGTCGAGAGGACGAGATGGGGGAGAGAGTGTGGCAGGTTCAGAAAGAACTGGAGGAGTTGCAAGCAAGAAGCCGTGATAATTCTGAGGTACAGTATTTCTGACCTACATATTCACTGGGTCATCAAATCTAGTGTATGCAGGATGTCACAGGTGGTTGCCATACTGGAGGAATGTTTCCATTGACTCCAAGCAGACACAGAAATTTGTGTACTTGTAGCTAGCTATTACAGTGGTAAAGGTTACATACAGCTCTGGGGGTTTGGATGATATTGTGATCCTGTTGAAGTCATAAGCCTTTTGCCTTGACAATAGCCACATGAAGAGGAAATTGCAGTTCTGTCAGTTTTCTTCCGGGAAAGACGGATGTCTGAATCATTGATGTCTGATGGAAGCATTATTAGTTTGAAAAGCATTCCTAATCTAGAAGCATTTTTCTCCATAACCCTAGGTCCTTTAAGACACCTTATTATGTGGAAGATCAAATCAAGTTTAACTGACTTTTAAGAGTAATTATCATTTATTATTCTCCTTTGTCCTGCTTCCTAAGTGAAGGATTCCGTCAAAGAGCTTAGGGACAGTTTGCTTACATACTTTGCTCTGATCAGACTCTCGCTTCAGTGATGTGGCTGCTGTCCAAAGCACGCCGGATGCTGTGAAGCTCGGTTGAATCAGTCTGGAATGCTCTCCCTGGAAAACGGAGATTGTGAGGCAGCAGTCGGCCTCAATCCCTGTTCCCAATTATCATCACAAGAGGTGATCCTGGGCCTTAGATTTATACTGTAGGCATATTCTCAGGCAAGGTCTGTATATTGGGAATGAGCCAGATAGAAGAAAATAACTCTGGGGAGACGTTTTACCCAGGTGTTGGGATGCCATGAGACTCCCGCACGGATTCTTCTACCCTCACACACAAGTCCAGATACACACATACACAAAGAAGAGAGCAGTGTATTGCTCTCTTCTGCTTCCCTTTGCTGCATTTTTCCAGGGTGAGGTAATAACTTTATGGGGGGATTGTATGGGTTTATGCTCAGGAAGGCCTTTCCTCACTAAGGGCCTCACAGACCATTCTTCATGTAGACATTGGGTCACTATTTCACTCTGTTCAATATCCTCTGTTAAAGAGGCAGGGAGACCACTCTGTACAGAAGTTAAAGTCCAGTTTAGTCAGCCTGCACAGTAAATGCACACAGTCCAACAGAATTTGCTATTCTACCATTTACCAATGATTAATTGGACTCTACAAATAAAGGTAAAAATGGCAATTTATTTAACCATCTAAATTTGGGGTATACTGACATAATTTTGTTAGAACATGTATGTAGTTTGCTCAGTTTTTACAAACATTTAAAATGTAAACTGTTGACATTTCAGAATGTTTTATTATTCAATCCTAAATCCGTACATAAATAATGCCAGTGGCTTGCACATCACAGCAGTTTAAAATATCCTAAAATATCCTTTTATCTTTTTTTTAGATGAGCGCAGAAGAACTACAGGTGAGTTGCAATACCATCGCTTTCACTGTTGATGTCTGCATGACTGACAAAATTCATTCCCTGAATCACCACCACAACAACACATATTTGCGTCCTACCCATCTTTGGTTTCAAGCCACCCAACTCTTCCAGTTCTCAGTGTTTCTCTGTGCTGTCCTGCTCATCCCCCTCTACCCCAGGCTCAGCTTGCTGAGAAGACGACTTTGCTGAGTGAGGCCAGGCTGAAGCAGCAGGGGTTTGTTGACCGAGTGAGTGTCTATGTGCTCTGCTCAAGGACAAGTGGACATCGCCTGTACAGCAAATCTCTTTCACTATATTCCCAGGATTCTGTTGCCCTCCAGCTATAGGAGCTACTGCTCTCCTGCTGCATCAAGTTAATTACACAGCACATCTGTTTACATTTGGCTTAACTTTATAAACAATTAGTACTCCCTTCCACTGTTTTCTCACACACATTCTCACAAATATCCCCCACGGATGACCAACAAAATACAGTGCTCATATCCCACGCAACAATTAGACTAATTCATAGAATAAAACCACTGGAGTGAAACTGCGTCTTTTTTTATTAACCTGTGCATCCATCTGTGTTTCTCCGTGGTAGATCCACTCCCTTGAGGACAAGCTTAGATATTTCCACAAAAACTCTGTGGTAACTCATCTTGGGAGCCCATTCAAAGGTAAGGTAAACACCATGAATGACTACATTTTCAGCCTATTTCATTTCTGTTTGAGCACAACAAAGATGCCATATGTAATACAAGAGCCCCATACCACATGAGGAGTGAATTGGTAAATTTAACACACGTGCATACATACGTGCATACATGCATACATTCACCTGTGAAGGGCTGGTAAACTAAAAACACATACATGCCAAGAATAATTTATATTGCCCAAAATAATGAATATACATTTTTCATAGAAATAATATCACCCCACCTGTATTCAGTGCTTTCTTGCATATAAACAGGTACTGTGTGTTAATTTAATACTCATCATCATCCACTTATACAGTGGATCAAGTTTGTAATTCTTCATGAAGTGCAGCAGAATTCAAATTATAAGAGAGCAAATATTTTGAACCATAGTTTCAAAGTTTGAGACCAAAGATAAAGACCAAAGTTATCTTAACTTTTGAAAAAAGGTTACTGGCCAGCGTGGTGGGTGACCTTTTATCTGCCAAAGACAAATTTTACTGGCATTTAATGCTTGGTAGGTGTGGATAGGATACCTAACTCACTTCATTCATAAGTCATTGTCATATATAAAAAAGTGCATTGATTTCATAGACTAGTGATTATATGTAGTTATATGTCATGTGTATAGTTTTACATGCTTGTTCCTAAAGCCCAGCTGCTCTGCAGGCTCTGGGAGATGGGTGTTTTAACACCACCATCAATCTGCCTAGTCTGCTGCACACGCATCGCTGCATATGGATCAAAAATATGGGACAAGAGATGCGGAAATGGAGGACTGTGTGTGTGTGTGTGTGTGTGTGTGGGGGGGGGGGCTTGACTGAACTCTACCCTCTTCTTAGACCTTCCCTGCTGGTGTAATAAAGAGAATCTGCTGTCAGAAGGGGGGCGGTGAAAAAGTCATCCTCGGATTTAATGGGTTTTGCAGATTGTGGTCGTAACGTTTCCCACACAAAACCCTGCAGCACATACGGTTTTCCTTCCCCACTTCATCATTCTACTTCAAATGCACATATCTCAGACCTAATGCAAGTTTACCACTCTGACCTGTACTTCCTTAGGTCTACCCATTACTGGGTTGAAAGTGTGTCCCTCTCATCATGTTTAGCCTCTTTGAACCCCCTCATCCCTGGTTGAATTCTCTACCCACTCCAAGAGCTGTGGTTCCAGGTAGAGGGGCTGATGGTAAAGCTGTTGATATCTGGTTTCAGGCCTGTAGCTCCCTCCTGGATGGGGTTGTAGGCTCAGTTGGGGCAGCATGAGGTCACGAGGACAAAGGCTAGGGGATTTATTGGTGGCCCATTTCTTCACGCCTGGTGATCAAAGCCTTGTTTGGACTCCCCTATCTCCTCTACCTATCCCTGTCCCCCCATCATGCTGTCTCTATTGACACACCCAGGGACATTTGGTGTCCTCTAAATGGCTATTCCAGAGAGGCTCTTCTAAGGACGTAGTGGGGAGAGTTAAGTGGTAGAATCGGTAGCCTAAGTATTACCATCTCTTTGCATCTTGTAACATAGTTTCCCATTTGTAGTTTTTTTAAATGTATTTTGGGATAATGATATAATATAGCTGGGGGCGATGTATTAAAATGTTGTTTGTTAGGCTCTTGCAGCGCTAGAGTGCTCATGCTGAGCCTTGCCATTCTTTCCTGTGCTGGTAGTTGGCGCTTAATTTGAACCCATGCCTGTGCTGAAAGTGTTTCCGTATTTGGTTGCTAATACAAACATGATGCTGTGTAGCAAAACAAGGGCCAGAATTCAGCTGGAATGTTGGAGAGTTTGCTGAATGTTGCTATTGGTTTAAATCCGGAGAATTAAAGGATTTGAAAACCAAATATATTTTTTTTCTATTTTAATTTTGTAGACTTGCATTCCAAAGTGAATCTTCCAGTTTTATTTGGTCAAGGGAATCATATAACAAGGCATTTTGTAAGCTCATTATTGTGTGTAATAGTGAATATTCAGCATGATGCAACAAATTATTGCATTGTTCAATAAATCATGGGAAATAACAATCGGTTGTTACAGTATTGGCCAAGAATCTATAAGAGTGTGAATAAGACTGGTTCTCATGTGATCTAAGATGGATCTTTGTTTGTTTTTACAGACCCTGTACACAACAGCGCTGATGCTCTCTCAGAACCCACTGAGTTTGAGTATCTGAAGAAGGTGTTGTTTGAGTACATGATGGGACGGGAAACAAAGGTTTGTTTTTTTCCTTGCATTATTATACCAATTCAAAACACCACATTCATAGTGTAACTGATAGACTGAGGGCTGGTATGTCTTACATCATACTTCAGTATTAAGCACATTTTATTTTGAGCTGCCATTGAATTGTATCTCTGCCACAAAAGACTTTTTTGGTGAATTGGCCATTAGTCAACTTACCCTTTAGGCGATGAGAGGATTGGCAGAAGAAAACAACTCTGGGTTACTAAAAGGTCTGTCTTCTTACTTTAGATAATGCAAGTTGCCTACGGGAGCTTAACATACTGTAACTGACGCGTTAGTATGTGCACTGGACAGAGATATCTACCAGAGACACTAGAGATTATTTTTGTGGTTTTCCAATTCTAACATGTAAAAGCTTGAAGTTGAACAACAATCCAATTTCCCAAAAAGTCAGTGTAGTCCTTTAAGGCCATTCAGGAACCATATAAAAGTCATATTGTGTCCACTTTTTCAGGGCCCAATTAGCAGTGGTGTTGCTAATTAACAGTGCTGTCGACATGGTCCTAAAGTCAGCGGGATTTTCCCAGCTCCTCAGTAAACAGTTAGTCTTTATGACAACATGTCAGGCCACCCTGTTTGGGAGGATGTCCCCCAGGCTGCCTGCTAGCACATACATCTCACATGACGCAGACTTGCCATTTTAAGACTTACTGGTCTTGTTTAGTGTTAGTTGAGCGGTTAGGTTCCCTAAACGGCAGCCCTGTTTCTGATTATCCCTGTATTTATGGGGAAATGCATGCACCCTGGCAGATGGGCCTGGAATTGATTATGCAGATAATGGGGTTTTTGTCTTGTCGGGCTTTAATTGTCTCAGAACAAGCTTGATTAGATTGGGTGATGGTGTCAAGGGTAGGGTTCACAGTGCATCTGGTGTTTTTGTGAATGGAAATTTGTACAAGAAGCAACATTGATGAAACATGCATTAAAAGCAAACCTGTAATGACACTGCTGACTACAGTGATGAAATTCTAAGTTCAAGGCCTTTTCATGCATCCTTATTTTTAATATTATTAGCTCACATCTTTATTTTCCTTTGTTTCTCTCCTCACCCACAGACGATGGCCAAAGTCATAACCTCCATGCTCAAGTTCCCGGCAGACCAAGCGCAAAAGGTTCTGGACAAAGAGGACTCCAAAGCAATTGTAAGCATCTGTTTCCCCACTGAGAAGTCTTTCATGAGTTCATTCACCATCTCACTTTTCAAAGTCCTCTTGTTCTAAAAAAAAACCCCATATGAGTACAATTCTTCATTGATATGTGATTAGATATGGCTAAGTAAAGAAAACTCTTCCTGTTCATATGCTAGCTTTAATGTGAACAATACCCATATTGACAATGTACAAGCAAGTAAAGGAAACATTGTGGGTAACAGGGAAAAATTATAACACCTCTTTGAATGATCCAGATATGTAGCTTACCTTACCAACTTAAAATATTGTAAGTGACAACAAAGTATCATAGTAGTACTGTGTCAATTTGAATTAATTTGATATCTCTTCTGTGTTTCCGCAGCCTTGGTTACGATGAGTGTTTGAATGGGTCATATACTTTGGCATGGAAATACACTGCTGCTGAAGGGCAAGACTGCCATGGATTTGATCAAGCCCTTCTCCTGTCTGCATTTCGTGTGTGTGTGCACGAGTGTGTGTGTGTGCGTGCATGAGTGTGTGTGTGCGCGTGCATGAGTGTGTGTGTGTGTGTGTGTGTGTGTGTGTGTGTGTGTGTGTGCGCACGAGTGTGTGTGTGTGTGTGTGCACGAGTGTGTGGTGCGTGTATGGTACTGTGTGTGAGAAAGCTATTGCTTAAGGTATGAGGGAATTAGTAAATATGTCAGGAAAAAAAATCTTCCATGAATCTAGTTTTACTTTGAAATTAGGGTTGTTAATTTATATACTGTTTTTAGTCAAGGATAAATGGTTTCCTTTTTATTTAGATTGTGTTTATAAAATAATGGCTTGTGCAATAAATTCTATCTTATCATGTATTGATGCTATGGTCAGTTGATTTATAGGTTTGTGTGTTGTGCTGTCTGCATCACTTCCTCTGTAAAACTGTAAACGACCCTTTAACTGTGCACTCGCACCACATTAAGATACTGGCCTCTAGGACCTTGTTTGTTTACCACAGCTTTTCTATACTTTATATTTTGTGGACACTGACAAATAGAAACCCAAAAGCATAATGTAAATTGTACTATGATAATTAAAACTGTACGATAGGGCACAATATGACTGTTGCTATACATTTTCAGACAAACTAATTAAATCCTATTTACAGTACACTTTTTGTCTCTGTTTTTATACTTGATTATTGTGTCTCATGCACTGAATCCAATTGTATTAGACCTCTTATCAAAAGAGAGCTCCTCTTTTGAGAAGATTTATCCCCATGGGACCCTTAAAGCCTTTTGTAGTTGGTTATGGTTTAATAAAGGTTTACGTTCGGGAGTGTGACAGTGAAACCTATGAACAAAACACTCAAACATTATCTCATTGTGCCAACTTCTTGTGAAATTACACTGTTCCTCATTTTGCTGTCAACGCCCTGGAACCCTCTCAATGACCCTGGGTGGTGCCCGGTTTCCACTTTGGGAACAACTGATGAATAAAGAAATACAAATCATTATAAATTAAGATGAAACTTGATGTGAAAATGACGAACCACTGCTGAGCCGAGAAACGTTAGATGGCAGCAGTGCGCCCTCCACTCAGTCTGGCGGATTGAGCCCCCAAAGGCCACGAGTGAAATGTGATGCTTGCGCCTCAAAACCATTCGTGTCTCACCATGACCGCATTATCAATGTCAAGCCGGCAATAATACAAATAGGACTCCCGCTTACAACTTTCAAAATAAAACCCTCATTGGCGTTCATGTATTCCAGAAATTATTGATTAATCGAGATGCTCTTACTTTGAAGGCCAAATCAACTTTTTTCCGGTCTTATCTGACTGGCTTGACGCAGCCGATCGCATTTATCTCAGGCAGGGAGCCCGCGAGCAGCAACTCAGATTGAAACAGAATGGACAGAAGCTGACGCACCGTTATTTACCGGACCGTTAAGTTTAATTCTCAAGTCTTAACCCACGCCATCACAGCCTGCATGTTGTGCTTGACTTTAAAAAATAGTTGGACGGTAGTTTTTGTAACTTTTTGACCACTCAGGCGCTGACAAATCCTCTTTCTTTTTTCTTTTTGGATAGTTCCACAGCGTTATTACGCATGATGCGCAAAGGGATGGCTGCTCTTCTGATACCAAAAACGGGAGTACAAAATGTTTTTTATGTGTATCTTTCGATTTCAGTGGCTTATTCTTATAACATTGACTTAGAACATCCTTTAGTGTTCCGTGGACCCAATTCTAGTTTTTTTGGCTATTCTGTTCTGGAGCATTATCATGACAATACACGCTGGTGAGTCCTTTACTGTACTTTTATGTTACTTACTGTTATTTACTCTCAAAGATGCAGTGAAGTCGTACTTTTAAGTGATTGCCCAATAACTTTACTCTGGTTGTTGCAACAGACTTCCCAAGTGTTTTGAAACAAGTCATGTTTGTGAGGACTACAGATGATATTACCCCCATCTTCCCCCACTTCCAACCAAAAAATAAAAACTAAAACATGCATGTGCACTATTCTGCAAGAAAAGGCAGTGGCTTCTAGTTATGCGCTGTTCATTCAGCTGCTTGCATTTTTTTTCTTGTATTTGTTTCCATAGGTTGTCACATCCCTCACAGTTTGTCACTGAACAGAATTTACTGTTATGTTGACCTTAACTCTTAAATAAGATGTACATTACTTTTTTCCTTTGACAGGTATTAGAGGTGTCTGGCCAGTGGCAATAATACTATGTCATACTATGTTCTCTTTCTTAATGTCTGCAGGGTATTAGTAGGGGCTCCTAGGGCAAACTCTTCCTACAGCAGCTCTGTGCACAGTCCCGGAGCTGTGTATAAGTGTCGAGTTCACAGCAACCCAGAGCGCCGCTGTACAGAGATGGACCTGGGAAGAGGTCAGTTACCACATGCTGTAGCCTCAAAATGAGAGCTGAGCGACATAAGACGCACTCCCACGACTTCAGTTTAAGACACACCTTTCAGAAATGAACAATCGTCTCACGTCAGTGCTTTTTCTCTGGCATCGTAGTCTTTAAACTCCTGACCACTCACAAACACTCACTAAACAGTCCCTGGAAACAGTGCTACAGTCACACCGACACACAAAAACCTGTGTACAGAAAGGCCAGGGGTGTTCCTCCAGTCTTTTCTTGTGCAAGCTCTGCACAAACTCCCCAAGCATCTGTTTTGTTTTATCTGAATAATGCAGCCTTATACTAGTCGTAACAGTGTTACAGTTGTTCTTTTATTATTGGACCTGTATGCAGTAGACATGCAAAATAAAATAACTTTCTGTGTGTAGAAGTCAAGATATATTTTGATAAACATGATTAATGCGTCTGCTAATATTTTCCAAGCACTTGAGCCAAAACGTTGAGTTGTAGAACTTCCCCCCCCAGCCTTGTTCTTGTGGTCAAGAAAGCTGGGGTGTATGGATGGGTTTAATATTAACCCCCACGCTCAGTCAATGTGTCACCATGAAAACAGACATTATCAAAGTGAGCACCAGGGCAGATGTGAAGCCCCTCTGCCTGAGCTGCACTCAATGGACCATATAGGCCACATTAACTAAACCATGGCGGGCCTAAGAGAGCCTCTAACAGACTGCCATAGAAATAGCAGCAGTTATAACTACATACCATTACACTGAATCCATTGTCTTGAGGGAGAAAGAGAACACAAGCAACTCTGAAGTCAAGTGCTCTTTAACTTAGAAAGCAGCCTCTTAATTGCACGAGGGTCTCAGTCCTGATGCCTGCTAATTGTTTTTCTGCTTTATTTGCTTTATTCTCCTAGTTATGTGCATTTCTGCAAGATAATTATGGAGCTCCATAGGGTTTTAAAATAATTCAAAATCACTGAAGGCTATATAAGATGCACGTTATTCACAAAAGCTACTTTTATAGTAATTAGGTTTCCATTTTATATTGTATGTAGCCATTCTGCACAGCTAAGATGACAAACTCTTTGAAGTTGTCACTGTGTTCTTCTATCACAGTTTAAATTCCTGTCTGGGATATACAGTATCTTAACTTGATTATAAACTGCTTTGTGAGCATAGATATAGACATGACAGTAATTTGTCAGGTTAGATTCCTTATCTGAACAAATGTGGCTTACAGTATTGAACATAATTGAGTCGTACATTTACTCACAAATAAAACAGTTGTTGTGAAATACTGGTAGTATTTAGCCCAACGTTTGGGCAAACATTGTGTCTGAACTGTCCATTCTGTACAGTATGTCAACCTGTCAATTGTGCAAAAGTCTCTTGTGCATTCAGCAAATATAAAGAATCAAACCTAAGAGCCAAAAGCTGGCAATGGCTTGAGTAACCTGCTCCAAGACATCCTCTGACCCGGTGACTCAGCGTCTGAAAACTACTCTCATTGTCTTTCAGGAAACAAGCCGAGGGAGTCTTGTGGGAAGACGTGCCAGGGAGACAGGGATGATGAGTGGATGGGGGTCAGTCTGGCCCGTCAGGACAAAGCCAACGGCAAAATATTGGTGAGTTCAGGGACAGAACACTGTAGTCGCTTCAGCAAATTGTTTAACGCAAACCATGTACACTCGTAAAAACAGACTCGATTACCACCATCATTGTTACAAATGTCTTACCATGAACCGCACTGTTAAACCACAGCTGGTCCCAACATCAAAACCCTCCCCTAGTAAAGACTTTTCCCTCCATTCCTCTGTCTTCAAGTAGAGGCCAGTGTTACATGATTGCGCTCTAAGGGAACGGAGTGTTTTGAATTACATAAGTAAACGAGACTAAACTTAAAATAATGAATTTCAATGATTTCTGCACAAAACTGCAGCAACAACCTAAGTAAGAAAGATTTGGAAGTTGTTTTTTACGTAATATTAAGTATTCACTTAGTCCTTGGAGTGGGAATAGCCAGTGGAAAGAGGATTGTCAAGAGTAGATATTTCTTTAAAAAAATGAGTCCGATTTAGAGAAATCAGCAGACTAACTATTGGTGCTAATCCCAGAGGCGCTCGGCTGGGTGTTTGCACAGAGATCATAGGGCAGCTGGCTGAGTTTGTTTAGGCTTCAGCCCCTCTGCGGTGGTCCCATCCAAGGGCAGCCTTTCATTAAACGTTAACCCCCGTCTCCTGCAGTGGGTAGCAAAAGACTTCTCTCTGGCCCAGGGGGAGACCTAGCAGCCTCGCCGGACGGTCTGAAGGCGACTGGTGGGCTGGGGAACTCTTGAAGTCCCCCTCAGCCACACGGATGTACTGTAAACACTCCCGACAGGTGTGAATGTGCTTGAATACTCGTTGTTGATTGACTTCCTCCTCAGGGAGTTTAAAAAAAAAAATCACAAGAATTCCTCTCTCTAAAGAGGTCCAGATAACTTTGTTGGCCAGCCAATGGCACATTATTTTGAATACATTTCTCCTAGGTCGTGTTTTTCTTTTTATCTCGGTGGAATGTATTGGCATGGTTTTCAAACCATTACCCTTGGCTTTACTTGTCAGTCAAAATTTGAAGTCTTCTTGGAGTTGTCGGTCTTGGGTGATTTGAGTGTAGAGTTGTGTAACAACATGCATTTAGTTCCATAGTCTTTGGCTGCCCGGTAGGACTGCGATAAAAGAAAGGTAGTGACTTTCTGGAGCCACGTTTTAGCGGGCCTCTCCAGAGAGCGCTGGTGCTTGTTTTTATCTCAACTGAATGGACTCACGTTTCTGTGCACCAGGAGGGAAACGGCTGCTTGGCAGATGTGAGCTATGGCGAGTTCATCTGTGCTTTCAGCGCAGGCCTTGTTCACAACCAATCAGCTCTCGCACTGAGCAGGAACATGACAACAGCACAACTCCATACTTGGTCTGCTTCTGTCAGATGAAACAAAAACCATAGCAGTTTCCTTTACTCCTTGTACAGAACTTGTCTGCTGTTGCACGCAAGCCTAGCAGTCTTTCCTGCTCTATTTGTGTCAGCTGAGACATTGTTTTGAGACATTATTATTATTATTATCATCATGGTAGAAGCAAGTGAGATTGATAAATACTCAAGCAGGGGATTTTGTTTCTGGTATTGCTAGTGCTATTGTCCAAACTCCTTTAAAACTGTGTTTCTCAACACAGCGCCTTGCTTCCAGACTGTCATCTGAAGCCGTCTGTATGCCCACAATCTGCAGAAGTCTTACATTCATTTAGATTGGCTGTGTGTGTGGGGACTGGGGAGTTCTACAGTGCAAGGGGAAATTAACTGAACTTTGCCTGGAGAAAAGCATGCAGAACTGTCCCTAGAGCAGCAGGAGCCTGACCACCATCCCCAGGGCACTAAATTATTACCACATTTACACATTTATGTGGCATGATTTGTGCAAAGTATGAAATCTACTCGATAGTTTCCTATTTGCTTACCGATGTGTGGAATGCTTTGTTTTCAAAAACAAGGAGGCAAAATATTGTTCTGAGTATTGCTCACTGTGGGTGAGCATGGTAATGAAATAGCTTTTTGACAGAGAAATGTACTCCCTATTTCAGAAGCAACATAATAAAGTAGTAGTTTGTTTATTTTCTTTCTTTTGATCCACTTTTCTCTGTCTTTTGATCTGTTTTTTTTTTGTTTTTTTTACTGTACCTAATGTGCACTTAGTGAACCTCATTCTTCTCTAGTTGTTCCAACTTTTAGGAACACAAACACTAACCTGAAGATCTTATGAGGATTCTCTTCCCACTGCATCTGAAATGGTGTTTGGGAAGCACTGATGTTAAGCTGTAGCTGAGATATTCACACCACAGACCATGGCTGTTATGGTCAGAGTTGGATGGGCTTTAATTCCCCCCTCAGTGACGCTCATTTGACAGCCACAGAGACACACTGACTCCAGCCCAGCGAGAAAGGGGCTCGCTTGTCTACGCTACGTGTCGACTTAAACAGTTACTATGCTGATGACTAAAGCCTTAAGTGTTTGTGTGAAAGTTGTTTTTTTTCCCCTCATGCTTGTGCAGGCGTGTGCTCACCGTTGGAAAAACGTCTACTACGATTCACAGCATATCCTTCCCCATGGATATTGCTCCATCATTCCTCCAACTCTGCAGGGGAGGACGCAACCACTCATCCCTTGTTATGAAGGTACAGTAGAGACACCATGGAGGGCGGGCACGGGTCAAACATCATTTGGATTTTCCTTCAGCTTTCACAGGACACATTAGACAGACATACATTAGACAAGATCAGACACCATGCTGAGAAGGGGGGCTTGTTAGTTCAAGCTGTGTACTCTCTTCTGAGGATAGGGAGTGGGTCGAGTTTGTCATGGCACATGATCTCTACAGCCGTCACCATGAGTTATGGAGCCCTTCCCCTGCTTCTGGCCTCTGACTGGTGTTTTGGCACCGAAGACTAGTAGCGGGAGAGGCTTCAACTGTGTTCTCTCTTTCTCAATCCAACGCAAGTACTCTGGTAAGCATCTGGGATTTTGAAGGACACAGTTCGTTACGCTGAGGATTAGGTATCCGACACATTGAGTATTCAGCAGAGGCGTTGTTATGAGCTTGAAACATTGGGGGCTTAGCCCAGCCCAGACATCTTTAGATTTTCACCTGACAATTACACCATCTTCAAGTTATTTAAAATGAATATAAGATGTGAGACACAATACAATAAAATATTTAACAACATTTACCAGTATTAACAGTGGTATTAGTGGAATTAGATAAATATCAAAAATATGTGGCAAATATGAAAAGATGTGTGTGTGTGTGTGTGTGTGTGTGTGTGTGTGTGTGTGTGTGTGTGTGTGTGTGTGTGTGTGTGTGTGTGTGCATGCATGGGGTAGTCAGTGTGTGGAACTTAATGGGGGGCCTGGTGAGATCAGTGTTTACAGTCCTGATGGCCAGAGGAAAGAAACTCTGTCTTAGTCTTTCTGTTTTGGTTGCGTGACTGTGGAGTCGCTTGCTGGTGCTCGTCTGCTCTCTCTCTCTCTCTCTCTCTCTCTCTCTCTCTCTCTCTCTCTCTCTCTCTCTCTCTCTCTCGTACTTGCTTTTTAGATCAACAATATCTATTAATTTCGTTAATTTTGTTTTTTTGAGATCCGGGGCTATTCATAAAACATCCGGGGCTGTAGCCTCGGACGCCCAGGCCTAACGACGCCTATGGTATTCTGGTATTCAGACAATGGAGATGGAGAATTTATATTCCCTCTGCACCTTTTTGCAAAGAAAAGCTTTTACATAAATGTATACATGTGAAGCTTTGTTGAAAAACAGACTTTGGCTTGTTTTCTAAAGTCAGATGTTAAAGATGAATTTTCACACAAGGAGAAATTACTTCTGTTATGATTGGAGTAAATCATGTCCATTTGTACTGCTGTTTGTTTTGGATAGCGTAGGTTCCCTGTACCCAATGGTGGCCCAATGCAGCTCTAAACATCTAACTCACTTTGACAAATAATATACTGTATCAAATATTTAGCTGACTGATTCAATGTTTTATGTGTTTTGATTTGCGAATGAGAGCTTTTTCTCAAAGGCTGTTTTATACCTTAATTGTGCTCTCAGGTCAGGATTTCACTTCCTTCCGTTCCTCCTGTTACCGACAGTTTTTGGAGAGGCCAGGCGGGCTTTGCATGGGGCCATGTGTACAGTGCATTTTCCACAGATCCAAGCTTAATATTTTTTGTAACATGAGAGCAATGTGTCCCCCCCACCCCCGCCCCAAGTGAGAGTTTTTGTTGAATGTGGTGTTGCACCCTTTTTCTCAGTCTGCTTTGTGCCCCCAGATTCCTCTTGGATGGGACTGCTACTTTGACTAGCTCCATATGGAATGCAGGAAGAACTCCAGTAAACGCTGGCTCAGGCACACAGTGAAATAATTTGTGGTTTGTTTTTTCTTACAGACTATAAGCAGAAGTATGGGGAAGAGCACGGCTCGTGCCAAGCAGGGATAGCGGGTGTTTTTACGGAGGTCAGTAACAGTGCATGTTCATCTTTTTAATCCATGTGATACCCTGTTTCTGTTAGTGTAGTCATACTGTTAGTCGTCTGCCGTTTGTCCAGACTCTGTTTTGTTGTCTGGCTGCTCTCAGACATCAGCTCCAGCCA
Organism: Hoplostethus mediterraneus; assembly: GCA_034670385.1. NCBI lineage: Eukaryota > Metazoa > Chordata > Actinopteri > Trachichthyiformes > Trachichthyidae > Hoplostethus > Hoplostethus mediterraneus. Next base: position 102,516 of record JAXDDW010000195.1, read on the forward strand.
GAGATCAGTCAGTCCGCTGTTTGCTAAACCTGGCGGCTGAATCACTTCTTCAACAATTGCCATGTCAAGTTAAAATATAGATAGAAACAATGCATATACATTGTTATTGTCTACCTTTCATTATATCTCGTTTTGCCATCGGTAGATTTTGAGTTTTATTCATTTACTTATTTTGAACAACCCCAGCAGCCCACCCAGCTCCCTGAGCCCCAAAGTACTTTTTTTCCCCTCTTACTCTTCGTTGACTTTGAATCTCAGGGATTCTGTTGGAGACTTTACATATGGAGTTATAGGGGGAAGTTATAGGTTTAGTTATTGTTTTTCTTTTCTTTTATTTGTAAGATATCTCTAAGCTGTAGAAAATTTCGAACATTCTGTAAAGTCAAAATCCTAAGATATAAATATGTATGTATCTCAAAGCAGTGAAGACTTCTGTCACAGATAGAAAAGGCGATAGTGGTTGAACGCTGCTCAACCTCTGCTCTGGTTCCACCAGAGATACTGAGAATAACAGTTTCCTTCCCATAGACACACATATCTGGCATCTGGTTTTCTCACATTTCTCACATTTCTCACAACATTTTGCAACGTTTCACAAAATAACTTTTTGCATCTTACAAATACAACACATTTGGGCTCATACACTCACCCCAAAATAACATTTTCGTCTTTGTACCATATTTGACAACATGTCTGCAAGCAATCTAGAAAGATGAAGATGTTAGTACAGTGAGCAGAGGTGGTAAGAGGAAGGTCAGTTTGATTTAACGTTTCAAAATATTTGAAATCAAATATGACAGGAAGAATGTACATAAGGGAAAACCTCTGAGTAAAAAAAGTATATTTGAACAGTTTGAGACATTTTGTTTTCTATACAGTAGTAATGCAATATTTTCCTTATGCTGCCTGTGGGAAACATGTTCAGTAACAGTCCTTCTCAATTCTCAAATTACAGTTATGCTCAATTAAGAACATACAATACAGTGTGCAGTACAGCAACATGAATTAAACGTGTCCTTGGGGCACAGGGCCGCTCTTAGGGTGAAGATAGCCAGATTGGAAAATGTGGAACGTCCTGTACCACCCTGTTCTCTTTTGTTATAAACATCAATTTTGAACTTCCTAGCAGGTTTGTTGCTAATGTGAAACACTTTTAATATATTTCATATCCACAACTCATATGAGCTGCAGATCTACAGTACCGAGGCATTCTCTGATGTGTAATAAGACAGTGGCAAAGAGCCTTTTAAAGTCTTTCCCCAGGCTGAATGGTTACAACAGTGTTTGAATCTAACACCTAAGTATCCTAGTAGTAGTATCCTATCTCCATCTTTCAGAACAGGGTGCCTACCACACCACCGTCGAGTGGAGCACAGATCATGATTAGTTTTATTTATTTATTTATTGATTGACATAAGCAGGGAAAGCCTTGTGTAGGTGAGGTCAGAAGCTACAAGAACGTCTCGTCGTGTGAAGCCTGAGGCATTGGAATAGGCATTGATTTGATTTGATTGCTACCTCAGGCCAGTAGAGTTGGATCAACATCAAATACGCTTCATCCACACTCAGTGTTGATCTCTTAAAGCCTTTGGACAAGTTCTGCTCAGAGAACTGATGAAGAAATGATGAAGAGACAGACAGCTGTTAAACCTTATCCCTTTTTGAACCGTGGGTCACAAAACTAGTGGTCCACAGATGTTTGACACCACAACACAGGGAAAGCTCAGCAGGTCCACATTGTGTTGTTTAGTTTGTTTGTGTCGCAGATGTGGAGCTCAGCAGTCACTTAGTCTGATCCCGCAACCAGCTCCTGTGACAGATTACCTTGTTTCTGGTTTGATAAAAATCATCGGTTAGAATGACTCAGATTGTAAGTAATGACACATTAAGCCGAACATTCGCATTCTTCTTCTCCATATTTCTATTTCTTTTTTAATTGCTGTGAATCATCACAACAATAAAAACTGTGAAGAACACATTTTACAGCTATCAGTTTTTCCTGGTTCCTGAATTTGTCAAAACATCAAAGGAGGCAGCTACAGCGTGCATGCAGTCTGGTGTGGTTAAGAGCAGATAGCACAAAGCAGCCTGTGGCCACTGGTTAACCAGAACTTCACCCAGAGGCATTTTTTCCCTTTTTTAAAAAAAAAAAAGAAAAAAAAGTTTTCTCCAGCAGGCTGTGGAGGTGCAGATAGCGCTATGAGCCATAGTCTCAGAGCCTATTACCTGAATGAGGGGGGGTCTCATTTGCAGGAGCTGGTGGTGATGGGGGCACCAGGGTCGTACTACTGGACGGGGACAATCAAGGTGTACAACCTGACTTCTGACACCTTCTACAACCCAAACAAAGAGGAAGTGGACTCTCACAGATACAGCTACCTTGGTGAGGCTCGATTCATGGAGAGGATTTTGTTGTGTTTGCCAAAAAGAGGGAACTCTAACTGTTCATGTCTGTGTCTCTAGGCTATGCTGTGACTGCGGGGCATTTCTCCTCTCCTAATGTAATAGACATTGCTGCAGGAGCACCTCAACACAGCGGTAGTGGAAAAGTAGGCACTTCGTCTTTTAGTGCTATTTCTAAATATGGAGCCAGAGGTGTCTGTGTCGCTCACTGCATTGATTTCTCTTCTTCTCCTGCCCAGGTTTACATTTTCAAAATTGATGGTGTATCTTTGGTGAAGAGTTTTCAAGCCTCAGGGAAAATGGTATGAGCTGGGATGTGGTCTCTTATGTTATGCTAGTCAAAAGGTCTCTGACAGCCCTGATTCTAATCTTCACGCTTATTTTGAGTTGAGGTTGTTGTTTTTCTATCATCTTTTAACACAGCAGTATTTATTTAACCTAATCTGCACAGAGATCATGTAGTTGCTGCTTGCATGGTGATGTATGGCAGACATGCGACCATAATTGCTTTGTCCTAAGAACCACAGTGTTTATGTCTACGTTAAGTGTTTAGAGAGCAACAGCGGTTGGAGGAAACACTCTTTGCTAGAAAGCAGAGCCAGGGAGGTAGCTAATGCTTTCTGTTCAGAGTAAATAAAATAAATTCAGGGTAGACCTAAGTTGTGCAAATATTCATTTCATATTGGTATAGATATGAATCCAGTCAGACTGTGAATCAGATTAAATGAGGGGAACTGCCTGTCAGGATGGGATGGGGGGAAATGGACCTGTTTTGCGATGTGATCTGACCCAATGCTCTGTGGCTCGGCTTGGTTCCAGATGGGCTCTTACTTTGGCTCCTCATTGTGTGCAGTTGATCTGAACCAGGATGGCCTGTCGGACCTGCTGGTGGGGGCACCCATGCACAGCCAGCTCCGGGATGAGGGCCAGGTGACTGTGTACCTCAGCAAGGGCAATGTGAGTGGGATGCGGCGGCCAGTGGGAACCTGATATCATAACTTGCATGGTTATTGCACAATGTCCCGATATCCCTCTGTGAACTATACAGAAGTACTTTTATGTGTTATTGTGCACAGTGTTCTTTCAGCTTTGTTTGTGCTTGATTCAGTTCAGACCATGTCATTAGAATGAAACAGCGGGACATTATTTGATTCGGAGATTATTTAACCTGCTTTTGTTTGCACCTCTTATATCTGTGAGGGATTGTTAGGAAGTTGTAACTGTCTGATTGTCCAGTGGTTCATTTTCGGGGAAAAGCTGGAGTCATTTCACTTGTTCTTCAGCGTGGACTTTTCACTTTTCCAGTCCGATGTATTAACTGTCATCTTGCCTGCTTCTGGTTTCAGGGGGTGATGGAGGAGGTTGGGCTCCTGAATGGGGACGATGCCTACAATGCACACTTTGGAGAATGCATCGCCTCAATTGGAGACATTGATGACGATGGTTATCAAGGTCAGTACAAAATAGCTGCATGGTAAACCTTTTGAACTGTACACTCATGCGTAGTATTGCTATTCTTTATTTTGACAATGGGAAGATAGAGAGGGAGACAGGGTCGGGGAAATACAGGAGGGAAAAGCTCTGGTGGGATCTGATCCCAGGACAGTAGAGGCATACGTGGTTCCATAGAGAGACAACTCGACTATCTCTGGGCACGTAAATACTTGAGGGTCATTACAAGCCACTGGTCAGAGGTCAGAGCAGAGATAGGGTTTATGTTTTATGTTACTGGTCCTGTAATAGCCCTGTAGTTGTCCATGAACCTATCATCCTGGCAACGGCAACCCCAGTGTAATGTAGAAACTTGTTTTCAGTGCCATTTGGGTAACATCGTGCTGTAGCCAGCTAACAATTCTTTCCTCTGTCATCTGGAGTGTAATAAGGTCATACCGTTTGTATTCGTCACTTTTTTGAACATCAGCCCACAAGCAAATGTTTGCTGGTTGAGATGCTCAGGAGGTGCAGCAGAAGCCAGTCCTTCTCACAGACACTTTGTTTTGATTATCCTGTGGTGAGGGGATCTTCAGAAAATATTGCCCTGTCTCACTCTCGTGTGTGCAAAATGATCCAGACACAAACCAAATTACACAGAGACATACATTTGTAGTGTCTGTTTTCCTGGCACGCACTGGCCTGGCTCTGAGGGCTCGTCTTGGCGTGCGACTCACACCCGAGGCTGGAAGCTGCTTCCCGGGTTTAATTTTTGTCTTCGATATGCTGCAGGGCCTGCAGCCTGGCATAATGTGTATGGAGAAAGATGGCAACTGGGAGTTATAACTCATCAGGCCTTACAGAGTGGAGAAAGATTCAGACTAGCTCCCTAACTGACACTAATCTATCATTACAACATAGCTCATAGCTACTGTAGGAATCAGTATACATTCAGTTTGAGTGTGCTATTGACCCATTTTACTACCATTTCTGATTTGGGTATCGTACAGTACATGGCAAGGAAGTATTTTGGTTTATAAAAAGTGCATATATGGATTTTTTCTTGATATGGGAAAAGGAGACGTCGTTTCAATCCTTTTGCCGGCCCTTTATGGCCTCGTTTCCACTCTCAGAGGTCTCGCCAGCTTTTATGGCCACTGACAACACTTTAGTGTCTATTAAGAGACTTACTGTAACAACGTGGTTCCCGGGCACTGGCCAGTCTAAAGTAAACAGAGGGTTAATGACAGTTTTTTACTAACGCACACACACAAGCACACTCTCTCTCACACTCACACACACATTTAGTCATTTCTGTACTCATTCATTTCTATGCAGATTCATAGAAAACCTTGTCCTCTGTTTGTTTCTCTTTAGATGTAGCCATAGGAGCTCCTAAAGAGGATGACTACGCAGGAGCAGTCTACATCTACCATGGGGATGCAACAGGAATCATCAGCAAATACTCCATGGTAAAGACACTTCCTAGTGTCAGACACAACATACACATCAAGGACCCATACTTGGTTACTATTAGGTCATGCAAGAAACATACATAGACCATAGACTCAGACAGAATTCATGTAAATGTTGTGGGATATTAAAGCCCTACATGGCTGCTCCGTTCTGTTTGTTTCTGTGTGAGATGAACCAATATCACAGAAAAATTATCCTCTTTTTTTCTCATTTCTCAATTCATTAGTTACTGTACGGCTTCAACAACACATGCTGCATTTAGTTGACACAGCAGTTCTTGTCACTGGGTAATGTGTGATAGATTTTCCACCCACATAACTCCGTATGAGGCGCAAGCAGGAGCTTGTTTTCATTAGCGACTACAAAGCATTTCCATGCTGAAAATGAGCCTTAAGCTCCCACACATAGTAGTCCATCATCACTACTGAGGAACTCAATGTTAAAATTCAGTAGTCTCCCTTTTTGAAGCAATAACCTCACTGTAATTGAAAGATTAAGGCACAGACAATGGCGTGTTTTAGTAGCAGCCTAGAGGCACTAAGGCTGCATTAAGGCTAGTACGTTGCTGTTGCATGTTCCCTGGGGGGGAATCGATTGAAGAGAACGATCGCTTTCATTTTCTGTTGCTTGGTTCTCTATTTGTCAGTGAGTAGAGCATGGCACCAGATCTGCCAGGGTTGGGGGTGTGATTCCCAACGGGACCTCCCATCTTAAATGTATGCACTCTGTGATACCTTGAGGCACTTTGGATAAACGTATTCACCAAATTCCATATGTGACCAAACACCATGAAACCAGATTCAAATATACAGGAGACCCATTTTTCATCAGAAAAGTTCAAAACACACTTTTTTGACCCCTATTATGTAATTTACCACTTTACAGCTCTGAATGCAATGATTAATAATCTATGAAAATCAAGAAATCTCTCCCTGTGTCGGGTCACGTATGTTATATGGAAGCTGATGTCTGTTGCAGAGGCTGTCTGGACGTAGTATAAACCCTGGTCTGCAGATGTTTGGCCAGTCAATCTCCGGCAATGTGGACATGGATGGCAATGGATACGCAGGTATGGCCATGCCACACCGAATTAAGGTTTGACTTTCCAGACACATCTGGAAAGTAAAATGAAGACATCAAATAGGAATTCACATTTGACCCTCATTCTCCTGCAATAGTGGTGAGACAGACTCGTGATACAGAGGCATCTTGTTTACTGCATTCCACAGTGCACATTCAGACTTGACCAGTGTAACAAGTAACAAGTGAGGCTCCAATGCAAAGGAGCTCAGTGCATGGTTTAGACATCACAGGTGTAAAGAGCAATGTCAGACGTACTAACATTTTAGTTCTCATGGCAGATTCTACGTTAATATCACATGTTTCTGTCCTGTATGGTTTTATTGCAGATGTCACTATTGGAGCATTCATGGCAGATAGCGTAGTACTGTTGAGGTGAGTAACCGAGTATAGATCGTTCTGTATGAGATTGCAGTATTTGTAAAAAGGCAAAGCAGTACTTGTTTCTGGGAGTTTTAATGTCCAGTCTCGCCCACACTGTATTCCTGCGTTGGTTCATGTGGCTGTAGGTCCCGGCCTGTCATTACCGTGGACGTCTCCATCTTCCTGCCTGTCTCCATCAACATCTCTGTGCCTCAGTGCCACGAGGGCCTGCAGAACCAGAACTGCTTCAATGTCACCGTCTGCATGCTCTTCCGTGGAAGACAGCTGCCCGGACAGATAGGTAAGCACAGGTTCTACAAGGGGAACCCTCCGCAAGCCATTAAGTAATCTATGACTTCTATCGACATCTATCGGTGACCAGTAGGAACTGCAAAAACATTGACAGGTCTCTGGCACCACCCATTCCATCCCCTTGAATTACGGTGGCCTGTGATTGACACAAACAATAAACTCACATGTTTACAATACAGTAAGCTCGCCGATTATAGCAGAGATCCAACAGAAATTCCTAGTGAAGATGGAGAAGGTAATATACCACAATACTGTAATAACAATATTTTAGTCAAACAACTCACATGTCCTCAGGCTAAGCAGCAGCAGAGAATGAGCTTGTGAATTTGACAGCTTAAATTAACCGACCTGATTTGTAATGGCAGTGCGTGGACTCAGCTGACACATCAGCTGACACATCAGCTGACACATCAGCTGATAGAGCTGTAGCGCCACTCGAGTTGTCTGCCTGAACTAGTTTGGTTTGCTCCATTGCTTTGTCATTAAGAATGAAATGTCTTGTGATGCCAGTCACTCGCTGGTAGCGATGTCCATCGTTACACTGTTTAAAATAAGGTAGGGGGAGTCTTGAAACTCCAATGGGTGTTTGTTCCATAACAGAGGGAAGGCCTGACAGTGGGTTTTGAAAGGCAGTCGTATTTAAATGTTGAGTCGTTAGTATTGATCAGCAACATTATCAACCCCTTGCAGATAATGATAATTATGGGGCAGTAAAAAATACATTATGACCCTTTAATGGTCATTCAAACTCAGGAAGTTTGTAAATATGATCACGCTGGGCAATTTCCTCTGTAGTCCATACGACAGTATGGTCAGCCTTCGGCCAGCGGCTGACTGTCATCGTATTTGGATTGTTACCCTTCGGCCCATGCTTACTCTCTGGCCCGTGGGTGTGGTGTCTGTCGAGTGTTGGGGTGTGGTTCTTCTCCAGTGTTTGGGTGTGGCCAAACACAACCCCCTAGGGGAGCTGGAGAACCAGACTGTCCTTACATAATGAGCAAGTCCTGGCCAGCGGGAATAAAGGTTCTCTGTTTGGTTATCTGGCATACACCATGGAAAGTGCAGCACCTCATGTTTGGTGCCTCCCATAATGAAGCCCTCCATTGCCTCCTCTGGAGTGAGGTCATGGCATTCCCTCTGTTGGACGGAGCAAACAGCAGGCTTTGGTCCGACTGGGGTGTGTTTGCCACCCCTCCCACTGTTTTAGCAGTATGACACCCTCTTGAAGCCATTACTACACTGAGGCTGATTCATTCAGCGCAATGGATTTAAAAAGGCCAGAGGCCCATATATGGTTCATCGGAAACGTTTGTAAAGTTTGACTTCCTGCTGTGATTTCTCAATTCAGAAGAAATTTGAACTGAAGGGAGTGTTGTTATTGAAAGGCTTTCTTTCACAGTAGTATTAGTTCTGTTCCACCAGTTGGAAAATTAATTTCCTTTGTTGGTAAATCCTGGTCTGCTCACTTTAAGCTGCTGTAACCTGCACAAACAGCCTGTCTTTACATATAAGTACAGTTTCATCAGTAGTCATTTCAGAACAAAATACTTGTTGGCTTGTGGCTGCACACAATACTTTCTTAATATGACTTTGTTTTCCCTGAGAAATTCAGATGATTATTTGGCCTGAGTTTGGTCTCAGATGAAACTTGATTGGATGCTTGGTTTGGTTTTCTGGTAACATTAATACAAACGTAAGAAAAATATATCCATTGCTAATGCTAGTTAGTTAGTTACTATGCAGCTGAGGGGCAAACGCTTAAGAAATTACTTTAGATCAACTTAAATTAACAACAACACTTTGTTTGTTCTCCTTGTATAGCATAACATTAATCATTGTTGTTAACCTAAAGTGATTTAGGTTGATTTAACCAAAACATTTAAAACACATGATGATCCAGTATGACTCACATTTATTTGACAGTGACAGTGGATCATTTTTATTATGATTTTGTGGCGATTCCCATAAAACCAAACCCTGCGTTCTTCTCGTAGTTCTCTGATACTGTTTGGTCAAACAGCCATCACTGTCAGTTGATCATTTCTGTAACAGTGTGTCCATCTCTCCTCAGAGTTGCAGTACAACCTGACGGCTGACGTGGATAAGAGGCAGAAGAGCCAGCCGTCCCGGATCTACTTCTCTCAGAACGGAGCTCAGATCAGCCTCCTGAGCCAGCAGCTCAGCCTGGACATCAACAGAGAGGAGTGCCAGCGCTACACTGCCTACGTTAAGGTAGGTCTCTCCCCAGCTGTTGGAATCGTCGGGCCTTACCACTGGGAGTGTCTGTATGTTGTGTTGGCCACTGTTTACTTGCGTCCTCGGCTGATCTCTCGGTTGCTTTCTCATGACCTAGAGTGCACTCACCCTGTAATGTTGTTCTACGATATGAGTTATTTGGTTAAGTGGTTGTTTTTTTCTCATGCTTTTTTGTCGGAGAACAAAAAGTGCAACTTCAAGATTTTTCCGCCTAATGAGTTTAGAAAGCCAAAACAAAAAAACAAACAAACTCAAGACCATACCAGGGAAGGGCCATCATGTAGGTTATAAGAGTATTGACTGCTGTAACTGAACACTGTCAGTTTGCTTCGTGGCAGATCAACAGGCATCTGGTGAGAAGCTATTTGAGTCACCCTGCTGGTTTAGGGCAAAGGTAGCAGTCAGGTGCTTGATGGTTCGTGAAACCGTGTCATACTGGGAGTGTGTGTTACCAGCCTCAAGTGTATTCCTGCAGAAATAGACAGCAACAGGAAACAGGGTCTCCTTTGTCACCACATAGTCACTCTATTGTGCTCCACAGTGATTTAGCCACAGAGAAGGTCCACGTCCTGAGGGCAACATCCATGTTTCACCTCCTCTACCACGGAGGCCCCCGCATTAGGCCTGTAAATTTCACTGGCATTCTTAACTGTGCACTCCAGGCACTTTCACCATGGGAGGCTGAGCTGTGGAGTGAGGGGGGCTGTCATTACCACGCCTGCCTCTCTTCGTTTAACCGCGTGGACTGTTATAAGTATCGTTGCATCATGATATGCACATACAACGCATCAACACATCACGGCTATCGAGGCTTACCCACTCAAACCTGGCATGTGTTTATTCAGTGTCTTCAATAAACCATTGCTCACTTTAACGTTTCACATTTAATTTACACTTTGTCTAAGTGTCATTGCAGTGGACGTTTACAGGGATGGATACGTCATGTCAGTTGTGTTTCAGCATAAAGTAAATCTGACATTTCAACTTGAACTAAACATCTTCAGGTTTGTGGGTGGGCAAGTGAATTACTGGTCACACATGGTGCCTAGCTGCCACATATCTGTGGCATCTCTCTGGCTGTGAGATAAACACACTTCTCTTTAAGTAATACTATGAGAGCCATTCATCAGACCTGTACATGTTACTTTACTTTAGGTAGTTAGTTTAATCACTGATGTTACTGGGTGTAATTACACTGTGACAGTGTTGTTATGAAATGAGTAACGGCGTTACTATGGATGTAGAGCGTCTTTTTGAGTATACAGCTTTACAGCGTTTGTCTGTAAATTTGAATTTGGATTGGCTGGTTTGAGGAGTGAGGTGATTGTGGGATGGATGAGATGTTTAGTCTGGCCAAGCAGGCATAGTTAGTTGGATTGATGTGATATATTTTGCTACATTCATTGTGTAGATTATTATCCTTTCAATCTCTGTGGCCATGAAGTCCACCTGTTCAACAGCAGTAACCAGAGATATGAGGCCCAGGGTTACCAAAGGATAAGGATGGCAAACCACAGAGCAAACTAAAGGCATAGTGCCAGTAAGCCAGCTGACCACAGCCTCACAGACTGTTTGCAAGCTGGATAACCTTAGATACATATGGTAGAGGAAAAGTAAAGGGAACAAAGATTATGGCCCAGCTTGATAACGGACTGCCGTTGACTCTTTGGGTTTATCATCATACGTGTTTGTCCCGAGCCTCAGAGAGGACCTGGAGAATCACCATAATCAGAAGTGATCTGGCTCCACTCTGGGAGCGGGTCTAGTCTGTTTGGCCAATCTCATCATTTATCTTGCTCATGTGTCTGCCCACATGAGCCAGTCCTCCCGTTCCCTAGAAGAGGTATGCTAATGGAAGCCAGCTGGTGCCCGACTGCATCCTCAGGGGGAGCCGGCGCCCCCCCCACCCTTCTCCCAGCTAAAACATATAGTAAAAACACAGGATAGAGGTTAGCGTCACAGCAGGGGGCCGGGCTGGTGTTGTGTCAACTGGAGCTCCACGCTGGCGCTGGTGATGGAAAACCCGTGCGTCAGGGTTGATTACTCAAGCCCTGATGCATGAGGACCTGTGGAAGCAGTCCATGAGCCATTCTCAGCCACGATCACCTTTGTAACTGTTGGCACTCTGACCATGTGTCGACCCCACTTGCTGACCATATAAATTCAGCACATTTAAAAGACCTTTGACTCACCATTAATGTTAACGACAGAATATAATCAGCCACAGTTAAAGTTAGATTTGTTCTGCATATGTAAATGGTGCAAAAGGACTGTAAAAGGCTGTTTTCACCAGCTGAAATCTAGTGAAAAGCTGGAAATCACATGGTGCAGAACACAAGGACACAACATAAACAAAGGGCACTGAGTACAGAAGTTAATAGTTCAATTACAACATTTTTTCATAAGTAAGTCCTCCAAAAATTATGCAAGTCTTTCATGTTGATCATTTTAAACATGTTTTCATTGGCAGGGACTAACAGCATACCAGGCCTCCAGATGGTCTTTGTTTGGTTATTTTTAGCTAAATAAACTATACACAGCCTTTTACTTCAGTTGTACCTCATATTTAGGGAGGGAAAACAGTTCCCTGCAATGATGGCTGTTGAATTGTTAGGGTTCGGATGACCAGAAAGGCTATGCGTGAGAGGTAACTTGATAAAAAACAACACCTACTTTATACTGAAATTCTTCAGTTGGGTATATTATTTTAAGTAATTTTGTGCAATTGGCACATTATCTTTTTTTTTTTTGCTGTTTCTCAAGTTACTGTGCCAGACAAACCCCTTGTGGTGAAATAGCTTGCAGGTTTTGAGCGTTATTCGTGTGCCACTGACTGAAACACTGCGAATACGTCTGATCTTGGCAGCTGACTTTTAATAAACACACATTTCCAATCCTTCCATACTGTATGTAGGATGGGGCATGGGGCATTTAAGTTCACCATCTAGCGTGAAGCTGAGGCAACATCAGATGCTATTATTGGTAGTTGAGCTATGTGTACAGGAAACATTTCAAGTATTGCTTTGTTACATGTCCATCGCTACTTCCAGACTATCTCTGGGATCACATCACATGGCGTGTTTACAGCCTTGGCAATTTATCCTTCGTCATATATATGTTTATATGTCAGCAATCCCATCACAGTGTAGTTCACGCGTGACTTGAAATCATGCCAAGGGCCACTGCCATTTGTGGTATTGAGTGGTATTGTATAGCTATGTAGATGCATCACAGTCTCCAAGGAAGAGCTAAAATAGGCGGCCTGGCTGTAACAGTTGCCTGTTTAATTTAGCTCGTAAAGTATACTCCTGTTCTCTGGCCTATATTCCACTTGGTGTGTGCCCTATATCTCATGTCCCATAACATTGCCCTGGCACCGTGGGGTTATTTAAAGGTCCACCAAACCCTATTTTGATGGCTGCGGCTACTAGGGCATCTCCAGAGTGGACATCTATCTGTCGAAGCTAAATGCAGTAAGGCCATCTCCAGTCTCATATGGCTGATAGAAGAGAACTAGATCATCTTTTATAAGATAACCTCTTTAGACTGGGTAGATGGGCTGATTTTCATCTAAAAGGTTACAGAACAAACCAAGTTTACTCTCATTCATCATGAGACTGCGGCTTCAGCCATGCTGCCTACATGTACATACAGAAGTGACAGAAAGCCTTGCTCTCATCATGTTATAAGTAATATGTAATAAGTAGGTATAAGTATTTTTATAGCACCTTTCAAAAGCAGGCCTACAAACTGCTTCACAAATAAACAAAAAGAGCAATACCAATAAGAATGAATGAATAGATAATGAATGAATAAGAATGAAGAATGAAAAAAAATAATACAGAAATAATACAAACATAAAAAAACAAATAAAAGAGACACCTGCATGACAGAAAATGACATCACTGTTTTATCACTATAGTCACTATAACACATGCCAGAAAGTAAGACAATAACAAGGAAGTGTGAAGTGTGAAGTGTGAAGTGTGAAGTCAATGCGGTGTGCTTTTCTTTGATAGACAACTTACCTGACAGTATTTGAACTGCGTGATGTGGTGAACCCCGCCAGTCTGTTACTCCAAGTACGCCAAAACAAATGAATTATTTTAACAAATACTGCTTGACCCAGGTCTGCTCTCCACAAAGAGACACAGGGAAACACAGAGAGTAAAACAGGAGTTAGCTGACCCCAGTAAGACAGAGTCCCAGAGCCTCAGCGCTGGCACGTGGAAACTTGGAGCCTGGCTGCCACACTGCCTGCTTTGTTTGCCTCCTTACAGTGCTACAGAAATGTGCAATTCCCTTGATGCCCTTCCACTGGTTTCATTTACCCCGGGCCAAGAAAGCTGATACAATGAAAGTATATTGCAGGAAGGTAATCATATCCAGCTGTCTTCTATTACACACGGCAGCAAGTCGAGCACCTATTTATAAAGAATAGGATGGAAAAGAATTTAAATATGCTAGAGTAGTGCGACGCGAGAATAAATCGAGTGGAAAAATGGCATTGACGCTGTCGTATAAATAACATCAACTGAACGCTTTGTCTGCAAGTATTAGTTTTAATGGCAATAGCTGGATCCAGAAAAAAATGGATTATTCCTACTAATTTTAGCACAGGGTAGTATTTTGGTCAGGATTTCCCTACATGGTTGTGCCAGAATGAACATTCGTCAATTCTTTTCCAGGCTTGTTTTGGGAGAACACAGTTCACAGACTTGTTTTACTGCATGAGATGAGTCATACTTAACATGAAGTTGCTCTCATGCCTGTGCGTTGGAGATGTATGTCCTTACAGTTGAAGTATGGCTCCTAAACAGAATGAATCGGTACGGGGTTGTTGCTATAGTAAATCCGTTGTTATTACTCATACTCACGGGCAACCAAACGTTGAACCGATTGATGAGTTGTTGATTTTGGCAGCTCAGCATGCTGGGAAAAATGTTTCCTCAGTCTGCTGGCCACGTTACCGCCACACGATGCCACCACAAAGCAACGTAATGGGTGGCCAACTCTGACCAAAATGAAAGAGGTTTTCTTGCCATGTTTCCCACTTCCACTGCAGAGGAAATGTGTGTGTGTGCGTGTGTGTGTGCGTGTGTGTGTGTGTGTGTGTGTGTGTGTGTGTGTGTGTGTGTGTTGTAGAGAGGATAGATTATGAACAAATGTTGAATAACAAGAAGAGGTCACAAGAGTTGGGCCTCTAGATAATGTGATTACTCAGTTCCTCACGTGGCGATGACCCCTCTGATCTCTCCCCACTGCGCACCCCTTTTGTTAATGAAAATGTATATTTCTGCTGTCGTGGCCTCAATGTCATTATTCTGCTTCTTGTATATATGAGCAGGGTCTGCCGCAACGGAAATGAAACAAATATACTCGTATGAGACATTTGTTTATGTGTAGCACAGCCTGTAACCTGCCTTCATGAAGTGAATTTGACAGATTTGTATTTTTGTGCTGCAGTTTTATCTGGGCGTTGTCTAAAAACAATGGCCCCAGGAATAACAGTGAAGTAAAAGTGCCCCAGATTTTGTACAGTGACCACATCAGCTACAGGAAGCATCTGGAGGCCTTCTCTATCACCAGGATGGAACAACCTCAAACAGACACACGGATACCGGCCTCCATGATAAAACTACACCGTCTGGGCCATATCTTATCTATCAGAGCGTTATTTTCTGATCCTGAGATCAAACTTGAATTTTCAACAAAAGCATGTGAATACAGTACAATTTGAACTGTAAAGACGTGACACAGAAACCTGCACTTGTAGATGTTGTAATTTAATCTCATCAAGGGATCCTCAGTTTCTTGGGGACGTTGCATTCTCAAATAAAAAGCATAAGGATGCAAATAAAACGCTTCCTGTTTTTGCACCCAGAAAGATCATCAGGATGTTAACGGAAGTCCGTCTCTCAAAAACAGGAAGTCTTCAGACGTTTGTTGTTGTTGAAACTACCTAGCAACGAAGTTGATGCAATTCTGATGCTAAAACATGTTTGTAAGTACACAACCAAAGTAAAACAAACCTTAGTCAGATTATCTCAATCAGCTAAATGCATGAATGTGTTACTATTCTGGACAGTTTGGGTACTATACACTATTATTATTATTATTGCCATCACCACTGGTTAAAATAAATGGCTAATAGTGAGTGAAGCCACACTGTTTTAATCTCTGTATACTTCTCAGTTCTCCAGACCCAAAGCTGCTTCCTTAAAAGGATCTCATCTGGATCCTGCATTTTTTTCCAGCACTAGGTTTGTTTTGATTTGTAGGAGAGCTTTGCATGTGCCCTCGTGGTGACTCCACACTCCTCAGCCGGGCTCAGTTACAGTAGAGATCATCGAAGGAGTGAAGGTAGATAGACGTGATGATGGGAGCCCTGGGTCTGGAATTCTGGGAATGAAGAGGCAGTAATATAGGACTACAGCCCTTATTTTCCTCCCAGTTGTGCTGTGGCGCTGTGGACACTATGCACACAGACTCCAGGTCCGGATCATGAGATTAAAACCTTGTAGGAAGTAAGGCTCTCCCATTAGGTGACATAATGATTCTGAAAATAGCTCAGAAACAAGTAATGTGTAGGGATTTTGCAAGGGGATTTGTGTCAAGGAGCTGATGTGAGGGGATACAGCTGTGTGTTTTTAGGATAGCTGGATTTCAGCTCAGTGTTTGTTGAAACTTTTCATACAATTTATAACAGTTACATATCAGCATTGGCATAAAATCAAGATGTTGATAGAATGAACCGACAATAACAGGCTGATGGTTTTTGGTATGTTTTAGCAGAAAACCTATTCCATCTGCCAATTTCCACCAGGGAAGTGAGGTACCTTTTACTCCTCCTTTATAAATCCCAGCTGTGGCTTTAACTGTCCAAGGGTCAAATGTTGAATGCCTTCTTCATGATGCATGTGAGACCACAGTTTCCTGTAATTTGTGTTTACGTGAACATTGTTTCAAAAAGCATTAAATTCATTCCGCTTTTATTCTTCTAGGTATAAGTGATGTATATCTCTTTATCTCTTTATCCCCTTGGCAGAATGATGCTTTTTACTGGGGAGAGCAATCTCATTGTATTTCAAAATCCATGTGTGTGCATGTGCGTGTGTGCACGTGTGTGTGTGTGTGTTCACGCACTTTTGTAAGAAAGTTAGGTGGCGGGGGGTTGAGACTCACTTCAGGAAGTTTAGATTGTGATGGACTGTGGTATGTGCTTTTGTGTTGCAATGTTTTTTGGTATGTTCTGTGTTAAGGGTAAAGGGGTATTTATTGGTGTTTATTCATGGAACAGCCTTACGCATGACAGTACAGATGGGATACATTTCCTGTCAGTTAAGTGATAGTCCTCTATAAAGTGCTCTTTTTTCCTTAAGGACAGATTTTCTCTTTTAGCCAGGGGGAAATATGTAGTACGTGTTCGCTCACGGGAGACATTATAACACATTGCCTTATGCAGCAGCACTCAGTCTTGCTAGGTTAGGATTTGTTTGATTTATCTTTTTAAAGAAAGGATCAGCCCAAATATTACACAGGATTTATATGGTTCACAGTGTTTTGTCTTAACCTGGACAGGGCTCTTTGCTGAGTGAGGAAAATATCCAACGAGGTTCCAGTTGGTAGTGGAGTGAGGAACCATGCAAAATCAATTGGACATTATTGAATGGTTCGCTATTGGTTCGTTAGCCATGCTAATGAAAGTCTCCATAGATATTTAAATCAAGAGGCTTGGTACAGTCTTAACAGAAAATGCATGAAATAATTGTCTACATTGAAAACCAGGAGGCTCTGTTTTATTTTCACATTTTAGTCTGTTTTTGGAACTTATAGAGAAACTTCATCTAACTTTAATCAGGATGTGATGTTGACTCATATCGAGACAGAACTAGCGGTATGACACATACATTTCTCATACATTTCTCATCAGATCAACACTATTGTATGTTATGTTAGTATGTTAGTAATAACAGCATGTTTCCCGGTTGTGCTGTGACACGATGTAGCCTACAGTGCATTGCCTGCCAGCTACATCTTTGAAAGCTTTGTCACTTTGATTTGTTCCTGGAAACAATATGTTTTGATGCACAACAGGTTCTGGGGTCGATGGCTGTGATTTATTATTCTTTCAGGTTGGTGCCTGAACTGGACAGGCATCTGAGAATCTCTACCTCTATTACTAACATCAGGCAGATCCAACTTCTCCAAAGTCGGGATCTTGAGAAGTAAACATTGCTCATGGTTTTCAAAGGCATCCTTCATACCTTTGGTATGATTGGTTGTCTGGCAATTTGACATTACTAAGAATGTGTGGTTTTGAACAGGCTGAAAGTATCAAAGTCCAACTTTATTGTTCTTTTTTTTTACCCAGGCAGGCTAATTAAGAACATGTTTTATTTGTAATGATGGTCTGACAAAAAACATAAAGGCCTTTTGCAGGCAGACAGGAAATGTTGGTTAAAATAAACACACAATAGCGACATGACAACAGGAAACAAAAATCCCCAGCAGGTAACTGCAACAAGTAACAGAGCAACAATTACAAACAACAACATTACAAAAAGCAGAACCACTCCTCATTTGGTGTGACAGGACATACTATGGCAAAGATGCAACATAGGTAGAAATGCACATGGAGAGGCAAAGAGCAATCAAGACAGTTAAGTGACAAAAGAACAAGAGGTAAAGCACACAGTCAGAGATGTCGCTGGTTGGGAAGCAGCTGCACTCATCCTCATTCAGGGAGAATGTCTTTGAAAAGTCCTGGGGGATTCCAACAGGATGTGATGCAATTTATGGATGAGGTTCATAGTAGATAAATCAGTAAGGGGGGTAAGGGGGTAAGGGGGGGTCAAAACAAGAAGAATTATGTCAATGAGTTTGAACCAATGGATTTTTCAACAGGTAAAGAGAGGATGGCTGTAGAAAACAGCATTTGATGCTCACAGGCACCCTTACCTCTTGTGATCTGTCAATCACATCATTATGGCGAGGATGATTTAGAAGAATGAGGGTCAGTTTCATGAAGGGAGTGAAGAAGGAGCTATTTATAATCTCATCTACTCACATTTGTCCAGCTAAAAGGGTTGGATGATACTATCTCCTACTCTCTCCTACTCCTACTCCTGCAGTTTATCATTCAGTCTCACTCTAGATTTCTGCTATCGTCTTCTGGAAGGCCATGATTGGTTCCATCTGAGGAAAGTAGCAGCTATACTTTTTCCTGACTAGTAATCTATCCGAGTTTAGGAAAGTTTAGTGCTGAAAATTTCACTCTACCCTACTCTAGTAGGATTGAATGAGAAGCTGAGATGAGCTTCTTAAACGTTTGTCCATATATTTCAAGTAGTCTGCGTGTATCTCTCACTGTGCACACATCAACCTAACCCTAACACTTTACAGGTTGAGTCCATCCATCACTCAACTTAAAAGGTTTTTCTATTTAAACTAAGATTCCCTGGCGTTTAGCCATTGAGTTATCCAAACATCCATTGTCCTAAAAGGGAGGACTGTGTGCGTTTCTGTCGGTAGGTAATTAAGAGTTCCCACGACCGTCATCAGCTACACGCATGTGCATTTTACATTTGAGGGAGTGGTTTGGCGGAGAAGATGGAGAGAGGAGCGAGCTGCTTGTGCCTTTCAGCCAAGCATGAGGCGTTTAAACTGAGGATCAGAGCCTCTGGAGCTGACATCATCCTCCCCGCACCCACGATGATGGGTGCATGAGGGGGCAGTTTGGTGCGTTGCCATTGTGTTGATCAGATTAACATGTGAGCGTGTGAGATCAGAGCTTGCACTGCAGCTGAGCTCTTAGGCATAGTTCAGGGTGAAATCTATAAAATAAAGTTACTTACGAGCAAGCATGCCTTAGTCTTATTTATTAATAGAGTGCTTTTAACACAATAGGCTTATCACTTGCTTTACAGAGCAACAAAGAACAGAAAGATGAAAAAATAATACACCAGATCAGAGTGTAAATGAGAAGTAAAAGAAGTAAAAGTAAGGGGAAAGAATGGCTGGTATGGCGGCGGTTATGGTCGATTGTAAGCTGTGCTCATTAAATGAGTCTTGAGTCTGAACATAAATACTGAGATAGGTTATTGGCAGGACTTTGTTCCAAATGGAGGGGTTGTTGTATGCGATGGCTCAGTTCCCAGCTGTTTTCTTTCAAAATGTTAGGAATGACAAGGTGTCTTGCATCCTGTGATAGTTTTAAGGTGATGTGTTTATAGGGAGACAGTGTTTATATCAAGTGTAATATTAAAGTTGCTGGAACATGCATCATTTTTTGTAGTAGTGGATTTTTAAGGTATGGTGGGAGCCATTGGAAAACGGTTGCTTGAGGTTTTTAGGCATCTCTACAAAATGACTCCAAGTGTTAATATCTAAATCTGTCCATGGGATGGTGAGAGGGTTTGGAGTACTTGTGAGGTCACCAGGCGTCCTCTTGGTACTTCTGATGTTCGGTCAGGGAAAGTGATCTTGTTTTATTGCCAGTACTCTCCATGTAATGTCATTAGTGCCACACAAAACCCTTGTTCGGTTTTATAACTATCTGTTTTTGACATAAACCTGTCATTCGTTATTGCCACAACATTCATTGTAATGAGTTTTAAATAACAGAAATTCCATTCCCAGAAGCGTTCCCTGTCTGATCTGAGTTGCAGACCCACCCCGAGGCTTTTGAATGAGGATTAACACAATGGCTGCCTTTGAGTAGACAGAGTGACCTGTGACAAGCTTTCTCTTGTGAAGTTGCCTGGCATGTAAGGAACAGTTGTTGGGGTTCATTCCACTCACAAAATTATAGGTAACAGGCAATTAACACTAGCGGGTGTCCATCTCAGCTGGAGCTCAGGAACTCTTCTGTTCCATAAATACAGGAATTAATAGCAGGCTTGGGAGGGGGTAGGTGACTGGGCCTGGGCCTGGGCCTGGGGCAGGGACCGGGGAGGGGCAGGGACCGGGGAGGGGCAATTGGGAGCATTAATAAAGGGCTAATAAAAGCTTAGGCCAAGTGTTACCAATGACCTCCGGCACTTCTAATGTGACGTGGCTGTGTGTCTTGGGAGCTCTCCAGTTAGTTAGCGGTCTTTAGTGGGAAGTGATCCTGTATCTGCACAATAATACAGGTACTGTTTAAAAAGAGTTGGAAATCCCTCTACAACACGCCGGTTTAATGAAAATTCGAATGACTGTGCCTATTCATTTGTGCTTAAAGGGCATTTTCAAGTATGAGATTCTGAAAAAACACAACATTTAATTTTAAAGAACAAGCCATTATGTCCCCCAATTCTCACGTGGCTCATGAAAATGTGAGATAAACAGTGGGAGAGCTAGTCTGAGGCTAGATGTGGAGACCCCGGCACTGAGGGTTCCCAGGGGGTAGGTTCACTCGGAGGGCACTGGACAAGGGCCATTTGAAGCATTCTGCTTTCATGGAAATGGCAACTGGGACTGAGGATTTTAACAGCCCCTTACCGTATAGCCTACTAGCATAGCGCCACTTGTCACACACTAAGTACAGCATTGTTCGTGTTACCTCCCAGCTGAACAGACATATTACTGGAACAACACGGTCTCTATAACACCAATGAGGCAAGAATTGCAGTCCAGTGATGGATGGGTGGTTGACCTCTGCTGTCTCTGTGTCACTGAGCCTTATCATTGACCAGTTGCAGTGTGGGAACTGGCAGTTTTAACTTGTCATTTTCAGTTTACTTCAGTGGTAGGTCCATGGACAGGAGTAAATGTCACTGAAAAATCACTGAAAATGTGCTGATCTAGTCAGTAAACTCATTTGTTTATGGGTGTGCAGCACTGTTTCCCAGTGGAGCCCCAAAACCGTCTGTTTTTTGTCTAGTCATGTCCTGCATATAAACTAACTTCTCCCCTTTCCTGCTATAATTCTCTCACTGTTGCTAGGTAGGGACAGTCCTCCACTGTGACGCCTGATATGTTCAAAGCCCAGACTGGCTCCATGCCTGCCTGATGAAAGGGGATGGGGTGGGTGGATATCGGAAAACTTTGTGATAATGGTCAAAGAGAGTGAGCGCAAAAGAATGGGTGGCCTAAGCGACCACCGGAAAAGGCACAGTGAAGCCCTTGTGTTTACATTAGGGGTTTGGCTCCATGTTGGCAGACATCAGTTGGGCAAAGAGACACAAGTTGCCCCTAGAGCTTGTGTGAGCTTTTGCTGCGGCTTCGAGACACAGCGATCAGGGCCAGACCCACCAAGCCGCCTTCAAAGAGCTGAGTGTAGTTTAATGGACAGGAGAGAAAAAGCAACATTAATATCTGCTGTTCCCATGTACGCCTTCCAGCTCTATCCTCTAACGAAGACATGGGATTTGATCACATTTAGCTCTCTGTTTTCATTCAGTCTTCATTGTTTCCAAATCTGTTGCCAAATGAAACACTTTTGTGGTTTTAGATTGTATTGCCAGAAGCAAAAAGATATCTCTTAGAGGCAGTGCCAGCAGGTTATTACAAAATTGATTACCAAATGTTTCCCTGGGTGACTTTTGGTCCATATGTGCACTTTACTGAAAACGTCCAATGATGGCTGGCGGCTTTTTAGTTTTTTCAGCAAATAAAATGGCAAGAATAAAATAGGCGTTTATTAGAGACAGAGTTCCACCTGTCCAAACCAAGCTGCCACACCTGCATTTTGTTAACAACACAGACATTTTTATGGTTCAGTAGTATATTTATATATTTATAAGGATCTTTGCCAGCAGGTTACAATGATAATATCAAGACTGTATGATGTTTTAATGGTCAGCCGACAATGTAAACAATATTTGGACCCGGTGCCTGTGGCAATAACATGAAGATCTCCCAGGCTGTTAGACATTTATTTGAGGTAATTAGGAGTTGTTGTTTTTGTATTCTGAGTTTGAATAGTTTTGTGTCCATGTTGAAGTTGATTCCTTTGCAATGGCCATGTTGCTTGTCCTCTACAGAAGGATGTGAAGGACGTGTTCACAGCCATCGCATTCGAGGTGGCTTACAGCCTGGGTAAGCATGTGGTGAATGGACACCAGGACCGAGACCTGCCTTCCCTCTCTCCGGTGTTACGATGGAGGAAAGGAAACAAGATTGCAACGAGGAATGAGGTAAGACACGCTGTCGACCCTGATGTGATGAGAGTATGTGGTGCCTGGGATTCATGTGGCCAATGGATATGAAATAGAAATCCTTTAAGGCAGGTTATTGTCTGATTTTGTGTAAATTGTTTTTCTGCAACAAGAAAGTCAGTAACGGACAAGTGGGTAGAGGAGAGTGATTATTTAAAATATACTTGGAAAAGTCCATTTCCAATGAATGTCATATTTTCTTCAGTATTTCCAACATTTGATGAAATCTAATAAATTCATGACTTGGAGAATCATTTGACTGTAGTTGGATATGACAGCATGTAAACTTAGTAGTTATAGTAGGCCTATGAAGAACAACCAGCCATTTCCAATAAAGTTAATCTCATAAGTTATTACTTGGAAAAAATATTTTGAAGTGGTTGGACCTTGATATAAAATAGACAATTTCAGCTGTTAGCATCTGAAAAAAAATATTCAACCCCCAAAATGATGCAGACTCCTCTGTCTTCAGCAAGACAGTGGCAGAGAGGATCAGTCAGTGTTCAGTTAATTAGTGTCATTAATTGCAAACGCAGAGATTGATACTCAACATCAACGAGCTCAGAACAAGCCCCATATGTCTTGAATTCATTTTAGCTTATTAGTTTATTGAAAAAGGAATGTCTGAATTATTCATCATATCATCTGACATTAGGGGATAGTCCTGTTTACGTAACCTTCAGCACTTTCTTTTATTTTCATCTCACACGCCACCCAGCCTCCTGCCAGGACCCACTAGTGGATGGTGCCTCATAGTTTGAAGATGACTACCCTAACATAACAGTTGGTCATTTTCAACAAATGCAGCCCCCAATGTAGTTCATTTCCGAAATTGATTGGGGTAAAAATGAAATTCACCACAAACCTGATATATGTCAGCAAAGTCATGTCTTCCCCTGTACCAGGGAGGAATGCATGAAATAGCCCAAACTGAGGTTAGGCTGATTTGGTGTTGGTTACCAGCTTGCTGTGCTGGCTTTTCTTGAGTGGAATCCAGAAGAATGATTAATATATTTTCTTTCCACCCACCTCTAACCTGCCCCACATGTGCCTCCCCAGTGCCTGTGCTTCTTGAGAAGTGGGGGATTAGCATCTTTCAGCACTTACAGGATCCATCAATCTGGAATTCAGCAGTGTTACATGGGACTTGGCCACTTGACTTAAGTTTCCTTTCATGATTTAGTCTCAAACCAAAGAGCATTATTGGTACGATTAAAAGCGAGATCAGAACGAGATCAGATGTAGTAAAGACCCCGGGCTTCCTGGAGAAACATCTGCTGGATACAGTCCATCATTCCAACAACGACACAACACTGCCCCCTAGGCTGAGAACTGTGTTTAGGGCATGGCACCATGAGGTCATATGAACTGTGTACTGTGCTGTTTCCTCTCCCAGACATGGTTTGAGAAGAACTGCCTGTCAGATGACTGCGCTGCAGACCTGCGACTTCATGGGAAACTGTTGCTTTCTGGGTAAAACACTCTCCCTCATCGTTGGGCCAGTTCATTCGTTTATATTGCATTTACTTCTCTGTCTTGGCCATTGCTCCCAAATCTGAGGAAGTTGCTGTGAGTAAGCTGACGTCATGAACATTAGGTGATATGGGTGTGGACAGTGGAACCATGACGCATGCTTGGCTCTAAAGACCTGGAGGATGTCCATATATGTTCCATATTTAGGGAGTTCCTTCTCTTCTTTGTTGTATCTCTCTGACTGTGTGTACATTTGGTAACAAAAGTACACAGATTCATGTCAGCCATGTAAAACAACAGAAGTTTTCATGCAAAAAAAAACGTAAATGCTTTTTTGAATGGCCACAAATGATGAAAATGATAATGATACAAATTTCAAAATAAAACAAACTCTGGTTTATCTATACTGTAAAACCTTGCTTGCTGCTTCTCCTATGGTAGCCTGCAGAGGTTATCAGCAGTGCATTCATTCACTGAAATACATTGTTTACTGTATGTTCCCATCAGATTGTACAGCAAGCCCCACTTAGCCCTCGGAGGAGTGAAGAACGTCTCTTTGAACCTGACCATCTCTAACTCTGGAGATGATGCCTATGACACCAACATCTACTTCAACTTCTCCAGAGAAGTGTTCTACATCAACTTCTGGCAGAAGGTCTGTTGCCCTTGTGGCTGTTGAAGTGTCTGTGTGTTTATTTACTGTGGTGCTCATGTTTATTACTGACGTCAGTTCTGTTGCTGTTGGTTATGCTAGTGGTTGCTGCAGTACAAGTGAATCATTGAAATGATAGATAAGCACCAAGTGGCTCTGTTCTGGGGCCACCAACCTGTTTTTTTTTTTGTCACCAATCTATTCACACATAGAAATCAATTCAATTTTAGAAGTTGAGCATTGGGATTTACAGCTTTCTAAATGAAAATGTCCTAAAAAAAAAGAAACCGCTTATAACAGCATATGATGAGCAGTCTAAACAATGAAGAATACAAAAGGCAGACCTGCTACAGACAGATAGACATAACTTTGCCTGAGCTTGTGTTGGCAGTTCAGCAGAAGAGAGGTTAAAGGCGAGGAAGAGGAGGAGAGCCGCAACAGCAGCAGCAACAGCTGTCCCGTCTCAGGGGAAAACTCCTCTGGCCGACCCTCTGTCATATGCTTTCCTGACTCTTTCAGGACCGACCCGTGTCAGGACCGTGTCAAGTGGGATTGTCACAATAGGATCTAAAAAATGCTTGAGGATAAATTGAAACACATTTCATATTCCAGCACTCCTTGACCTACATGCATTTAAATTCCATGATGCACTTGTGTCATGAAGTCAAAAAAACCTTATGGGGCTAAAAAAAGAGGAATACATGAATACGTGATATTGACTGATCCTAGCTATGAGGAATAGGTGAATTTCTCACAGCAACAATGGGACCTGCAACAAATAATTATTTCCCCATCATTTATTGTTGAGGAAATATCTACCCACTGCCACCCCACATTAAACATTTTCCTTGAGGCTCTGCGTGGATGGATTTCACAGGAGAGGGTTATGTAGGCGGGAAGCTAGTGGCCAGCTCTGCCTCTGCTCGTGTCTGCTCGCTCACTTGTTGTGAAGAGGCCAGCAGTTCCAGTCCTACCTGAATAGGACGCCACGTCAGACAGAGCGCCCTGACATTTCCACAGCAGTGCAAACACAGGAGAGGGACAGCATTTATCAGGAAGGCTTTTCCCCTCATAATGGACCTTACGTTGATCCTTGCACAGGGTTTTGTACCTCTGTGAATGATAAGACCATACCCTATAGCATGATTTAAAACCTCCCAACAAAAGTGATACTGAATATGAATAGGGTCTGTATTTTGGGCAAAATATTACAAAAACAGTGTTTCAGTTTCAGTTTCATGGCTAATCTAATGAACCACGTTGTCATTCAGTATCAGCTTACCAGTAGTCACAGAGCCGCCTTTTGTTTAGTCAGGGTGGCCAGCTCCACAAAGGGAACAGGAAACAGACAATATTAAGGCATGGCAACGAAGCCGGGAGCAGCCTTACTACTGTATGTTCCGCAAGACGTTTCTAATTATCTTTACACCTAGAGGAGTCCAAGGTGCTGATGTGACCCCTTTTTTGCGAAGTGAAGGTCAGATCCTAACCCTCCCCTGAGGCTCTTCTCCAGAGTGAAGCGTGGACTGGTGCTCCCCTCTTGTTTTAGAGCAGCGTCTGTTATCTCTCTGTTGTTCTTGCAACACAAGCTGTCTGAAAGCTGTGGAGGTGAATTGGTTTCAGGAGCAATGTCTCTTCTCTCCCATGGGAGTTGCAGACCACTGCACTGGCTTCTGTTTTTTTTTTTTTTTTTTTTTTTACCTCTATGAAGTTTTGAAGGAGTCATTTCTAGTTATTTTTCCTGAGGGGACACCGCTATGGCAGACATTATTTTTTTCCCATTGCATTTCTTATGATTCGACAGTTGGAACAGATGAGCATCGTCGTGAAAAGAAATGTGTGAACCTGTGAATTTCAGTGAACCTTAAGCTAAGAATCTATGAATCACTGATTTTCATGGCTGTAAAGTGTGTCCTTCCACATGCTGTAAAAGTCAGACTTGATCTCCTTCTTCATACGTTTGCAGGCAGCAAAGTAGAAGCTAACACTGGTTTGAGAGGGTAGCAAAAAGTAGAAATACTGAAGTAGATAGAGACATACAGTACACGCAAGTCCTCCTGTGTATTGTCCGTCCCACTACAGTCCTAAAGTCCAGGCTTCTGCTGACAGTAAAGCAATGTAAACAAACCCAGTGTTATTTAATGGGCCTGACATTTGTGAAAATCCCAACATGAATTTGTTCCTGATGGAGAAAGACCAGAGAAAGTAAGCAAGAGTGAGAAAGTGAAGGAGTGCTGAACAAACAGACTTAGGTCGCTTTTCTCCCCATGGAGGCACACCATGCCATATGTCTGAGTGCTCTGTTCTCTCTCAATGGCTGCCAGGTGGGTGATGGGTAAACAGGCTGACTTCCCCAATCCTGCCCAGTCCCAAGGGACAGGCAGTGTTTGCACAGCAGCACTGAGGAATACAGGAAATAGAGGAAATTCCACCATTGCCAGTTGTGCTGGGGTCCCCACCCCCCCTACTGGGCTCACCATAGTATCCATGCAAAGGGCAGTACTGCTTATTTAAGCTGACTTAATGAAGATGGAGGGCACAGCCCCACCCTGGGCTGAAGCTGGGAAACTGCTGATCAAGGAGATCAGGAGTGTGGATGATACTTTGGATGGATGTCTGCCTCTTAAATATGTCAGCAGGGGGGCAGTACACCAGTCAAACTTCACAGCTCCATTTTATGGTTTTTGGAGGCTTACAAGTGTATTAAACACAAGCCAAAGCTGTCCATGCATGCAAAGACGTTGTATGCATTACCTTAAGCCTCTGCTGAATGTTCCAGAAGCACTAGTCTCTCCTTTATCAGTGAAGTTGTCAAGGTCATAAAGTATCTCTGCCCTCTTTCATGCTCCTAACGGACAGGCTCAGAAGACAGCCTTTCAATGAACTCTCACTAAAAGAATTTTTTAGTCCTTGTGGGGTCAAGGCCCAAATGTTTACACAGCACAGCCGGTGAAGCTCCATATTGTTTAGACAAGCTTCCAAACACACAGCCTGGAGGTTGTCCAATTACCCACCCGCACAGATCTGTGCGTGTCATCTCTTCCTTTTCCATTCTTCTTTTAACTTAATTTAGAGCTTCATTTAATACATAAGAACCTGTTTAGGACCATATACTTTGATCACACGAGGAATGTGTGCAGGTTATAAACTGTCGTATTCTGCAGGAATTTTTGTTGTTTTTGCTCCATATTATAGTAAATTAAATTACTCCATCCTTTCCATGCGTATACTGTAAAATGTATGACCTTTGATATCTGTATTCATTTTTCAACCAAAAACATCCATCATCATCATCATGGTTTTTTTTCCTGTGAGTTTCTCAACCAGTCGTTGTGACTGTCTGTGGCCTGCCTATCCATGTGTATTTGTTTTTGCCTCTCAGTGTTTTGCATCTCCCGTCTCCACGAGTATCTCCCGCTCTGTCTCCAGTCTGCCTGTCTGTATCTCTCCCTCTTACGCTTTTTGTGGTCTCCTTGTCTGTCTTCTCCAGGAAGAGAAGGGCATTTCCTGTGGACTTGTTGATTTAGACTTCCTTAAATGCAGCGTGGGATTTCCATTCATGAGAGCGCAGACCAAGGTAGTTCAGACCCATGTAGAATGAATAATGTAGGACGCTTACTGCACATTCACCATACTTTTATGTGGCATGCCTATTCACACTGCGGTCCATTCAGACCACAGACTATTCATAGTTGTAATCCTATGCAGAGTCCTCCTGCTCACTGCATTTTTGCATGGTATGAATTATACAGCACCTTCAGACCTAAAGGCAAATAAATAATGTTGACAACTATTTCATTTCCATAATACTCACTGTAAATCTCCTCTCTCTCCAGTATCATTTTGCAGTGATTTTTGACACAAGTCGACTCTCTGGGGAAAATGAGACGTTGCAGTTCTTAATTCAAGCGAAAAGGTACGTTTTAAAAGTCCTATATTTCAATGCAAAGCCTAACAACAGTCATTTGTTTGTAGTGAAGGAATGCCTGTAAAGTGACTTGATAAAGATAACAGGTTTATGCCCAACCTCATGTCTCCAATTACTCTTTTGCAGTAATATTGTAAGCTGTCATATATCTCTGTGAAAATGTTGCCAGTTAGGAAATAAAATGGGGTGGGGGGGGGGGTCCTAGCTTTCTCAGGATTGTTTGTAGAAAGGAATCCTCTATTCTTGAATTGATTTTCAAAATAACTGATTTCTATTATCGCTCCTTGGTTACAGTGCCAACCCTGAACACAAACCCCTGGACAACAGTTTGGATCTTTCCATCCCTCTGATCCATGAGGTGGACACAACCATCACTGGGTAATAAAACAAACATGAACACCTACAGTGGTATAGGTTTGCTTTTACAAAAAACTTAATTTGTTTG
This sequence comes from Hoplostethus mediterraneus, assembly GCA_034670385.1. NCBI lineage: Eukaryota > Metazoa > Chordata > Actinopteri > Trachichthyiformes > Trachichthyidae > Hoplostethus > Hoplostethus mediterraneus. The sequence continues at coordinate 131,477 of JAXDDW010000195.1, forward strand.
TCTCATGTAGAGTGACTGAGTTTGGTGCTTCCCAGCTGTTTGCTCTTTAGAGGAGCGAGAGAGACTTGTTGGTAGTTTGGAACACATCAACTTGAAGAGCCTTATCTTCAGCACTTCATCATAGCATTAGTTCAGAGAGAAGGGAGAGCGATGTAAAACAGCCCGTTTCCACCAGAACTCTGACATCTGATAACGCTGCTATGTCTGCTGTCTTTAATCTGAAGGGAGGCTTTAAGAGTAGAGCTGGACAGATCTGACTCGTATCACCACTACCAAAGAAAACTCTTCAGACTAACTAATAACATGATTTAGGCAGAGTCTTTTATGCAGCTTGTTTAATATTATTTCTGTGTACATTCAAATAAACAGTCTTTTGAAGTGTGAATACACCATCTGCATGCCAAACTGGACCTGCCATCTCTTGACCTAAACGCTGTGGTTTCTGTCCACAGTGTGGTGACACCTACCTCCTTTGTGTATGGAAACTCCATTGATGCCTCACGCTTCATCCAACTGGAGGACATGGAATGCAACTTTCAGCCTCTCAATCTCACCTTCCAGGTACCAATAGGACAGAGTATATAGGACTTTCAGTATTTCTACACGCTTCCCTATGTATTCACTTCACTCTTTCTCTTGCCATCTTTCCCTGTGTGTGATGTGGTTCCAGGCAATAAACAACGGGCCCAGCAGGCTTCCTGGCTCCACAGTTGACATCAGGATACCCAACCGGCTGGCTGGCAGCGGAGCTGATATGTTCCACATCATTGACACACAGGTGGAGGCCAACAGCAGTCTATCTACGTTATTTATCTGCACAATATCATTATTTATTAGTTGATCCACCTGCAGGCAGTCCACATTTTTGTTCATTTATCCAACCCACGCCTAAGGGTTTGTCGTCATGGCACAGTTGCCTGTATCCATCTAAGAAGACACTTTTATTTAAGCTGATAAAATGGTACGTAACTTATCTGTGGGTCGGGTCTCAATGAGCATCGTGTGAGGCACCATTGGGCCAACAAAAATCCAAGGGAAAGTGGTGGTATAGCTACTAAAGCTAACCAACCATTTTGTTTCATAACATTTTGCATTTAGATAAAGAAACGCAATACTCCCACCGGGGTAAAATGTTTTCTTAACCCTTGAAATGCTCCTTTCATATAGGTAGATCATGGGGGAGCTCAACCTGTTAATTGTATTTACTGTGAATGGGCTGGGCAGACTGTATCCCACCCTCATAGAGCCCATCTGGAATCACTTTCAGGGGATCAGACAGCTTGCACGAAACAGGGGAATGGGACACCTGCAGAGCTGGCTACTGCCCCGTACCATCCCCAGGCTGCAACTACACACCATAAACTCTGTTAACACCGTCTGTAACCAATGGCACAGTGGACAGTTGCACGTATATATTTTACAGCGAGATATTCTTACATTATATACAGACCTCCGTTTATTCAGACATGATATACAAGTTCCTCACTGTAGCTCCACATGTTCTAATTTAGCTGCACAAAAATCCCTCAATCTTCTTTACTTTCCATTACTGTGGAAAGTGTGTTCTCGTGGGGGATTTCACACGGTTAAAGTTAGCGCAATCTATGAATCTTTGCAGCAGCAATGGCAACGAAAACACAGGACTGGAGAAAGCCTGGCAATAAAAGCCCCGTGCGGCCAGAGATACTGGGTGGTAGGAGCACAGACAATGAGGAAGGCCAGAGGATATTTCCACCTCCAGAGCCTCAGGTCTGACCGAAGAGGGGGGGGGGGTCAGCAGAGAGTGGAAAAGGAGAAGTGATCCCTGGGGGCAGAGCAGTAAACCAGCCACCTCTAAATCACTCCATATGGGAAATCTGTCTGGGAGGGGCACCGACCTCTTGCTGGTGGGGAACTTCCTGTCAACCCCGGAGACACAGAACAATGGGCTGGGTCCGTTTAGGTGACAGTACGAATGATTGTCTCCGCATTTACACTGTCCAACCGACAAAACCCCCGGGCTCCACTGTCTGTAAACATGCCAGAGATACAGAGACTGAACTCCTAACTCACCACTGCAACCTGAGTCAACACAACTTAATTTTGCTCCACCGCTCTCCTGCTTCAGGTGGCCGACGGCAGAGGAAACTGCACCCCCCACAGGAACCCGACACCCTGCACCATCCCCCAGGACAGAGAGAGCATCTTCCACACCATATTTGCCTTCTTTACCAAATCAGGCCGCAAAGTCTTGGTAAATATACAGCCCTCATTTTGCACCGTGACAGTCACTCGCTCCTTTTTTAGTCAGTGCAACATCTGTCACACTCTCTCACTCTCTCTCCATTTTTCTTCCTGTCTTTTCTAACAGGACTGCGACCGGCCAGGGAGAGCGTGTCTAACACTCTCCTGCAGCCTGGGCCCACAGTTAAAAGAGGAAGCTTTGAGTATAGATATAAAACTTCTACTCAACACCGAAATCCTGAAGAGGGTAAGACCCATCTGACAACTTGGATCACTTGAGTCGGTTACAGGTTATAATGACCCCAAGAGCAACGATAACCCCTTCTCTCAACAAAAACTCTGCCCACAGGATAGTTCCTCTGTGATCCAGTTTGTGACGAGGGGCAACGTGCAAGTAAATAACAAGGCCATGGAGGTGTCAAATGGCCTGCCAGAGGACATTTCTGTGAGTACATCACAGCACAGTACACTTCTTCAGTTAAAATCAACTTTTATTTACTTGTTAGACATTATTCAAGCCCATTGGTTAGAGGGATGTAAGCCCAGGGAACAGCTGGGGACTGGGGGTATATATGGTGTAGTAATATATGGTGGCAGTTCTTGTGGCTGTTTTTGGGGTCCTCAGCTGTGCCCAAGGACAGGCTCTCCTCTGAGGCAGCAAGTCCCCCCCCCTGAGCGCTGACTGATTGAATGCACCACCAGATTGGCGGTGATGATTACACTGAGCACCCAGCATCCCCGCACGGGGAGCTCTCAGCTGATTAGGTTGCTGACCAGGCCACAGCCCTCTGCTCTGCCTCCTGACCCACGGCTCCAGAAGAGCTCGGAAAATTCAGACATGTCACGAATGTGTCCGTCTCATGCTGCTCTCTCAGCACTCGCTGAGTGTGCTGATTCCAACAGCCATACCCCCTAGGTTTTTGTAAACGCAGTAACCTTGTCCCTCAGGACCCTGACTGCCTAGAGTACACATTGGGAAATATAATTTGTGGTCCCTGGTTGTATACCTCACAGCAAGCCTACTGGCTGTCATCCGAACAAGCTCGCTTTATCACCCGTTAACAAACCCACATAAATCCATAGGACTATGTTCTAATTGATTATCATAACATAAACTGAGTTGGAGTCAGAGAGCATGGACCAGCAGAGCTTTCATCTTTACTGTACACGTAAGCGGATTGGCATGCATAACAACAGTTAGATTCCAGGGAAGGGGGGAGGGGGGGAGGTGTAAATGTGGGAAAGTATTCAAGGGGGAGATTAATCTTCAGTTGCCCACTTGCTTTTGTCTTGGCTTGCAGTTGGTGTCTCATGCCACATTTGTTTTCAAAGCCCATGCAGTGTTGTACAGTGCAGCAGTGAAATTCTTGATTCAATTCTTGCAGTCTCAAAGGTCAGCACGCCGGTGTGCTGTAATGCATTATACAGGATTGTTTGAGTTGGAATCGTGCACGTTATTTGTTTAGTGCGCATCAGGATTTAAAGATTGTTAGTTAAAATTGTGACAAACAAGTTACTTTTTCATCATATCATTTTTTATAAAATTGCGCACACAAACATACCCATCTATCTCTTGGTCCTAGTTGATGTATCCTCAGTTGAGGGTAGGGGGAGTAGGGGTGGCAGCATCGAGAGGTTGTGTTAGAATAAACCCAAATTATGAAAGGTATTCTCTCAACTAACCATACAATTTAGTTCAAATCATCCCTACATTAAATATGAACAAATAGACAACAGGTGCTGTTGTTTGACATAATGCAGCATTTGTGCTTCATTTAATGCCTGAATGTTGACATTTGAGCTGTTTGAGCTGCAGTGCAGAGTAATAAAATATTGTACTCAAGTGTACTCTGTTTTCAGTGTAATTGTCTTGGAAATTATTCATGTAGAAGAAACAAAATACTTTCTGAGCATTGACATTAATACAGGTATGTTTCACTGCCAATGACTGAGACCATTCTCTTTTAAGTAAAAGTAAACATTAAAAACTCAAATAAAGAATCAAAGGACTGACGCTGGAAAGTTTATCAAAATAATAGTGTTGTTTACTCAAGTACAATAAATACTGCTACCCTACTCTGTAGTTGAGCTTTATCTATTGGGTTAAGTAAACTGAGTTTGCTGTCAGTGACAGATTATTTAGCGGGTCACTGTTCATCCATGTCATGGGAAACAATCTAAATAGCTGTTATTTATTGTGGAATCAGGCTATTTTTTAGAGTTGCCAACCCTCCCAGGCTGGGCGTGATACTCTCAGAATCAGCTTCATTTCCCGGGAAATTAATTTCAACAGATATGTCTCCAAATTCAAAAAGGGAGTGGATGATTTATTATTTTGAACTACACTGATCTTTAATATATAATATCATTTAAAACATCTAAATCATAGATTTCAAGTGCACTGCATTAGAAAAGATTTTCAAGCTTAAATACTATGGTTCTATTAAGTTATTTATCAGATGCAGCACACCTTGAATCAATTCTTGAGTATTTTGATAACAGCTAAAGCAGAGTGAAATCAAAGTATGGGTTTGGCTTGTTTTAGTTGCATTGCATTGCATTGCATCAGTAGTCTTGTACGTGTGTTTGTGTGTATATTTGAGCGTGACTAACTGACTGTAATCTTGCTGTGTTTCAGCTGGTCTTTGAGGCCCTCCATAGTCAGGAGCCGAGGGGTTATGTAGTTGGCTGGATCATCGCCATCAGTCTACTGGTGGGAATCCTCATCTTTCTGCTGTTAGCTGTGCTACTCTGGAAGGTAAACACATGAACATTTTTATATATATATACATGCATACAGACACATTTATACGCTATAATCTGTTGTGAACCCCATAGTCATGCCAGTCTCTGTTAGGTACTGTGTTAGCATACAGCCCCTCCCCTTCCCAGCTCCCAGCATTAGTCATAAAGCTTATTTCATTGATGATAGAGTTTTGCTAGAAAATAAAAGCTTTTATTTTGAAACTACAGTAGTAAACGAGTTCCATTGGGCAATTCTCAGGGACCCAGCTCTGGTCAGACCTCAACACATTATCCAGTTGTATAAAGGGGGGGAGGGTAATTTAGGCCAGCCTTTAACAACCATGCAAAGGACAATTCACAGACCAGACAATAATTTACACCATACTACTCACATAAAAGCAGAATATCAAAGGGAAATGGCAATTATTCTGATGTCCAGAGGCCCTGTTAGCACAAAACTCCTTTTCTTTTTACACTCCTTCATTTTCCACTGGGAATACCACAACTAAACCTTGGAATGTTGGTCCTGGGATATGTTTCCCCCTCTCCCTCAAGTCCTTGGATCTTGCCAAAATAAACCCCACTTACAAGAGCAGCACATGTCCTGTATTGCTTTTTTCAGGAAATGCCTGAGGAGAGCAGAGGTCTGTATCAATAAACTGTAGTAGTCAAATGCAGATAAATGAATGGAGTCACAGGGAGAAAGGCATCATCTCAGTTTTGCTGACACTTGGTGTTTTGTCACAGTAGCATACTCTTTGTTTATAGAGCCACACCGTGTCTCCTTTTGTACTTGTATTACACCTATAATCCCCTCTAAATACATGTCATAGCGCAGTGAAGTGTAAATATGTAACAAAAGATCAGATACTCTTTATTCCACATGCTTGTTTTTCCCTCCATCCTTTAATGAATGCAACTGTTGCTCCTCTCTCCTTTACAGATGGGTTTCTTCCGTCGGCGCTACAGAGAGATCATTGAGGCTGAAAAGAACAGGAAGGACAGTGACGAGAGCTGGGATTGGGTGGAAAAGAACCACTGAGAGTTGCGGTGGGGCCCCAGAGGAGCCAATGAGATTATGGATTGGGCCAGGAAGGACCCAATGGCATGGGGTCTCACAGCCCAGCCACCCCAGTGGGACCAGGCCCTTCAGTCTTCCATATGTGGAAGAGAAGAATATTCTCCATATTTTCTGGAGACTTGATATTTTTGTGGGTGGGGGTCCAGGAAACAGGCTTCTGAGGTGACAATGTGGCTTGCCAGAGGACACTTGCTGTGGAATTCAATTAATCCCAATGGAGGTAACTCCCAGCCAGCAGAGTGGAGCTGTTGATGGAGACTGACATCCTTTTGGAGATGGCATGAATATTAGCGGACAACAAAACCCTCAGGGCTGTGTGAAATAGCAAATTTATTTTTATACATACAGTATAAGCCATATTGTATAAAATTGGGCTTCGAGAAGAGTTTGGTTTTTGAAGGCCAATATAAACTTACTGCATCTACAGTATGTTTTCCTAAAAGCACTGATGTTTGATAAGAGTGAATGCCTTGGCTCCATATTTTTACTTTTAGGCCAAAGATATGTCATATATAGTATATGATTGGAGTCAGTTTGTATATTCAGTTCTTCCTGCGAGTGAAAGATTGTATCTGTTCTGTACTATTTCCGGCTCATGAATATCTTTTTTACACATCTACCCCTCCCTCTCATATGATAATAAGCCTGAGCAAATTCTTTGTTTGACACCCGTACACACTGATTTAAAAGCTGTGCCCTTATGTCATCCGCTAGTATTGTCAATATTGTCTCAGAAACGTTCAGGACCCAGCAAAAGCACTCTCTGAGGTCATTAGGACTTAGTTCAGGATGTGCTTATCAACAGCACTGCAGAGCGATCTGTTCACACTTTATTTGCCATGTTTCCCTTATTTTCCACGCCTTATACAGAGAGTTGGTAGTAAATTGTACTGTAAGCCACCATTCACTGTTTTCAGCTTTGTGGCTTTCCAACATAAGCATTCCATTTGGTATGGTCCATTTGGTTGGTTGTAGGTGGCGTGAGTGCATACAACATCGTCTGTTTTGCCGAATTAAAATTGTAGTTTTCCCGGTATCTTTGCAATACTTTGAATTATGAAATGCTTTAAAAGTGCAATGTGCAGGAGGTGGTCAAATGGTCAAGAGCTGCTTTTGTGAGGCAATTGCTCAGGTATACAGTTCAGTGACTTCAGTGACAAACCTGTTGTTTTTTTTTAGATGGACTCCAGAAGCTTCCCAGATGTTTTAGTTGACTTTCGAATAAATCCCCATGACATGGGAAATAATTCAGTATCCATGATGTGAGATCTCATTGGGATTTATTTCTAAACGTCTCCATTGTTCCACCATCTTTAATTGTACTATTATGTTATTAGGTATTAAGTTTTAGGAGGAAATATGAGGTGGCCAGTTGAAAGTCTGAGATGGGAGTCTACCTACACCACCTAAAGGGGCCCATGGCATGAGTAATGCCCTAAAAATAGGTGGGAATGTGCTGCACTCAATCACTACACATAAACCTAGCTCTTTGGGGCTTCTGGGAAGAGCTCATTTTAAGTCAACATGTAGGAATGTTAGCGCCCTGAAAATCTCTCACCATTAATGTACATGGCTCCTCAGCGCAGAATTCAATAATCGGTTTTGAATGTTCTTAAGTGTCTGAAGGAAATTTCACATAAAATATCCCTGAAGCAGAAAAGATGTTATCTGTTATATACATGTGAAGAGCTTCATTCCAAAATTAGATATCCTATAAGATGATTGATTGTTGAAATTATTTGCTCAATAAAGTGTGTCAATAGTAAAGATTTTAGATGATATAATCAGTTTGTAAAACATTTAGCGATGACCACCAGTTTTTTTATTTTGAAAATCAATATCGACCATTTTTTCGACCATGAAACCTTTCAATTGCATGAGTTTTGGGTAGTTTTGAAGCGGACTGGAGTCAGATTTGAATGTGCAATGCTAAAGAACAAGAACTAGATAGTAAGTGTTCTTCATGTGTTTCTCAGTTTCTCTTGGAGTAACAAAATGATGTGTTAAGACTTCAGTGCTAAGACACTTTATGGCTCACTATGATTGCTTGGCTCTTTTATCATGCTGTATGAATTTTGTTATTGATCCCATATACTTTATTTCACCAATTAATTCCACTGGCATGGCATATACTGTACACATTCACATCTTCCCTCTGCATCTGTAAACGTTATGCTATAGATGTATGCAGAGAAACCAACACTTGACATTTTTGATCAATTTGAACTGTGATGGTTACATTTTTGTTTGTATGTATGTTCTCACCGTTATCACACTTAGGTATTTGGAGATTTGTTCTGAATATACTACTGTCACTGAATATCATTTGCATTAGAGTGTGCTATATGTTTGATGTTTAAACTCATGTTCAAGCTGTATATTTATCTGTTGATAAATTTTAGACTGAAATTCTTTTGGTGTTGTATGCTGTTTTTATCAAGACTCCAGTGTGGTGGTCTTCCTCCACTTTTTGTGGTGTATGGCGCACTCTGCTGGTTGCCTTGTTCTTCTATTCCTGACAGTACAGGCAAAAACGGAGAACTCAAAACTACATTTGCAAAGATGCTGCATGACTGTCTTTAGGGTGTAACTGCACTAAGTATGTCCTGATGGTTAGTGTACTTGACTTCAATGCACAAACAACTTTTAATTTAAAAGCTGTAATTGTCCATTCTTTACATAGGTTTTTTCATGCTCACTGGGACAGTACCACTGCAGCTTTGCATGCACAACTTAGAAGAAGAAAGCCAACTAATGAATGCTGAACACCATGTTGAGTTTGTATGTGTTGGTCAGCTGACACCGGTTGCCATGAAACACTGACATCAGGGCTTCTCCCTAGAGTACAATGAATTATTAATAAAAGTAGACACAACTACCACAGAGAGTAGAGCAAGACCACTACAATAGATAGAGCTGTTCTCTTTCTTTTGACAGCAGAGAAGTACTCTGCCAACAATGTCTTCTTTACTGGATCATGGCTTGATAAGGACTGCGGCGGTGGAGCAGGTGGTAGCACCAATTGCAAGTCATTTATGCCACTTGGTTCTGCTGTGTGAGAATACAGAGGAACCAGAGCAGTTTGCCCAGCTGGAGGGGGCAGCACAGGCTGTGGCTACAGCCACTAAGAGCATGGTAGCAGTGGCTTCCAGGTACGTATTGTGGGTTTACTGAGGTAAAGCAGAATGGAAATTTGTCATGCACTACTGCATGCACTAACACAGTATGTAAAGGTCACTACATCACATTTCAACATCATGTCATTTATTTAACAGAATGATTTGTTATATATTATTAGACGACCACCAGACTCTTTATTTCCAGGCAAATAAGTGAGACAGAGGATGAAGTTATGCACATGCAGATGTCCTCCCTGCTAGAGTCAGTGACTGTGTCTGGGCAGCATGTGTTGCTGGCAGCCCAGAAACTAAGCATCCAGCCAAGTTTGACTGAGCACAGAGAGGAACTTATCACCGCTACACAAAATGTCTTGCTGGGTGTGGCCAAAGTACAGTATGATTTTTTTCTCTTTGTCAAATACCATACAATATGAAATATTAGACCAATAATAATATTCAAAAATTGCAAAAATTCAATCAAAATGTGAAAACACACAAGAAAATGTCTAGCATCAGTAGCATGGTGATCTTCTCTGTCTCTATGTCCCTTAGGTCCTTTTAGTGGATGATGATGCAACCGTTAGGAGAATACTAGCTGCTGCTGATCGGGTTTTAGAGTGCCTCTCTGACCTGGGTTCTTCCTTAGACATCACGTCCCTGCTCAAATCCTTCGAGGTGTTTTCTGAGGCTCTGCTTCTCCTCAACAACCCTGACGGCGGAAAGAGCAAATTCCTTACAGGATCCCAGACAAACAACACACCTACTTGACTCCTTGGAGACCCTGAGGAAGTGCATCTCCATGCTACACACTGCTATGTGCACAACCATCAAACACCCTGCTAGCAATCAGGCCCAAGCAGCCAAGAGATACATTCTGGACAAGGTGGAGAGCACGGTGAATGACATCATTGCTACCCTCAAGAGCGAATGCCACAGAGGACGCCTAGGTCCCTGCGGGTATTATACTGGGAGGCGGAACTATCTATTGCAACTACTTGCCAGTTCCTCCACCTCCTCAATCAGAGGCAGTGGCTTTGATAGCATGGTGAGGGATCTTGTGTTCCACTGTATGGTGGTGGCAAACTCTTCTCGCAGAGAGTTTCAGCAAAGAGTGGTGGGCCATTGTCGACATATCCTACAGTTCTGGTCAGATATAAGAAGGATTTTAAAGTTCTCAGAGGATCCTGATAATCCCAAGCAGTATCTAGAGAATGTCTGTACTTCACTCAGTGCAGCAAATACAAATGCTTGACAGAGCCTTGATGACCACTGTTCTCTACCAAGTCTTAGACACATTTCTTACAGCATCGTCTACATTTGAAGAACTGGAGAGTGTGATAAGACAGGTCCTAGATGTGGAATCATCTACAAAGTTTGATGTGGACCTTGTTCAGCCACTGCTCGAGGATTTCATATCTTATATTGATAGAATTATCCAAGTTGCAAGTTTTATCTCAGCTGTGGCTGTTGACGCAAAGAGTCTGGAGAATGTGGAAAACTCACGGGCGTGCCTCATAAGACTCAGGGCCGGGATTGCACCTCTTTCACTGGAGCTGGGTGACAATTCATTGCAAACTGTTCAAAAACTCCATGAGCTATGTCAGAGATGGGAGGAGGAGACTAGTCAGCTACAGGATGCTCTCAGTGATGTCATGGATGTTAGGGAGTTTACCACTATTGCTATCCATGAGCTGGTCAATGACCGCCATGGATGTGATGCAGCATACAGAGAGCAGAACTATGAAGAGTTTAATGAACATGCACATAACCTTCTTTGTCACATGCGACTGGTGATTCACTCAGTCAGGAGGCACTTGGACAGGAGTGATAACCCCATCTACAGGAATGGCCTCCTGGTCCTGTTGAAACAGGTTCAGTCATCCCAGATCAAAGTGGTTGAGTCAGTCAGAGACATGCTCCTTGGTGCCAGTCTAAATGTGGAGGTTTATTCTACCTTTTCTGACAATGTTTCCATGGCGATCCAGCACTTTAAAGTGCTTAGAGAGGGAGTGGATGGCCAACAGCATCCACATCTCCTCAGCCCTCTGCGAGAGGATGTGCGTCAGCCTATGGTTTCACATTCACCTTTACCAGTCTTGGAGACCTGACAAACTGGACCTGGATCATGACGTTAGAGACACTGATTCTCCTGTGCTGGTGGTTACAGAGAGATATTTCCAAGCAGAACATGAGGAGGACCACTCAGTCAGGGAAACTGTAGAAGTGGAGCTGGCTCATAAATATGACAGTGATGATTTAAAGATACCAGCTGTCTCAGATGTGCCCAAACCGATCCACGAGGCACTTGAATTTGACCTTTTACCCCTCTTATATGAAGTCGTGACTGTGACTAAAGGGAAAGATGTAACAGTCCTCAACCAAGCCTGTACTGGTGTTCTTGAGCTGTCAAACTGTTACACTCAAGCTGCAAAGGAAGCCTTGAGTCTTGTTGATGCTGTAGATTGTCAGACACTGGATAGCTTTAGGGCAGAACTGGTGTCACTGACTCCACTGCTTGTCCAGACAGCTCAAGAGACTGCTATGAGCTCAGGGATGAGCACAGAGAGCATCCAAAAACACAGTGTGCTGTTTTCTGACCTAATCAGCAACATCCGGAAAGTCCTACTGCCGGTCACTGGACCCTGGTACCATGCCATTTACACTATGTTTCAAGGCAATCTACCACATATGGCAGCCACTGTTGCACAGCCACTCAGCGAAGTAATGAGCTTGTGTGCAGATGTGGTGCAGCTTTTGACATTATCTGATTTAACCACACAAAGTGACGGTCAAGAAAGTTTCACTGTTTTACACAACAAGTTGAACAAAGCCCAGAACAACTCAAGGCATCTGGCAGAAATCTCCAACTCACTGGAAGGTCAGGTAGATCATCTAGAGGGGCCATGTATTCGGTGGGCTCTGTCTATTCAGATCTTGTTAAAGTCTCTGGATAAGATTTTGGGCACATCAACTGCAGTGAACTGGTTGAGCTCTCAAAAACGACTATCAGCATTGTCTGAAAACTCGTTGCGAATCCAAGAGGCAGCAAGGCTAACCGGTCTAAATTGTAAAAGTGCTTACAAGGTTAAACAATTAAGAGAATTCCAGGATGAGCTAAAAACACTCACCGAGGCCTACCTTCAGGTGGCTGAGGATGTGGGCATGATGCCAAATGTTCTGCAACTCGCTAAGTCAGAATTCTATCAAAGAAATCTTTTGATCAAAATCAGAGTGCTGTCTGGCTCATTTAACCAAAACAAATAAGGACTATGTTACTGCGATTCAAAATATTGTCAACATTGCCTATTTGGCAGCTGGACGCCTCTTGGAGGACAAGACAGAAGATGCAGAGCATACATTTGAAAACGCAGCACAAATACTTTTTGATAACGTCAAAGCTGCTACCAAAAGTGTTGAGGACTGCTTAAACTACATCCGGGACCCACGTGCCCGTTCCAACCTGAGGTCCTATCAACGACCACCTGTCCTTTCAGATCTCTGATATAGTGAGCAGAGCTAGACTTATGGTAGAGACTCACTGCATTTGTGACACCCTCAGCCTGGACGTTCAGATGCAGTGCTGGTCAGCCAAAGCTCACTATGTGGTAGAAGAGATCAATAAGGTAGATGGGATTCACCACGGGGCTAAAGAGCGCATCAAGGTTGGTCTACAGGGCAGGACGCCTGAAGAGTTCAAAGAGGTAGCGACTACAATCGCCTGCAGTCCAAAAGAAGTTGAATTTTCTCCCGACACAACACTGATATCCTGGCAGAAAAGCCATACAGAAAAGGGTGAGGGAGGGGCTGAAGAGCGCATCAAGGTTGGTCTACAGGGCAGAACGCCTGAAGAGTTCAAAGAGCTACCGACTACAATCGCCAGCAATCCAAAAGAAGTTGAATTTCCTCCTGACACAACCTGGCAGAAAGGTCATACAGAAAATGCACTTCCTGCAGAGACAAATATGAACATGTTAGCAGTGCCCAAATATGAACCTGCCCTGGAAAAACATGTAGGTATCTCATGGTAGATGCAGTTTTACAGTTCAGTGATTCTTAGGATTATTTGCACAATAAATCCTCTCCACAGTCTCTTTCTCTGTAGGATGGTGCCAGGTCTGCCGCACGCAAAGAAGCCTCTTCCCTCACCTACACCTCCCTGTTTCTAAAGCAAGAAACTGATAGCTGGGATCCCAAGGACAACCGGATTGTCCAGGTGACCAGGAAGATGGCTGACAACATTTACTACATGACTCAATACTTGAGGAAGAAAGGCCCAATACCGGTGATGACCACCAAATATCATGTACTGTGTGACCTGTGCCTTCTTCATATTTCATCTTAAGTCACGTGACCTCTAAATACGATCATTTCTCTTTTCCAGAACAAAGAGGCATTTGTCAACACAGCCAAAGATGTGCTCTCAAACTGCCAGTCCGTAACCCAGTTTATCCAAGTCATTGCCAACCATTGCCTTGATAAACAGTGCACAGTGGAGCTCTCCCTCGTAGTTGAGCAGATTCTAACTATCACCAACCAGCTCAACATCATCTCCAGGTCAGAATACATAGAATAGACATTGACCACCTGCTGCAAAGCTATATTAGGGGCAATAACATGCTTAAATGAATACAAACATCAAATATGGACAGTTGTAATGCTTTTCATTACCATGTGTATTCAGTGTCAATGCTGTGACGCCTGGGTGCAAATCATCCGATGAGATCCTAGTGAAGAATGCACAAAATCTGCTTCAGACAGTTCTGCGCGGAGTCCGTGCTGCAGAGACGGCGTGCATTACAGTAAATCTAACACAAACCTAACAAATCTGCAATATTATGTGATTGTCTCCATCTACCGTGTGCGCATAGCCTAAGGGCACTCAAATAATCTGATAGTTTGTTCTGCAGAGTGTCTCCTCAGACATTAATAATGGATAATTACTCTCTTATGCCAGGGTTTGAAGCAGCCTGAGCCAAATTCAGATGGTGCAGAGGCTGCAGCCCTGTGTTTCCAATGGAAAAGGAACCTCCAGATGCATCGAGCCCAGCAGATCTCCAACCTAGAGACTGACGATCTGGGTTTGAGGAAGACCTCATCCCACCCTGTAGCGCCCAGCCTCGCTCCAAAAATCCACGTGCAGAAGTGATCTCTTTCCCCTCGGACACAAGGGGAAACACGTAGCCCGCTACAGAAGAGCAGCCCTGGAGCTGGGGTACAATGTCAAGGAGATTTTAACATTGTACATGCAATTTAGGTAGACTAAGATGGGGAGACATTCATTTTATTGACTTCAAGTAAAATGGTTGCTATCATCTGTTTTTATTTAAGATATTGATAATAAACTAATTGAAATGTGATGGGCATATTAGTGTTCTTAAAATCTCCTGACACCATGTGTGACAACCATAACCACCTTATTGACAGACAAAATGAAGCAATAATCCATTACAGCTTTCAAAAACACACAGCATATGTGATACAAAATAAGCATTAAAAATGTGATACAATAAAAAAGTATATAGCTTAATCTCTCTTAAACAAGGATAGCACCACACACCGATACACAGACATGGGCAAATGAAGCAAACTGCCTAAGCAATATTTCACTTAAGTAGAACATTTACTGTTTGTAGCACACATTACCCCATGTGAGTTCATCAACTATCAATGAGCTGCTGCAACAAAAATGAAACATTGAAAACATAGTGTCATACTTGTAACGCATATAGCAACGTGACCCAGATATTATTACCTTTCTCTTTAAGATGTTGGACTTTTTAAAAAGGTAATTTGCTTGTTTGTAATTATCGTGTTGGAAAACATGCTTGCTAGCAGTGAGTGTCATGGCAAATGAAAATATAACCATTAAAAATCAAATCACCATTAACAGCTCACTACTACAACTTAATAACTAGCGTTATCATACACATAGCAAGGCCTACTACAGTAATGTTACATCCTCCATAAAGGATTAAGCCCACTTACAACAAATATGTAAAATCTAAATCAAAAAGTCTAGTGTTGTTAAATGACAAGTTACCTTATTAGGAAAGCAGGACACTTGAAATTAATCATCTACTAGCTACTGAAACACTTCCACAAGCAATCTGAATTGTAGAGAAACTTGAAATCCAATCTTCCAATGCTACTAAAAAAAATCAGCAGGAACAGTAACTTACAATAATTTACCATCAGTTGGCCTATAAAAGGTTATTATCACAAGCATGCTCAGTTCAACAAAGACCCAAAGACTAGGTGGCTGCCCTTCTGGCAAGCATGTACGACGGGGTGTGTGGTAAAAAAATTAAATGTTCCATTGTGAAATCCCTTATCACAAAAATGAGCATTAACATAAAAGACCTCATAATATAAAAAGTGTCTTCAAATAAATATTCAAATACAAAAATTGTCATGGGAATTGTTTAAAATGTTCAGATGTATTACCAAGCAGTATGTCTCTGCATGTCACATCAATGAATGATTGATGACCCAGTTTAGTAAACAACATCTGGGTCAGTCCACACTGAAAACTCTACTAGTCATTTTGATCATTGAAATTTGTAGATTCTTTATACATTTATGAAAATTAAATGAGAACAAAAGGCCTTAACCCACTTTCAAAACACTTTTTCTGCATTAATATCATGATGTTCAAAGGAACTATACATTGTGTCTGTGTATATCCAGCATCTCTATACTGCCCAACGAACAGCAGTATACAACATTACAAATGTGTGCTGGATAGCATGTGATTCTATTGAGGATCATTTTATATACAGCTTTATGTACAGAAATAAATAGATTTAAGTAAAGCTAAATAAAGATTCGTCGACGTGTCTTAGTAGTATACAAATCAAACACAACTTTTGTGTATTTCCACACTGGAGTGTTTACTGACAGAAAGGGGAGGCAGTGGGATCAAAGGTCTTGAACACATCCTTCAATGTCCTGTCATCTGCCTCCTCCTCGGGTTCTTCCTGTTTTGGTTCCTCCTCCATGGCTTCCTCCTTCTCCTTCTCCTTCTCCTTCTTTTCCTCTGTCTCTTCTTGAACCCCTGCAGAGCCCTGTCCCCCTAGTTTGGCCTGTCTGGGGTCAGTGTATTGGGGTCGGATCAGGCCAGCCAGTGCCTGGATGGGAAGGTTATGTACTGCAGGGGCTTTGACCGGTGAGGCAGGAGGCACTGTGGGTGTATTGGTGAGTGGAGGTGGATGGGGGGAGCTGTCTGAAGCACTGTCTGCACTTTTACCATCTTCGAATGAGCCTCTTCGCTGAGTTGGCGAGAGTGATGATGGTGGAGCGCTGTCTTTCTTAGCAGGGTGTTTCAGAATCCCTGTCTTTTTAGGGTTAGGCTCTGTCTGGTCCTTCTGAGCCTGCTCAGTCTGATTACGAGGATCGTACAGACTGATGCCTCCCAATATTGTAGTGGGACTCTCCAGCCCTCCACCAGAGGAGGCCAGGCGAGGGGCATATGGAGGCAGCCTCTCAGGTTCAGGCTTGTCTCGAGCAGAATGAGGGGAGGAGCTAGCACTGGCTCTCTGTAGCCTGGGGTCAACAACTCCTCCCCCAGAGGAGGCCTCCTTCTGCGCCGGCAGCTTGGAGTCCAGACTTCCCGTGCGCTTGATTCTGGGGTCCAGAACCTTATGCTGGCGTGGATCTAGAGGTCTCTCTGTGGAGGCGCGAGACTCCGTAGTTCTGGAGGGTATTCGACCTACACCTTCTTTCAGACGCGCAGCTACCAGTCTGGGGTCGATGGGCGGAGGGGTGATGACAGGGGGATGGTCGGGCAGACTTGTGCGGTTCATCTGAGCGTCAGCAATTAGAGGTGGAAGAGGCAAGTTGATGGAGTGTTCCTGTTTGGGCACTAAGGAAGGGATGAGGTCCTCAGGGGCCCATACCACTGTTTGAGCAAAGGCTGGCCGTTGGAGTAAAATGTCCACCCGGATGTGGCTGAACTGCTTTAGCTGGCAACGGGGGTCCCGCAGCACCACACCAGGGCTGGCATCTAGAGGGATGAGGGCAGCTCTGTCCCTTAGCTCCCTCTCTCCTTCCTCGTCCTCCTCTCCAGTAACAGGGCTTATGAGAAACCGGGTGGTTCTGCTGGCGATAGGAACTCGGTTCCACGGGTCTCACCTTCCTGGGGTCCCTGGCGAGCCGCGGATCCACAGCTCCCTCTGGCTCATTTTTCACGTCTAGGGGTCGCTGGCGTGGGTCTGTCTTCATGCGCGGGTCACTGGGTGGGGCCCTCTCCTTCAGTAGCCGGGGGTCAGGGGGAGGCTGGGGGGGCTTGAGCTGGGACTGCTGTCCCTGGTGCATCTCATTCTGCTTCTTTAGAGACTTGAGGATAGATGAAACACAGTTCCCATCCTCCTCATCGCTTGAATACCAGTTTGTAGTTTCGTCTGTAAAAAAGGATTATCATACGTAAATGTGTTTGTCCTGTTGCACCACTTTTGCAAGGCCTCATCTGTCAATACCCGGTCACACCTGTGCACTCACCTTTGTTTGCACTCTTATCATACTGGCCCTCGGCTGTCTGTGGGTCGTTCCCCTGCTGCTGCGGCTGTTGTTGCTGCTGCTGCTGCTGCTGGGTCAGGTGTAAAAAGAGAGCTTTCTGTACTGCTGGCGGTAAAGACTCAGCACCCATCTGCTGCTGGAGGTTCTGTATGAAGGCCAGACTGGGGTCTAGTACATTGAGGAGATGTGGAGCAGGAAGAAAATAAATGACACATCAATCTATAGCAATTTTAATAAACAGAGGAAGTACAGGATGGATTTTTGCATTTTTAACCAACACACTATATTAATGTAATACTAACCTCCTTGACCCATGGCCTGGTTTCTGAAGAAATTGCTGAAGAATTCTACTGGGTTCTGACCCAAAGATGGAAATGGGAAGAGGCTCTGTAGCATCTGCAGATCTGGCATAGGAGGGAATGGAGGCCTCTGCATGTTCATCTGAGGGTTGATACTGGGTCGGTTCCCATGGAAGGGTGGGGGTTGTCCAGGGGGAAGCGGGGGCATTGGAAATCCATGTGGTGGGTGCTGTCCCGGAGGACTCTGTGGCATGGGTGGGCCTGTAGGGTGACCCATGGGACCAGGTGACCCAGGGGGAGGAGCAAGAGGAGCACTGGGGCCTGAAGGCATCATGGCTCCACTCTGTGTGTCCTCTGAGCCTCCACTAAATTGGTTGGGGCCTTCCCCTTGACTCTGGTCTCCAGAAGAAAAGTTGGATCCGCTGAAAAATATATTACGCAATCAGATATTGTAGAGTTGAAGCAAAGCTCTAAGTATTCTTTAAAAAATGATTAGAGCTTTAGCACAAATAATTTCACAGTCACCTCAGGCCAATTTTCTGTGCCAAGTCTACGGTAGGCTGAACCTTGATTTCAAACAGAGAGGGGATCTTCCTCCCCGCTTGGCCAGAGGCTCCCTCTGGAGGGCTGCTGTGACCAGGGGTAGGCAGCAAGCCTACCCCAGGAGGAGGCTTTGGAAGCGGGGCAATGCCCTGCTTCCTCAGGTCCTCCAGCTCCAGCTCATCCTCATGGGCATTCTCCTCCTCAGTGTTAATTATCTGGAAAAGAGTCAGAAAGCAGAATATCACAAAAATGTATCTTAGAGCCAAGGATTCTTTGACGCAGAGGCATTCAAAGTTATGATCTGACACTATGGATCATTTTGTCTTACCTTATCAAGCAACTCTTTGGTCACATCGTTCAAAGCCTCGTGGGAGAATTTGCAATTGTCCCCCTGATAACATTTGGCTCCTGTATGAAAGAACTTGCACGGATATTCATGTGCAATCACAGGTTAAGGAACAGTATGAAGTAATACACAAAAGGAGATCAAACTCGCCTTTAGCCATTTCAATTAAACTCTATCATACAATTAGACAACTCATAAACACGTGGTTGTTATGAAGGATATTGTGCATGTAAATGCAATTATCTCCTTTGCTGCAGTATCCTTGGAGGTAGAATTTACAGAGTTCCTTTTTCTTATCTGGTATGACAAGCTCATGTTCAAACTTACACTGTTCCCCCTGAGTAAAGAAAAAAAAAATCAAAGGTCAATAAGTAATCTATCAGTGAATAAATAGGCTTACGTTATTATACCAAGTTCAACTGCATTAGTGCTACTGTACCTTGATGCATCGACCCTCGAGGAAATATTTGCAGATGTATCTACCATTGTGTTCAACCGTGTGTTGATTGATAAACTCCTTGCTCATGATTGGGCGTTTCTTATGAAAACCGGAAGAATTTTTTCCTTCCTGTGGACACCAAAGAAAAACAACGGGTTTTAATCTTATGTCTTTTTCCCTAACTGATACATTAATACATACTTCTAAATAGTATAGTCAAGTTTTGAAATAGTGTTATTGTTTCAACATGGATGCCAATAAATTACTATAATCAAAAGCTATCAGTTTTTGTTATTTGTCCCATTCCTAACACCTTTGACTGTATGTCAGGATGTATCATGCTTACTGGTGTCATGTCGTCCAGGGCCTGCTCTCCCCCTCGACCTCGTCCACGACCTCCCCAGCTCCCCTTGCCCTTTAGCTTCTTGTTCTTGTTGAGCATCCCACGTCCTCTGCCTGGTCCACACCCTCTGCCACGCCCCCGCTGCCCAACTAAAGAAAACATTTTGGTGGAAGTGATCAATTTCAGTGTAGCTTTAGTCTTTGCAATACAGAAGATGTTTGCTATATATCTTATCTCTTTGGTCATGGCACTTCCAATCATATATGGTTGATCATTTCAATCAAGATGAATGACTACTGTAATCCTGTCAAACCAAAAATGATGGCATTTGAAAATGCATTCATACACTGCTGTTGTTTCTGCATCCCCCTCATATTGCCTCTCTTCATCTGGTCCTTTGCATGGCGTCCTTTGCACTGACTAGGGGAGGTTGAATCTTTCGACTGCTGATACTCCGACATCTCATCTGTGTAGTCTTCCTCCTCTCCTTCATAGTCATACTTGTCATCGCTGTAGTCGCTGTATTTGTCAAAGTCAACGTTCTTGGGCTGCGAAGACTTCTGTGAATTGCTGTGTCCCCCCTTTGAATCCCGTCCATGCTGGCAAGTCAAGAGTCAGTACAAAGAGAGAGTAATGTCACACCAGAGAATAGCCTCATCTATGAATATTGAGATCCGAACATGTCGGTGGTGACGGACTCACCTGAGAAGGCTGGCCATCGGACTCTCGGTTCGATCCCTGGCTCTTCCTGTTTTTGGGCCTTTCTGGACGGTCGTAGTCGGAGTCATAGCTGTCAGAGCTGGAGCTGCTGGAAGGGGAGTGGTGCTGAGAAGAGTACAGGGAACAGAGATAAACATCGACACATTAAACTGAATTCACTATTAGTAAACAGTTAAATACCTCACATGCATACCCCCATTACAGTAGCAGTAAGCTAGTTCGTAATAACTTCAATACTAGAACCAGTCTTACTTTCTGTCTGTCACGTCTCCTCCTTTTGGACCTCCTCTTCTCTCTTGTCTTTTTGTACCTCTTCCTGGAGTGCCTATGGGTCTTGTCTTCTTTCTCTTTGCCTTTATCCTTCTCTCTCTCCTTTTCCTTCTCTTCATTCACCTCCTTAGCGTCTTTATTTTCCTCTTCAATGCCAATCCCTTCATCATCTATTTCTCCGTCTTCCAATTCACCATCCTCTCTTTAAAAAAGGGAGAAACAGTGAGTGTCAATTGAGGTGAATATATATTTTATCTGCTTCAGGGCAAAACAACTGGTTGTCAAAATTACCCAGAATTATTTGACTTATATTAAAATTAACTAGCATAATTTCCATCTTTTCATTAGAAACTAAATAGAGGAAATCATGACAGCCAGTTTCCAACACACCCTGAGTCTTTCCTGTGGTAAAAAAAACAAAAAAAACATTGTCAATAATTCAAGGCTATGTTTTTATTTCTTGTGAACCAATGTGTAGTTAATTTATGGAAACCACATTAGATTTTACCCCAAAGTTGACAAAAATCTATGAAAATTTCTTGGAAAAGAAAAATGATTTCCAGGCTATTGAGTTACTGTACAAAATGATGTCTTGAAGTCTGGGGGTGTTTAAGTGTGATTTAGGCAAATATATGTTGCCAAGTCCAAGGTCTTAATGAGCTCTATCATGTGCCAAAGGACCATGGTTAATATCAAGACTACTCTGAGGTAAATAACAAAATGGCATAAAGAGCATATTTTGGCTGTCCTTTAAAGTTAGTGAAAACCTGCTCACAGCCATCTGGCTCAAAGGCCTGACTTCTACATTGCATGTAGGACCTGGCCAAGGGGATTAATACACAAAAACGAGAATAAGTGTTTGATTTGGTAACCAGGAAATCTTTGTTCGGTTGTCCAGCACTGGAGGCTAGGGTACAGTGCAATTATTGGTAATGGACATAAACATCTGTTATTGAGATGACTCGGGGATCATTACATTCTGGGACACAGAAATCATAATCTTGGAGGAATTGGGCTTTCTCTGAAATAGTTTATTGTAGCAGCCATAACCGTTCTCTGCCACAATGTCTGAGTTCTTGTTCAAATATGACTGAGATGGTGGAGCCAGGCGACTTTAAACACATGCTGCTTTTGTAAACTGCCATGTTTAAAATACAGATGGAGTGGTACATTCATGAAATAATTTAGGTTGGTAAAGCATGTATGACATGCTTCTATAGTAGTTGGTCTAAATTTAAAATCATGCCTAGAATTGGTGAGAATCAAATATTTAAAATTGGAATGAACATAGATCATGGCAGACGGCCTTTTTCAAAACAGCCCAGAGATAAATTTAAAAAAGTATTTCATGCAAAAGTATAGCCTTGAAATTTGAAATTTGAAACTTGAAATTTTCTTCAAAGAAACAATAGTCCCTGTAAAACTATGACACTGGAATAAATGCCCCTTCCGGTATCTCTATAAAATAATAACATCACAGCTGCTTTAAAGAATTAGGCAACAGGTAGCAAAAAGACCCCACCATGAAACGGGAAAGAATGTCCTCCCACAGATCCACATGTCTATCCCACACACTATCCCGTCCTCTGACACCAATGCAGTACCCAGTGCAGATCAGGCTTGAACCTGCTCCTCCAGAGCCACCATGGAGGTTAAACTGCACTATTAGTTCAGTTAAGCAGCACGCTTATCAAGATTCAATATAGAAAGTTTGACAACTCAAATATATTACATGGAAACTCTGACCTCTGTGCATAAAATTGGTAGTGTATATTTTCATATAAAGTCGATCATGGGCCAAACTGAAGCTTGGTGACACATGAAGGCAAATCCTTCAAAAGAACTATAGGAATCCTATTATCATTTCAAAAATAACATTATAGAAATATCCCAGCAAAAAAACCAAGTCACAATTTGATTATTAAATTAAAAGGAATATTCCAGTGATACCACAGGAGATTATAAAAAATACCATTAAGTACAATACGGTCACTATCAATCCACACTTTAAGTCCCTATAGGAATAGTGTAGTGATTTTTCTTTTCTTTTTTTTTTTAAAATCAGTGACCTCTAAGAGGTAAAAGACGATGTTAAGGTGACCAGAATGTGGCATGTAAGGTGTACACTAATCACAAGGGCACAGGCATGGCCTTCACTTGAAGCTCAGCTAAAATCCAGCAGAAGCACAACCCTGGGTGAGCAGTACTGCGAGGTGCCGATAGGGGGAGGTAAAGTGCACAGATGGGCGTGGCATACCACATTAGAGACATTTGCATAGCCTCCTGCAGATGGCAACAATGAAGCCATGAATTCTCCCCAGTATCACAACAACGCAAACGATGAGGTCTCCTACGTTGCATGGAAATGATCATGAATGAGTCTTATCAACACGGTGATGGGAAATCTAGGCTATTTGGACAGCGTTACTCCATTGCACCAAAAGACATGCAAAGATTTGTGAGGGGGGAAACCCTGGAAATGTCTCTGCCCTGCAATTCATGGTTAAAAAGAAAAACAATAGCACAAGCATGTAGACCCACAGCACTGAAACGCACAGATGAGCGTATTAAGAATTGCATAAGATTGTTACTCGACCTTTCATCCCCTGCAAGCTCAGAGTCTGTCATGTTTTTGTCAAGAACAGGGGCTGGGGGACTGGAAACAAGGCTCACAGAAGCCATTGGAAAACGGATCTGCCTCCCTTCTCCGGTACAAGAGTGAATTACTCAATCACTCAAGGAGACGTTGGGTTGTGAGAGATGCTGGAAGATTTCAGACTGGAAAAAACTCACGGTGTTACATGTCTCGACAGAGACAGTAAACAGACATTCTCCTCTTTCATTTCAATGACGTTTTAACTCAGTGAGCACAGCTTGACACCCCGCTTTGTTAATGTCCCGTCGGTTGACAGCGGCCATGGTGAAATAGAGGAGACGGAGGGAGAAACAGACAGAAATGTAACCATTTTCGTTGATTTCAGCATCTTCCTAGGGTTTCTCAACATGGACATCATCTCAAAATGGCTTCTGAGGTCTGTCGAACATTCTTCACTAATGTATTCGTCCAAGTATATATTGTCCTATCAGGATCTATCTAACGTGGAGAGAAACAAGCCTCACCAGCAATTGGTCAAATAACGTATCGGGTCTCGCCCATGGAAGCAAATGACAAAGCCTATTGGTTCAAAGAACTGTCAGTTATTTCCAACATCTGCAACAATGACGTGTATAAGACGCTCACTTTAATGTCCTTTGTGGACGTTATTATTTATGACCATGTAGTTATTAAGGGTCTAGATTTACTATATCTTAACTATAGACATTTGCGATTCTTCCAATCGCTAACTCCGTATCTCTCTCTTGACGAATCCCCCTTTCTTTCGCTCTTTCGCTCTGTTTTTTTCCTTTTACACAAACACATGCACGCGCGCATGCACGCGCACGGACTGCCGTCTGAGATCGCTCGCTCAGAGCCAATTCAGCCATTAACCGCCAGATGTAGCTCTGACTCTAAAAATGAAAGTTTTACTTAAAAGAAAACCTTGTATTTTAGTTGAGCAAGAAATTCATTTTAAAAAACGGCGATGACACACCATTGTTTATTTATTAATTTTAATCGATAATAAATTATTGATAATAATTTTTACGTATATATATCCAAGCAACATCATTTTTTAACAGTACCTAAACAACGTGGTTGCTAAGCGATATATAAGTACAGGAGTAAGTGGTACTATTCGGTTAGCAAATAATATTTAAATGAATGTGATGGGGTCACAGGTGTGAGTCTATCGGGTTCAAACATGCCTCAGCCAATCAGAACTGAGGACGGAACTATTCGTTTAATAATGTTCATCATTTTATGTCATTAAATTGTTTGAGAAAGATTTCATGGTAAAGAGAGAACTATTAAAGGAGGCAATGTCCTAGCCTGAACGCCACATGCGGGTATGGCTGTTTGGCTATGTCAGTATAAACATAAATAAATAAATATTTCACATCCTAAAAAGTCAGATTAAACTCAAATGTATTGTACAATGTAGACTTTAGACTTTAGAGCAACTCTCCTAGTCAGCAGCAGCTCAGAATAGGCAACGTCTGTTACAGAGGAATGCAAAAAGAATAATTTTTCTGCAGTGTCGTTGAGTCGGTGGGAGGGATTATTACTTTAGGAAGCCTTGGTGGCGTGCAGACCTTCAAGGCTGTACTACCCAAAAGCGCAGATACAGATGAGGGGCCGCATCTCTGTATCACAGGCACCTGATGAGCATCCTCTCCCACCTGAATCCAGCGGACGGAAAATATTACGAGATCACACTTCTTTTGGACTGTTATCGAAAACACCTTAAGAAGTCCTACATCTTGGAGAAAACTAATTGGGAACACTATTATACACTATTATCACTGGACTTTCAGGAATGGCACTGTCTCTTCAACGCAGCTGTTTGCTTTTGCTGTGTTTGGCAGCAATCCAGAGTAGTCATGCTGGTGTTCAGGTAAGAATCCATCAGTTTGAGCAACAAATGACTTCTGTGAAAAATTGTTCATTTTCAATATCTAAACGGTGCACTGCTATAAACTTCCCCCTTCCTGCGCACTCACAAACACACAGACTGTGAATTATTTTATTCTGTTGTATATATTCCAATCTTATATATACTCTGATTGTATGAACAATGGGTCAGTGTAGGCTGTAACTGCTGACCATAGCTGTCAACTGCAATAGGTTTGTGATCTAACATAGTAGCCCACATTTTCCACTGTAGGAATGACTGAATACCTTTTGGCATTTGCAAAAAGTTTTATTCTACCATCTGGATATGAGTCTTCTCTTGTCTTGTCAGCTGGTGGCATTTCCCCTTTGCCCGGGGCATGTACAAGAAGCAGAGCACTGTTCTGGTCTAAACTATGTGCACAATGATTTTTTTTTTCTTGAAAACTACCTGTTATTGTACAAATCCCTCCAAATGCCAGAGCAAGAATTTAAGGTATGCTGTTTCTGGGATATTTTTTTTCCAATAAGCATGTGATTAATGAACTTTTCTGAAAGGATTAGAGGTGGTTTCTCTGAGGAACTTTGTAATGGCTTATCAAGCCTTTACTCTCAAATAACTGCTCATGGCATCCATGCTATTTCGACTACAAAGCCTGTCCATTCAGGATTTGTTATCCAATGAGCCCGTGCCTTCCTACTGCCATGCAAAATATACAGAGGACCAGCATTTTGGACTTAGGTCTCACTGACATCTGCCAGACAGCTTTTGTCCAGTTGTGTCTGCCACTGCAGTTAGTGAAGCGGGGTGAGGGTGGGGGTGGGAGTGGGGAAGAGAGAAAGAGAGGTGCCTGGTATAACATCTCACATGTGAGTGCCACGAGGAATATGAGAAAGTGTGAGAAAGCAGTGTAAAGCATAATTGTGTTGAATGAGACAAATCGTATCTGTATAACGAAGGTACAGCAATCTCATTAACACAAACATGTCAGTGTCGTCCGTGTTGATAATAAAGTGTATTTTAATGTGAAGGGAAACTGAATGAATGCTTTGTAACCATAACTACCATTTACCATTTGGTTACATCAGGCTCCACAGCTGCACTTTAATGCATTTCACCTCCCAAGCTTCATATTTTATGACTGTTGAACCTTTTTCTGAGGAAATCTTTGGTCACTCGCTCATTTTCGTACTGAAAAAGTAATTGAGTTTTAAATGCTTTTGCTGAGGCTCTTTATTCAACTGGTTGTTGCTCCTGCTTTCTGCTCATGGTTTATTCATAGAACTGCATGGACAAGCACCAGGTGGTTGGGGTGCTCCGTCAAATGGAGAAATTTCTGAAGGGCCAAGAGATGCGATTCACAGAGGCCATCCGCATCATGAAGTCCAAACTGGCAGCGCTGCAGAACTCCGTCTCAAAGTTGCCTCAAGCAGACCAGTCAGCTGGTGAGTAATAAAACAATGACACATACGCTGCACCATTATTATCATCACCACCATCTTTTCTTGTTATCAAAATATGATATATGTTGATAGATCTCAACATAACCTAGAATTATGTTAAGGGATAGTAGATAAAGAGTGTCAAAATCACTTATACAGTGTGGATATTCTATGCTTTATAGACAGTGAATGGTGAACTTAATGTGAGGATTTTATTTTCAATTAGAGATAATAATTAGTTCATCTGATTAAGCCATCAGCATCTTTGTGTAGGATTCATTTAACTTGCAGAAACAAATCTCAATTGTGTAAGAGATGACTGACATTATAATATTCTGTACATTGCTGATCTTGAGTGTCTTCATGGTAGGACAGGTTGCAGCTATTGATACTTTGACCTCCTAGTGCAAGTAAGCATCTCCTCACACTTCAAAGGCTCTTATTAGATCTACAGAGAATACTCTTGTTTCCTTAAACCACGGGCAGGACAGTTTTATCCACCACCATGAGAAAAAAATGAGAAAAATAATGTTTATTTCAGTAGGACATAATGTGGGAATCATTTTACCAGTGACAGTTGTTTGCTTGTCCAGATAATTTACCCATTAATTTTCACAGGAAGAGTTTACCCAAAGATTAGTAATTCAATTTGCACTCTCCAAGTCCCATGGTCCGTGCACGATATGACACTCAGACTGTTTGATGTGGGAAGTTCTGGTCAGTGTGAGGAGTTTATTTCAGCGAATGATTGCAAGGTTGAAGTTAACAGAAGATTCCAAAGTATCAAATTTACAATATATTAAGAGTTTGATTTTGTGGTTTTTCCTTAATCAGTGAGTATTTCGATTTGGAAAGCTAGAGGTGGCGTCTGCTATCATGGGATCATATACTCATCCAACAGAACAGGGTCCTCTCAGTTACACAGCTCAGCACTTGACAGGCAACATAAGAGGAAGTGGAAATGTGTCGTTTGGCAGGAGACGCCATGGCAAATGGACATTTGCTGGTGATGGACCAGTGCGGTCCATAGCTCTGTGGACAGTTCTTGGCAGGAAGGGAAGAAGCTGATGTTCTACATTCACAGCAATAAAGGCTCAACAAAATGAAACGGACAAGAGTGAAAATATCCCACACCCCTAGTGAAATGATCAGTATTTGCATGAGAAGAATATTATCTGACTGATGGATTGTTCAATCTCAAAGAAGCACTCTACCCCCATACAACTCAACGTTTAGCATAATAAGCAATAAACAATATAAATGTTATGTCCTCCCTGATATTAAAGAATATAAGAAATATATTGCACCAATACATATCCACATATTGATGTGGTGCAAGCACACATCTTGATTGTCCAGGTAACATGGCGCTCCAGTTGACACGCTGCTTATCCTGACATATTGACATATTGCACATAATGACAAGTTGACACGTTGACTTATCAGCCAGCAAGTGCACTGATGGTTGTATACACATGTAGTCAAAGAGGCAGGGGGCGGGGTTTTTAACATCCAAATTGGTGAGCTCCAATCCAACGCATAAGCTGTCCTGACAAAAAAAAGATTTATTCAAAGCGCTGAATATAAGCGTGAAATTTTGAAATTCCAAAGTGTGCAATATGATTTCCTGGATTAACCATTGCATAACATTTGCTCCATGGTGGTATTATTCTCCTTCACGAAAACGTCCAGTTCTCCACTGGATTAAATGAGGCATTTGGACCCTCATTTCCCGTGAAGGCCCATTTCCCAGTGACACGTGTATATCCCCGGGCGGAGAATGCCAGAGGATGTCGGGAGACTTACTCCACATGTGACCAGCCTCCCTCCCGTTTTCTCTCTCCTACAGCTCCCACTACCTGCCCCTCCCTGGAAGCGCCTACCCATGGAAGGAAGTTTGGCTCTAAGTACTTTTTGGGACATGAGGTCCATTTCACTTGTTCCCAGGGCTACCACCTTTTTGGTCCTGGGACACGTGTATGCCAGGACAATGGCAGCTGGAGTGGTGTCAGTGCCATCTGTAAAGGTAGGCCCTACTGCGCTTCTCTCTAACTCTCCTGTTTGTATAGCCAAAATAGAGCAATGCTATGCACCTTCATACTTTAAAGAGAGGTGGTTTCATTGATGGTCATTAAACATTTGTGTAATTTAACAATATGCCACAAATCTTCTCTTTTCACTATTGTGTGAGCACATGGACTTATTAGTATTAGTAGCATTTGAGAAAGGAGTGAATGCAGTCTCACTTCAGTTGTGGTTCCATCATAGGATTAAGAACACACACACACACACACACACACACACACACACACATACACACACACACACACACACACACACACACACACACACGCACACGCACACGCACACGCACACACACACACACACACACACACATCATCAGCCACTGAATCGGTGGAATGCCTTGGGCCAGGACTGCTGTGGCTGCTGCATTATTCAGCCTGTTGGAGAGAAATCCCCACACCCATTCAGGGTGACCTTGGCTCAGCAGCCCCTGAATGCCAGGCTGAAAGAGACAGCAGCCCATGAGCCCAAAGGGGCTCCTCGCACAAACAGATAAGACAGGCAAAGAAAAGGACCATTCTTTCGGGCGACTGGAGCTCCGAGCCATACTGAATGAAGCCCTCGTTAAAATGGCATTAAATGTCTCCGAACACAGAAAAACACCTGTACTGCATTCCTCTGTGGGGAGCCTTCCCCTCCGTGTTCCTCCTCCTCATGAACAGAAGTGGTTGGGCTACTGTAAGATAACCACCCCCTGCTCATGTTTCCCTGGTTCTTTGACAGGGGTCCCACTGGACGGGGTTAGGTCCACACATTATACCGAGACCATGGTCTGATAGCACGCAAGTATGCTAAGCATGCTATTGATAGCTCCTTCAGCCTTCACTGTTGGCATTCCTCCAGAAATTCCAAGTGGCACACTCAGTTCAAATGTGCATACGTTTGTTGATGTTAGTGTTTAAAAACAACACGAAAAGGCTCCATCCTGCACAGTATTATATCTGTGCAGGGTTTTAAGGCCAGTATAAGAGATCTAAATTTAGTCTTGTCTAAAAAGCACTATTGATAGAGTGTGAAAAACATGAATGTCAAAAAGAGTTTAAAAATATCCAGGAGAGTGAAGTGGGCCTTTACGTGTTATGCTCCTGCAGCGGCCCCGGGGAAGCCAAATAAACAGGAGTGGGATTGGTGGTCATCCAATATACAGTGGCCTCAGAGCTGAAGCTCAGGCAGTGGAGGAGCTTCATCATCTCTTTACACTCACAAAACTGACTACAGGAACAGTGATTATAAGGCATGTTGTGCTACTTTTTCCTAAACTTAACAGACAGAACAGTCAAAGGATTGTCTCCCAAACTGATAGCTTACTTTCTGTCTATTAATCTCCATTTAATAATCAGGTTCTTTCTTTACAGTCACTATTTGACCTCAATTAATTTAATATTTAATAAAAGGTTTAAATGGTGCACAACAGGGTCATGCTTATGATTAAAGGCTTCACGTTTGCAGGTGAAAGAATGAATCTGTGCTTTAAACACACTGAAATGTCTCCAATCTGTTGCACCATGTGGGAAACATTTTATGCAACTCCTTTTGCCCCACACTGTCACCCATTCCCCATAATGCCGCCCGCTTACTCGAAATCACAGGCATTTACAGTAAAACCAATGAATTCCCAGCAGCCCTTGTAAAGTAACATGAGTGAGAAAGTTAGTGTGAACTGCTATAAACCTGAGCCATTGTAAAAGGAAGGTGTTGACAGCAAACCACTTCACAATCCTTTGTTCTGCTAATGGTAAAAACCCTCAAAATGATCTTCCAATTAAGATGTTTGTGTGCTTGTATGCTTGTGAGTAAAACGCAGCATCTGTTTCCATATACTGTAACAACAGTGAGTTAAACATTTTCATTTCACTTTATTATTCTTTTATTAGTATCCCCATTAGCTGCCATCCAGGTGACCACTATTCTCCGCCACAAAAGTCAATGCAGTACAAATAAAAGGGCAATACTGACTTACTGTTGATTTACTGTGTCCATAAACGATGGTCCAGTCTCTCATTCTTAAGTATCAGTTATCAAACCTGGGCAGACCAACTCTCGTTGCAGCCCTAGCTGGATTGGAGACAGAGGCTCATTCATTTCTTTCATATTTTATTCCAGGTGACACACTGAACTCCACTGCTTTTCAGTCGAACCTGAAGGACCTTCTGCTTCATACATACCAATCTGACTGACAGTCATGACCTCTGTTTTGAAGGGCCAAGTCAGACAATTTCAAATGTGAATAATCTCTGAATCATGAGAGATTTCAGTTTCTCCATGACCTGACAACTTCCACTATTATTCACTCTTTATTTCACTATTTATTTTGCAGCAGCGCATGTAGACAGGCAGCCAGCAAAGCGTAAACAAAGTGCTAAAACAATGGCGATAAAGGTAGCATAAAAATTGTATGAGGAAGGTGTGACTTTAGATGGTTTTCTTTTTATCAACATGTTTCATTACAGAGCAAACAAATCATTATGTTGAAAAAGACATGCTTTTGGGGTTGATTTCTGGAGTGTCATTGCCAGCCATTGGTCAGAACGATCAGCATGATTGAAAAAGATGGGAAATTAGGTTCCAGGTCAAAAATGGTTATGCTTTCCTCAACTTCCTCAACTAGTACATCACAAATATTATGGAAACTTTATTATGCCCACAGATGTGAGTGAGTGTGCTAGTAACCCCTGCCAGAACGGAGGTACCTGTGTGGAAGGTGTTAACCAGTACAAGTGCACCTGCCCCCAGAACTGGAGTGGCTCTCACTGCCAGCACCAAACCCAGACAGGTCAGTACCACAAAATACATTTCTGAGCTTCTTCATTGTGTTTGCCTTTGCATCGTATTGCCTTTCAGTATCAAACTGAATTGCCAAATTCTATACCAAAAATCAAGTGTGTTTATAAATGAAATGGCTGAGCTGTAAAACATTTAACTGTAAAGTAACATGACAGGGAATCAGGTGTGGGCTGCTGATGAAAATGCATTCTCATCATCTTGCAGATGCCTCCTTGTTTTTGAAAAGGTCTGCAGTGGAAGATTCTCTGCTTTGGTAGCCAACGGATCAGCCCCAAAACAAGACTCTATTTCTGTAGGCAATATTGAGTTTTGTTCCAAAATGACATTAAAACAAAACAAAGAATAGTAGATCCCTTGGTTTATACAAATACACTTGTACAGATAGAATCCACAATGTATTTAGTTTAAATGTATTTAGTTGAACATGACAATAAGCATAATGATTCAAGTATGATTTGCATGAAAGGATTTGCTGTTCTTCTTTGGCCTGAAGAGACGGAAGAGCCAAGAGAAGCAGCCAGAATTCTTCCTCTCTTTCTTTGGTGTTGAAGCGGTGATCTCAACGTTGGAGCAGTCAAGTCCTGCAGGGTCGAGTCCTTGGACCAAGTCTCCCTCCTCCTGTGCAGTGATACTGCTGTCAGGCCCAGCACAGAGCAAAGTAGTGACGTTGTTTTTTTCATCACACTCAGGATTTGCATCTTCATGGACACTTGTAGCACTTTCATCAATTGGATCACTGGCAGAAAACATGACTTTGTCTTCCTTGAGGACCACGTGGTCTTGGCCCTCTTCCTCTTTTTCCAAGTCTGAGAGGAACTGCATTGAGCCAGACTCTGCTGTGACGACTGGCTCCCATGTATCAAGCTGGTTTATATACGGCCCACAGGGTGAAGAGCAGTCAACCACAAATCCAGATACATCAGATGAAGGAGCATAGAAGTACTTTTCACCAAGTACATTCTTGCAGTATTCATACACGTGGTCTTCTAGGTCACCAATGCAGGATTGCTGCAGCAGCCTCCCAATGAGCTCTATGGTCTCACTGGTTTGCGCCGTGCTGAATGAAGCCTCAGCATCTCTGAGCAGGTTGGATGGACTCTTGGCGTCCTGGGCTGGATGGCTGCATGGTTCAGCATTTCCTGAAGTCTCGTCCTTACCTAGAGGTACGTCTTCCTCTGCGCTGACTACTGGTTCCCAGAAGTGGAGACTCTTAAGTCCACAGGCAGATCTGGAGCCTACGGTCGGCTGAGAAATTGGGGACAGGGCTCTCAGTCTGGCTCTCAGACAACCACCCCACCAACTTGTATAATGAATGAACATTTGTTGTAATGAAACGTGCTTAAGGTAAGTTAAGGTACTTCAATTACTGCAAATTATTTATAATAATTATCTTTTATACTACAATATGTAATGGTGAAAGACTAAAGTAAGCGAAAAATGCCTCGATAAGTGCAAAATAAATCTGACAACACAAAACCCTGAGACAAGGCAGAAAATTATGAACGCAGTAAGACCTAATAGAAAATAACATTTAAGAAAAAAATAAATAAATATGGTATTACATTTGAAATACCCAGTGCCATCAAAAAGCTGAGTGAACTTGCTCAAAGCCATATGACTTTGCCACCTTGGCTTAAACTTTTTGTACATACATTTTTCTCAATGACTCTATGGCACCACAGAACTTGACACAGTTTATTATTTTAGACAGGATGTGCCTGTTTTTGTCAACCTCTTCATTATGCTTACATCCCTGTCCTGTAGCCTTCATCAACCTGAGCAGCTATGTTTACTTTCCCAAACATTTGCTTTGTGGTTTAAATCATTCAAACCTGTCTGGACCCATGCTGGGTCTGAGACCTGTCGTTTGAAAAAGGCTGCAGGGAAAGCAAAATAAAGCATTGGTGTCACTACATACAGTGAGCCAAGCCTTCCTACTAAACCAGCTCCTTGAAAACGACCGAGTATATTGTCTCATTCTGGCGCATTTTATGTCAGATGTACCACGAGCCACTCGCTCTCTGCTGCCAACCAGTGGTTGGTGGTGTGTAAATTGGCAGTATTCAGATAAATGCTGGTGGGGCGCAAGCTCCTATCGCTTGTATTGAGAGGGGCGAACTGCGCATGTACAATTTATAACGAGAGTCAATGGGCAAAGATTGTTGCGTCCCAGGCCGGAAATACGTGACCTAGCAGTAACTTTAGACAACGTAGAACAATTTTAATCTACATTTTATTGCGGATTATACATTCTACTTACTAACTGTATAATATTTACCTCGCTCATTTAAACCAAAAAAAAATTCAAAGTAATTTTTAAAGTCTTCAATGAAGTCTAGGATGTGGGGAATGGTGGGGCCTCTATTGGCCAGCCGCCACTGGCTTGGACGTGAGGGGCACTACATCAATTGTGGGAGTGCCATGTTTACTGTTGCCTTGTGTCTTGTTGCATTGTTAAGTTTGTACCTGTGCACATGTTGTGTTGTTCAGTGTTGCACACATCCTCATCAGGCTATCCCAGGGTGAGGGCTAAGCTCCATCTTTCACATTTCCATTCTGTGTACAGCACCACCTGAGTGGAGCGTAATGAACGACCCAGCGTTCAGCCGGAGGCCCCGCTGTGCCAAAGTGGACCGAGCCCAACACTGCAGCTGTGACGCAGGCTTTCACATGAGTGGCACCTCTGACAACAGCATCTGCCAAGGTGATACACAATTATGTAATACTTTATTGAGATTCTCTTTTTCGTTCGCTCCCCTCCACAGGGAAGTCAGAGCGACAGGGTCAGGTGCAGAACACAACCCCTCAGTGTCTCGCTCACAGGGAACTTCAGCGGGGCGGATGCTTGCTGTTGAACAGGGGTTCTCTGGTTGTAGTCTCCCTACTCACTACATCACCCTGCTGCCAATAGATGTGGGCATGAAAACTTGAATCTCTCACTTCTCAATTACAAGGTCTGAGGATTCATATCATGATGTGACCATGACACCCAAAGGGGCCATTAAACTCCTTGCTTAGACAGCTAAGGCAACCAGACAGACCTATGTATACTATGCTTTTTAAACTGTACACATTGTCTCCTATATATACCTTTCCTTACCATACCTTACCTTACCTTTCCTCCCGTCTTGCCTGTGTGCATGGTCATGTGATGGGGAGTGTCAGTCACACATGCGTTTCCTTTTGTCTCCCTTTGCAGATGTGAATGAGTGTGAAGTATACCGGCTGGATCAAGGAGGGAAGCTGTGTGTCCATGAGTGTGTGAACGTCCCGGGCTCTTACCACTGCTCTTGCCCCAGCGGCTACAAGTTGCTCCCAGATGGGCGGAGCTGTGAGGGTGAGTAACAGGAACAGGGAACCGAGGACAAAGGCTCATTCACGGGGGCCCTGGCGGTGGAACTGGCTGGGCTTGCAGCTCCAGAGAGGAATACCTACGATTTACTCTGCACGATCCATTAGGTCACCGCATTTAGGAGGATGAGGAGAGGCTTTAGCAATAAGAGTCCTTAGTTCCTGCAGAGGTGTCTGTCAGCTCCAGACATCGCTCCCACTTTCATTTGCACCCCTGAAGCTTGCATTGCTTGCCAGTGGAATGAATGATCTCACCCTTTCCCAGCAGAAGGGATCTCTAGGACATGAAGCGTTTGGGAGAGACTAAACTAAAGAACCAAATAAACAATCACAGCACAGCACCCCCTGCTCAGACTGCGGTAACCAGGAAGCCGGGAGTCAGTCGGGCGGCGGGGAGAAAATTCTGTCTCTTCTTTTTCTCCTCTCCTCCTTCTCTCTCTCTCTCTCTCTCTCTCTCTCTCTCTCTCTCTCTCTCTCTCTTTCTCTGCTTCTCATTCTCGCATGCCTTTGCTGTTTTGTCTTCCAGATGTGGATGAATGTTTAAGCCAGCAGCACAACTGTAGCCGAGGGACAACTTGTATCAACACGGGGGGAGGCTTCCAGTGTGTCAACCCGGAGTGTCCCCGTTCCCACGGCAACATTAGCTATGTCAAGACGTCCCCCTTGTGAGTGGATGTACCCAGATTTTGTCCTGTTTGTTTGTTCTTGTTTTCATGGTCATGTTTGTCTGTGTGTAACTGGCCTCGTCTCTCAGGATCACGGGGGCAGTGGGCTTGTCGAGGTGCCATTGAGCCAGGCACCGAAGCCCCAATTTCTCCGGTGGGAGCTACGTAATGGCCGATAGCAGAACTGTGGCTGTAACCGTATGATAGTGAAGCAAACGGCAAGCAAGCACGCAGAGCAAAGCGTCCCAGGATGAATAGTTTTACTTTCTTTTCAAACTTCACTTTTTTTAGAGCCTTTGTGTCCCAGCCAAAAGATCAGAGACATCACAACTTCCAAGCACTCTTGGCCTCATTCGAACAGTGCATTTGCCAGTCATCTGCAAACTGCCTCATTTAAGTGCATGAAACGTAGCTCTGTTTACTCCTACTGAACCATCAATGTGGTAAAAAAAAAAAACGCCCCACTGCCAGGAGAGTGGATGAACATATGTTAAGGCGAAAACTTGTTAGAGGAAGTGAGCAGGGAGCGGTTTATGTGAGAGGGGAAGCAAGGTAGTGAGCTGCAGGGTCTCACAGAGGAGACGGAGGACGAGTTCACAGCATGTCGACGCATATGTTTTCCGCGCTCTCTCTCTCTATTTTTGTCCCATGTTTCCCATCACTCCAACTCGTGCCGTCTCACAAGTACAAAAACTTCACACCCAGTTGTGATCCAAGACTATAGGGCACTTGAACCATACAAGGTGTGGTGTGTGTGTGTGTGTGTGTGTGTGTGTGTGCTCATGTGTGCACGCGTGTCACTTCTCTTGAAGTCACAAGGAAAGACTTATGAACACTTTGGCTCTGTATTTATTTTCCCATGGGGATGGATTAATTACGTAACAAATTTATGTACCAGGTTTGAAAATGGCCACATTATGTGAGTACTGTCATGTGCTGCCTGCACAAACACAAGAATGGCAAACATTTCACCACTTTCTGGTCTGTGTCACTTATATTTTCTGTTTTTCTGTCCTACAGTCAGTGTGAGAGAAACCCTTGCCCTATGGAGAGTCGCTCCTGCCACTTGGCTCCTAAGACTGTGTCCTTCCACTACCTGTCTCTGCCCTCCAACCTGAAGACTCCCGCCACCCTTTTCCGTATGGCCACCGCCGCCGCCCCCGGACGCACCGGGCCAGACAGCCTGCGCTTCGGCATCGTCGGGGGCAACTCCCGGGGCATCTTCGTCATGCAACGCTCAGACAGACAGACTGGTGAGCTGCTTCTGGTTCAGCAACTGCGCGGGCCGCAGGACATCAGCGTGGACGTGGACATGTCTGAGTACGCTGACCGCACCTTTCAGGCCAAGCACGTGGCCAAGGTCCATGTTCTGGTTTCACCTTATAACTTCTGAGGACACTCTTCCAAAGGAAGCAGACTTGAGAGAGGAGGGCAAAGAGGAATGAGGAAGAGTATAATGGGCACTGAGTTTATTGATACTGTATCGTCATCCCCTATCACAAAGCCATTCGTATGAGCAGTCACTGGTCTCTGTTTCTCCAGTGGCCAAACACGCGTTGAGGTCTGAGAATGGTTAAATCACAATAACACAAGACCAGCTATACATGGTTTTTGAAGTTGAGTCAGTGCGAACTGTGACTGATGACGTGACTGAGTTTGATTGAGTGAATGATTGAATGCATGAATAAGATTTACTAGCTCCAGAAAAACTAAATGAAGGGTTTGGCATTGATACCATTTTGTGTTGTTGCTTGTATGTCTGTTTTTTTGTCCCATGGTAGATTGTGCTTGTGGAGCTCAGGGGTGGCCCTGGGGTTGATGCACTGCCCTAGTGTTAGTGATGAGAGTCATGAATCCCTATATGACGTTAGTGCTCCCGTGGCTCTAATTTATTGGAAATATTGTTGCTGGTTTTTACATTGTAATATATGCAATGTGTCTATCTTCCATCCTATAGTGTATATTTGTTTTTTACCGGCTTGCTTTGTTAAAGGAACCATTTCTAATAACTAAAGGAGGGATTTTTGACGATAGATGCAGTACTGTACCTGGGCATATTTCTTCTATTACTCATACTCTGTATGTTATGAAGTCATTGTGTAATTATACTCTAATCCAAGGTGATTTGGCAAGCATGCCAGCACACTACACAATATATCTGGTATTTTAATTAGTCTCTACATAACTGTTTTTCCTGAACTGAAATAAAGTCAGTCCAACATTTCAGTGTTTGTTAGAAAAGCCTCACTTGATGTTAACCAGGTGCTATAAAATATCCTTGTGATAGGTAGTGGTTTTCATTCTACAGCCATTACACATGCATTTTAATGAGTGAATGGCAAACCAATGCATCTCAAATTATGAACAAAAATAGATGGCTATAAAAAGTCCATTCAGATGAATGGTGAAAGGGAGGAGATGAAGAACAACAATACACAGTTTTTGTTCAAACAATAAAGGTCAAAGCAGCATTTCCTACTCGTCTCAGAAACAAAATGAATTTCACAGCATTCTCATTTCATTTTCATTTAGACGAAGGATAATAACCATCAGGATTTTAAAATATACCTCAATGTGTGTTTCAGTTATGTATTTGTCAGAGAAAGAGAAGAGGCTAATGTTCACCACATGTTGACATTCACATGTTGCTCTGTCCTTCGCGGCTCGCATCTCCGTCCAGGGGTTCAGCTTGTAAAAAAGGAGATCAAAAGAAGCGCATGCTTCTAGGAGGGAGTGGGTGGTCAGGAGGAAAACACACGCCCCGATCATACACACCAGTCTGAAAATGACAACGTGCCCAACTTCCTCCAGTAATCATGCCACCAGCGTTCACATCGCAGCCTTTATTTCTCGCTTGTGCCCCGGCTGTTTGATGTACACGTGTTTTAGGCAGTCTGAGGCGGAAGGATATTGCTGGGGACATTTGGAGAACACTGAGCTACATAACACAAGCCATTTGCTTGAGAGTAATGATAAAAAGACATTCCTCAGAGTAAGGGCCTCGAGGCAAACCGAGCACAGAGTTGTTTTTTCTACTGATGTACATTGTGTGGTTTGTACTCATTTTATTTGAAAGTCTCAGAAACTCACAGTGCAGTGTCCAAACTTTGACATAGTAGAAAGATTCCTGGTCATACAACACCTCTAAAATGCACATACAATACCTTTTTTTTAGAAAAAAAGGGAAAAGTTATCGCCACGTTTCAAATTCTCAAGATTTCTAAACCATGAGCTACATGCAGTATCCTCCTGAAACAACATCTCTTTGCTTTGTCTATTCAAACAATGCCATACATAAAACCATAAGTCGTTTTAAAGTGAAACTCTCTTTCAGTCTATGGAAACATAAAAGAGGCACATTTTGTCAGTGGGTTAGTCCAGAATGAAAGCATAGTGGAGGCATTTTCCTCTACTTTTATTATGCAGGAAAGGGGAGAGGTCGCCTGTGGATCATCTTTCATGTGGGATAAATGTTTGGAAAGAATCCAGAAGTGTGCGAGAGTAAAGGAGAGGAGAATTAAGATCTCCGTTGCTCATGTCTCCGATTGTCAAAGAGGGCTGTAGTCTGGCACAACGGCCCGCATAATGAAACTCCATCCCAGGATCGTATGACGCACTAAATATTTACATGATGGAGAGATGGGACTTTGTGGCAAATAACTTCATTATATTTATATCATATTATAATGGTCATGTGTTGATTGCTCAGATGTAAAAATGTCCATTAATGGGAACCCGGGCTGCAGCAGTCTCTTCTGGCTCTGGGCCCCATAATGCCGTTCTCCTAATGAGGGTTTGTTTTCCTGTTTGTGTCCACAGAGAGATCCTGTTGGTTTTATGGTGATTTCACAACCCTGTACTTGGAGCAAAAGTATGCGGGCTCTCCCAAACACCTTTTAAGTAGATCTATTGCAAACATGATCTTGAATAAAGGAGGGTATGGCCTCTCAAGCTGTTGTTTCAGCCCTGCAGGAGTAGGAAGTGATATCCATGTTGAGCAAGAGTAGAAACGTATGCTTGCCCTTGGAGCAATTGTTTTTCAAATGGTTTAATTAAAAAGAAAGTGCTATAATTAGTCTTTGTAAAAACAACTTGTAATCATGACATGACAAATATGTGTGGCTGCTCTCAGATTTCACATGTTTCAACCCTCTTAGTTAAAAGCCTATTAAAGGCTAAGGGCCTGAGTGAAACCTGAGGGTTTATGTGTCCATGCAGTCACTTGGCTGGAACAAACATGGCTCCATCAGACATTTTTCCTCAGTATTTCAACTAAATATCTTGGTTGTGTTTCATTTCCATTCATCATTATAATTATCATAGTAGCCAATTCACTCATTTTACAGTTCCTTATGGTCAATTTACTATTGGAACCTGTGTTTGCAAGGCAGATTTTAACTGTTATGGCAAAAGCACTAAAAACATCTTGGTAAAATATATATATTTTATTGCCTATTAATCAATATTGCAATTAGAGAACAAATACACCTCTGTGTCCAATTACCATTTTAATCTGTGTGCACACACTCCATCAGAAGGAAGAGAGACAGGAAAATTGCTGGTATAAAAAGTTCAAGCCTAGTTCTGAAGTTAAACCCCTGAAAAAAGGCAAGTCGTATTATCCAGACACCTCCCCACCTGTGGAATTATGAAATGACAGGAATCAGCCAAAGCCCATCTGTACAAATAATCAAGGTCCAAGGCAGGTGGCTATAGTTTCACATAACAGAAAATGACTTGCCATCATAAGCACAATTATTCCAAGCTTCTCAGACACACAGAATATCTAGACCTACACAAAAACGGAGGGAAATCTTAATTCCATTATAAACCCATTGAGGGGATGAGCTTGTGCTGAAACTCTTGGACTCTTTAACTTGGATTCTCTACAGTGCTTCAAAGTGCGGAATGGGCTGGACAGACAAGATTACAAGTCCCGCCACCACATTAACTCAAGACAACACACCTGAAGGCAACAACAGTGTTCCAACTCCATACTAAACACTGACTGGCACTGGCACCAGGCCAGCTATCTTCAAAGACAATTCAAAAATATATATATAATAAGACTAACATGAGTGTTATGTTTGTGAAACCACTGCGATGGTTTTGTCAGCAAAGAGGGTAAACCCTGCATGAAAAGAAGGACAACGCTGTAATCTGCTATTTGCTTAATACATTGTGTCTGTTCAGAGCCCAAGTCAGAGTAAACAGGAAGCACACATTATTATACAGATAATCAGAGTAAACATGACTGAACAAAGGCTTTTACAATTAATAAGTACACTTTCAACACAAATAAATAATGACTATATAAAACAGGTAGAGGAGGGGGGGGGGGGGGCAAACCTCAAAGTCAACAGATGTATATTGCTTGTTATTTCAGAAAACCGTACTCGCCCCCCACCCCCCACCACACACACACACATACAGTAGATTCACATGATCATGACTGCCTCAGCTGATTGCAAAGCCCCAATTCTACACTACTGTGAACACTAGGTTACATTTTAAACTATATAAATCAAGAGTCCCTGCATAGTCAATCAGTCTCTCTCACACATACACACCAATAAGGAGGATGCTGAGTAGCTTCACCTCTGAAGAGGCTGAACACATTTTATCCAATAATATGAACAGATTAGGCTTCATACTAGAGCCATGTGTAGACATGGCTTTGAACTTAAAAAGTGCGTAAGAGCAATGTTTCAATAGTTTAGGAATCAAAGTTTTCTTGTTTCAGATTTGTGTTGCTAACAAAAAAAAAAAAAACCCACATGAACATGCATCATTTAATGCACTTGCTTTCCTAAATGCACAACCGTTGCATTGTTTTTAGTGAACATCACAGATTCATATGGAAAAGATCCTGTTTGAAGTTGATCACTGACATGATAGTGTCAAATTCTCTGCGCAAAATACAACATGAGCTTGGATAAATAATTATTTATTTGTAGTGTTAATTTTTTTGGGGCGCTGTAAAACAAAAAGCTATATAACCCACTTAAGGAAAAAGTGCTTTATATGGCAGACTAAAGATAAATTTATGACAGTGTTCATACAGGAGGCCCTCTGTTCTTAATTCTTAGATAAAAATAATTTCACACAAACAAAACAGAAATAAATACAGCACCGAATACAAAATGAAACATTCTTTGGAAAGGCTCAAAACTGATTATATCAGGGAAATTGTGAAACGTATTTGGTTGGTGACAAAATGGATACCGTTTTCCTCTCGTTGAAAAGAGGCAAGCTGACTATATTTGCACACAGATGCGAATTGCCAGATCAGAGAAGCTGGGTGGAGTCCAGCATTCTTGAAGGGTCGGGGAAATGAGGAGGGGTCTCCCAAAATGGTGTGACACATGGGCTGCACCACCATGTCAACTTGCAGCACAGCAGGAGTGTCCCCTGAAAAATGCAATGGCACCCCAATACCACCTTGCTGGAAAACTCTGGAGAAAACCCAGTTGAACACCGCAGAGTCAGGGACAGGTGTCACTCTATCAACCCCCCAAGCTCCCTCCATGCCCACCGCTGGCTGGGAACGTTTCTGTCACTCCATCTTTGACATCTCATACTTGGTAGTCATGATTTCCTGGAAAATATAGCATGAGCTTTATTTCATTGTAGTGCCAGCAGATATGAACTAGAAAATGTGCCCCAAATCCCCACAGAATTCACCCGGGGTACCATTACTGTGTCCTCTAAGTCAGCCTGAATTCTTTTGTTTCTAGCTTTGGGAGAGACTTGCTCACGAATTTAGACTAAACTGTCTAAAATCAAGGGAACAACATACATAAATCCTGGTAATCTGTAAGTAATACAAGTCATACCTCATCTGAGTCAAGCAGGACTGGTAGAGCTCTAATGACAGACAGGACCAAGAAGAATGTGTTAGAATCTCACATGGCGTGTAAGGAAAGGCTTTGCTGGATTTAATAAATATGATGTGATGCTTACACATCTGTAAGAGAGCTAGGAATGTTATCCTCCACCCACTTCAAGTCTTCATCCTGGACAGGTGGACAGAGAAAAATGATGAAATACTGCCATCTGCTGAAATATGTCAAAACATATATAGCTGCATTTGCTCAATTTAGGGGTGTTTTCACACTTTGTGTTGTCTGTTTGAGCCACTTTTTTCAAACTCAAAGCGGTTTGTCAAAATAAAAGCTGGACTCTAGTACTCCACTCTTGACACTGACCAGGTTAGCTGCTGAGGGCTTCACCGTGCCATTCGTCTCAGTCTTAGATGCTCTCAACTTCATGCCATCAGCTGTGAATAAAGAATGAGGCAAAAATAGACTATTAGACCCTCAAAAGCAATGCTTATAGTAATGTTTGTTATGTTTGGGACACACGTAGCATTTCCATGATGTTACCATACCGAGATTTGCAGAGGCAAGGAATTCCTCAATCTCATCATCGGAGTCGTCGATCAATGGAGTGAAAGCATACCTGGGGAAATGAAACGTGAGTGAAACCAACAAACAAACCACCAGTAGAGAAAAACAAAGCGCTCAGTCCAGTACATGTCAGTCCTAGGTCAGTACTTGCCTTTGGTTGTTTGCAGATGGCCTCCATAAAAACATTATGACAAGCAGTACGATGGAGAACAAGAACCTCCAGAAAGCATCATCCACCCACAGCTCAATCCAATCCTTTCCACAGGGGGCGACAAGAGAGTCAGAAATAAAGAACCAATAGTGATGAACATCTTAGAAATGCAGACCTGAAATCTAAGACCAATCCATACTCACAGACTGACAATCTGCTAGACGGAATTTTTTTGTTGTCCACACTATGAAGATGATGGAAGCTGAGGAAGACAAACAAAAGGTTTCAAATCACAAGTTTTCCTGTGTTCTCACGGGATCTCGCGGGAAGTCAAAGATTACTCAACCCTTTCTTCCTCTGGTTTTATGAAGAAGGTAAACAGAAATAATGACGTATCACATTGACAACAGTTCTTATTTTCTAATCTAAACGTGAAGTACAAATGCCACTCACCTATGATAGCAAAGATTAGAGTGTTTGTGAAGTGCCTGTAAAGAGACAACTTGACAGGGTTTCGCCTCAGCTTCAGTGTCTTTATGGTTTGTGCCAGACTGACAAATATGTTAGTAGCAGTCAAGGTAAACACGAGGCAAGCACTACATAGTAGCCAACATGTACACGTAATATATTAATTATATACAATCAGCATCCACTTTATTAGGTACACCTTTCCGTTCATGGAAAAAAACAAAAGTCACTTTAGAATGGGAAATATGCCTGATCTAAGCAACTTTGAAGGTGGTACAAACATTGGTGTCAGACATGCTGAAGCTCAGCTCAGAAACAGCCCACCCAAATTTTGGCACTACAGTATCTTGAGTATATTGAGAAAGGTGCATCACTTCATGGCCACAGACAAATAGATCCTTCCAGCAGCATAATACACCAATTAATCTCAAAACAGTTCCAGGACCACAACTTTAGTTTACTCCAATAGCCGGCAGAACCCAGATCTCAACCAAAGAGCGATGGAACAAGATGTCTGCAGCATGGGTTAGGTCTTACCCAGTCCTACCTAGGTATACCTAATAAAGTGGATATTGAGTGTGTATGTATCAACAAACAAACCTTGTTAAAAATAATTGGGTATAAAATCTGTGGAAAATTGGCATGCATGTTCAAATCATCTGCCCTCTACTATAAGCCTTTTAGCAAGAGCACCTGCAATAGGTAGTGGGTTGGCATGCACAGCCTGTATGGGATCAATCATTTATGCCCAATTCAGACCAGGAGAGCACATCAGCAGCAAAGTGGCAACATTCCCTTCATTGTCAATGGAGAAGAGTGACAGAGGACAGAGGATGGTGAGGGCAGGTTGGAGTTTGAAGTTGCAGATAAACCTGTCTTGGTCTAATTTGGGACATCAGTGAGGGGTGAGGGGGAGAGGAGACCAACACAGGCAAAGGTTACACCAAAGTACACCAAAGGATATCCAC
Source organism: Hoplostethus mediterraneus (assembly GCA_034670385.1). Classification (NCBI taxonomy): domain Eukaryota; kingdom Metazoa; phylum Chordata; class Actinopteri; order Trachichthyiformes; family Trachichthyidae; genus Hoplostethus; species Hoplostethus mediterraneus. Next base: position 175,935 of record JAXDDW010000195.1, read on the forward strand.
CAGCACAGAGAGGAGTCAAGCAGAGCCAGGGGAATGTTGGCCAGCAGGGCCAAGTCAGAGTCTTTCGCCTGAGAAGGACAGAGCAGGACCAGAGGATACAAGAAAACAGGAAAAGATAAGAGAAATCACAGAGAGAAGGAGAGAGAGGAAGGCAAGGAGCGAGTGAGATAGAGAACCTTTCACCAGAGTGCACAGAAGAAAATACAAAAAGATCACCCAAAGAAACAGGCAAGAATACAGCTCCAGTTGTTATAATGATTGAGCTCAATTAAATAACAAACGGGTCTGATTTGTTATTATGAAATTATAATAATCCTAGACAGCAGGAAGTTTCATTTGGCCATGGGTATGATGTTGAGAAGTATATTGGAAGGATATGAACCAGACAGCGCCGGAGTCAAACAGAGCCAGAGGAATGGCTGTAATGAGAGCTGGGCCATTGTCCTGACCCTTCAGTGAAGGGACACCCACATCAAGAAAATACACAAATCATGATCTGGAAGTACACTTCTGCTCAGCTTGATTTCTAATTCTAAAAAAAACACACATAAGCTCACTCCAAACCGCAGGACTTTTCCCCACTAAAAACAGATTAAAAATAGATTAGATTAAAACTAGATTAGATTTCCTATCAGGTCATCATCAATCTTTAAAAGGTTACAGTACACCATGTGACTCTAATAGGACAGCTTCGGTGTGAATGACTGACTATAACACATTTGATTAAGACAATTAAAAACACTTCTCACCCCAGTAATCCTCAGGACACCTTCAATACTAGCAAAGGAAAAGTAGAGGACACCGAGCCCCACCACTCTGTGCATTACTGTCCCTAGTCGAGGCCTGGAAGGAAAGATGGACAAAGAAAATAAAACTGTTGATTGCCTGATGTTGAGATTCCTCTCTCTGAAGGTTTTTCATGTTATTAACAAACGAGTAGACATGTATACGGATGAGGCATGTTGACGTACTTCACAATGCCGTAGCCCAGGCTGACAATGATGACAAGCAATCGAGCTATGGTTCTCTTGAGGGCAGAAACCAACTCAGCAAAGATCAACAAGCCTGGAGCTAAAGTCAACAGAAACAGGAGGAAAAATTTAAAACACAAAAATCACATGAGGCAGGACAAAAAAACCTTTTGCGACGCTGAGGGATAAAGGCTGGGCGTAGACACTCACAGGCAGAGCCAACAGCATTGGTGTTTTCATATTCTGCGCAGAAGACAGCTTTCTCCACCATGCCCAGGAAGATGACCCCTGCTATCCAGAACTGGATCCTCAGCAGATCCTTCCAGTAGCAGGCCGCCCAGACAAACCACAGCAGGGCATACAGGATGTACACTATGCACATCACCATGTAGAACTAGACACAGAAAATAAGGGATTGTATAGTGTGTAAACATGTCACACACACACCAAACACATCTTTTCAGCACAACAAAATGCAGTGGATAAAACATGGATGCATCTACTTACAATCATGAGAGGCCATTCTGTGACAGAAATGAACCCATGGGTGCCTTTCATTATGACATTAACTGGAAAAACAGAATCGGAGATTAGCCAAATATCAAGTAAACACAATGCAACACATGAGAAATAATGATTGAATAAGTCCATCTATGCAAGTTGTAATTGATAAGGAGTTAACTATTTCACAGCTGGTGAAAGGAGTTTGTCTTACGATGGTCTTACCTGTTAAGTTCCAGTTGCCTTCTGGTTTATTTGACAGGATTTTGACAACTAGCAAGTAAGGCCCGTCCTTCCACGTGGTGGCTATGATGTCAGCGTTGGGCATCGAACTACTGTTCTTTACGGTACTGCTGCCACTGTCATACTCCTCGGTAACCCATTTGTCATAACCTTCATCCTGGAGAATTACAAAAATATTAGTGTTTTTCTAAACACACATCTTTTCTAATACCACAAACAGACTATTTGACTTTTAAACTCCTAACAGATTATGAAAAGTGAAAACATTTAACGCTAAACACACACTCGATTTCCAGTCTCTGTGTCATACAGGTGCAGACAAGTTAGAGATAGGAACGCATAACTGACGTTGAGGGGCCTGAACACATTGTCTGTGATGGGGTTCACAGACAGAGCCCACAGCACTGAAATCTTTTGCATTACCGACAATATTACACCAAACATGGACAGAAAGCAACTTGCTCAGTTTGTGTTTTTTTCACCTCAAGCTCAGTTGTCACTGGCTATCTCCAGTCTGTCAGAGACTTGTGTTGTTGTTCATCTCACACTTCAGGAGTTCAGATTTGCCTAGATTCAAGTCTAGGAAGTCAAGCGAGTTGGACATTTTCTTGGCAGCCCCAACTGTACTGTAACTTGATTGGAGGGCAAGAGACTTAGTCCTGGCCTTGAAGTACAACTATCTGTTGCAGGACTCAATTTAGGATTAATCAAGGGCACGTATAAAACTATACATCACTGGTGAATGTGTTGCTTCAGAAGATGAACCCTATTTTTGCAAGAGGGTTAAAGATGTCCAATAATGCCTTGATCAAAATCAAAAGCCATTTATGTTTTCTTACAGGCAGTGCGCCCTCGACGGGTGGAGTAACTGGCCGTGGCTCTGCCTTGGCTTTCTGAAACACAGACAGTGGTCAAATGCAAACAGGTTTAACATGCCATGATACTGAGCAGGTGAGTATGTTAAAGAAAGTAACGTAACAAAATAAACTCTTACATTGAGCATGGCAAAGGAGCGCAGTCCACTGTTACAAGTTAAGGGCCTGTGCCTGTGTTCAATGTACTCTCCTGGTCCGAGAGGGTTGGGATCCAGGCCCTCCCCACGACTCAAAGGCGTTCTCTCATACATTTCCTAAGTATAATGAAAACCACGATTTAGACCATTTCTCCACATGCTCACAAGACAAACAAGGTTTATAAAAGAACCAAGTCTGGAAGGAACGACCATATGATTACTAGTATGACCTAAATGTGTGCTGCTGTACTTACATCAATATTATTGAATTCGTTGTGACAGGGGTAGAATTTTAAATACCACTGAATAGTGAATGTCACCTCTTCAACACAGCCAAAAGACACGACTGAAAGATGAAGACAAAAACAACAATAAAGACGGGGAACAAAATGGGAAGATTATTTGTGATGGCCTAGCCTTGGATCTCAATTCAAACCGATCCACACACTGTCGAGTTTTCCACATCCTACCTTTCAATTTAATGTCGGTGTCTTTATACATGGATTTCCTTAAAAGCAATGGTCTTGAGGTCTGTGGAAGAGTAACAACAAACCCTTATATCCAAGCAGCTCACCTTACATTGCAACAGGATATGGAGAAGGGAACAATCACAATGGGACACTGGAACTTTTGAATCCTTAAATTATTGATTAAAGCTACCTAGCTCCTTGAACCAAATCCAGCATTGTGCCTAATATCATATCATAAATTGTCAATTTCCATTTCCTATTTATTGACTGTAGGCCAACTTTCTGGTTAAGCTTGTTAACTATAATGTATCCATCTAGTGTTGATGTGTTGACAATCCCACCATGTCTGAGCTGAGGTTGGTGACACGTAACCTGATCAAGAGAAGATTAAGTAGACCTGAATACATTAATCTTTTAAAAGGTATAGGGAGTCTTCGATGTAGAAAGCTATCTTAAGGTTATTAGAGATGCGAGTGCACATTGGGATGTCTCTCGGTAGCTAGATAGGCTACGTGGTGGCTAACTTTACCTAGTTAGCTAACGTTAATTGCTAACCTTAGCTGGCTGATTAGCCAGAGGAAGGCTTTCCAGTTAGGGCTAGCCAACAACATATTCTGCTCTATCGTTAGGCACGCCGTTAGTTTGGTTTAACAGTGTCTCTTACAGATAGTTGGCCCAGTCAAGAGTGGTTTTACAAATGTTGCCAAATAGGGCTAACCTTACATGGCAGCTAATAGCTGATAGCGAGCTAGCATAACTAGGTTAGCTAGCTAATGTTACGGGCTAACCCGGGCTTGCTGTTCAGTAACGTTATTTCCGTTATTTCTACCAAGTTACTCACATTGACAACTGTAATGCTCCACTGCCCCGTCTCTGGTGCTGCTGTAACCACATTCGTGCTACTTAGTAAAACTGCTGACAGGATTTGAATTACCCATGGGTAGAAAACTACTCTAGCCGGACAGGTCCACGTCCTCATCCTGACAGAAGCAGCCATGTTTACGGCTTGATGCTGAGCGCTTCCCCGCAGACTGGAGGCGCAGTGAAGGCAACACCTGTAAAGGACAAACGTCGCCCTGCAAGACGTGCCGGATCCTTCACCGTGTTTAACCAGTTTTCATTGCCCTGCATCCGTAAACATTTGTTCAGTTACCTCCATGGAAATTGGTTTGTCGTTTGCAGAAAGTAGTGTGGGGGCAGCAAGGTGGCCAGCAAACTTCCGTCCTGCTGAAGTGTCAAATATGTGAAATAATTTTTAAAAAATCTATGTGGGGGTCAATAAAGTATTGTATTCATTGACATTAGTCATAGTCAAAACATTGAGGAATCTTGGCAAGGCAGACCACAGTTTATTTATCACAAACATCTTGAACGAGTCCATATAAATCATGTACAACTTTTTACAGTATGTAAGATCACTTCATAAATGTACAGTTAAACATTTACATTACAACAAATAATTCATTACAGTAAATGATTTCACAGTTCAATGTATCATAAGCTTATTGGAACATGTGTGCGAACCTCTTCAGTGTTTACACATATACAATATTCCTAACACTGATGTGTAGGCTGACGGTGTGAAGCAGAACCTGCCTCTGGGCCACTTGTTGCAATTCCAATAAAGAAAAAATAACAACAGATATTCCACGTTAGGAAATGGCAAGGTGCTCAAAGTGCAATGAGGCATAATGTTTAGTACTGATGAACCAGATGATCTTTTCAATATAGTTAAATGTCCTGGGTACCAATCCTTACAGCAGGAGAGTCGTGTCACTTGAGTTGTGATCCATTCCTGTTACTCCACTGACCGTGCCTCCGTTTGCTTGACCTAAACCATCACTTGACAAAAGAGGAGTCTCCACTGTTGTAGAAGGTCTCATGGAAGGATCAGAAGAGATCACCACCACATAGCGGTCGTCCTCCTCATCCTCATCCTCCAGGCTCCCGTGAATGTCCGCGGTTACTAGGGAATTTCCTGCTGCTTGATGGCTGCAGGACGGGGAGGAGCTGAACACAGGATGGTCAACGTGAGGTGCCTCTCCGTCGGGGTCCTCTTCGGGAAAGCTGGTGTTAATGTAGATGATGTCCTCCTTGCTGAAAGACTCGGGAAGCTTTTCTGCGAGCTTCTCCAGCATTTCTCGCAGTTGGGGAAAGAAGGGTCGGTCCAGAGGATCAGCCCTCCAGCAGCCGTACATAATCTCATACCTAGACGCAGGTCAGCAAAAGTAACAAACGCTCAGATCAAATCAAAAAGCAACTCTTACTATAGCTCAAGGCTCTAAAAGATATTAGTATAGCACTGATATGTGCCATATCATGTCAAATTGTGTGTTTCAATTTGTCAGTTTAATGTTTCCTTGCTCGTTGTCCGACATACTTAGCCCATACAGTGAGGTTTAAGACTTCTTCAACTCAAGAGGCATCACTTATTTCAATTCAATTTAAAACGTTAAAAACAGTTTGCCAGTAGCAGAATATATTTGTGTTGAATATATTTCCCTTATCTTCTTCCGCTGAAAGATGATAAGGAAATACCCTTATCTTCTTCCACTGAAAGATGATAAGGGTATTCCCTTATCTTCTTCCGCTGAAAGATATTGCAGAAATTGGGCAAACCAATTTTTAAAAGCTGACATTTTATTGAAACAGGTGCTGCATAAGCAAGGCAACTTTAAAGCACCATATTTAGCTTGCACGTTGCAGTTCTCTCCCATACAAAGCGAGGAGAGTGGTACATATCAGAGCTATTTATAGGAGAACCTTCTTAATCTGAACATCAGATGTACAAACCAGTCTACCACACAGGTGTGATGAACAAAAACGTGAGAATAATTGTATTTGATCTAATTGTTCAACTGTATCTACAGTGAATTAATATTGTTCATGACATTTCAGTATGTGTGTGCAATGCATGCTTCATATTTTGAATGAGCTTTGGTCCCACATTTCAATACATTTCACTGTTTCCAGCATTTTAATAATCAGAATAACTTCCATTCCTGTGTGATTTGGATAAGCAAGGCTCTTGTATAACTTTATATCCTGTCTGAAGTATCATATGGTGTACCTCCAAAACTATCATGCTCAAATGAAACACTCCTGGAGAGGAATAAAAAAAACACTCACAGCTCATCCAAACAATCTCCTGGCTGCTTCAGCCTGTGTCCCTCTAGAAGATAGTCATAGATGTCATGGTTCTGGATACCGGGGTATGGCGTCATGCCTCGTGTAGCAATCTCCCACATGGTAACACCAAATGCCCACTGCAAGACACAGAATATTAACTTTAGATAACATTTCATCAGATTTCATAGTTCAATGTATCATAAGCTTGTTGGAACATGTGTGCGAAGATCTTTCCAGTTTCTAACACTGATATGCAATCCTTGCAGTGCATGCCATGAATTGTCAATTGCAAGTATTTAAAAAGCATTATCCACATTTTATGTTTAATCTATCGCATTTTATCAGTGTAGGTTTACATTTCAACAAATAGTAAAAACCTAGTTTGTCAAAGTATTGAACCCGATTTCATTTCAGTAAAATTGCCTCACTCGTAAAAGTATGCTCAGAATTCCAGATGTTATTCAGATTTCATCTTTAAGTTATAGTTTGGGGAGTTGAAAAGTATTTTCCCTCATAAAATTGTTCTCTGTCTGTGATATATCGTAAGGGGATGATAATATATGACGATTAAATAAATGTGTTATCACCCTCCTGCCACTACATGTGAAAATAGAGCGTACTTTCAGACAACTTGATCCTTTTCTCATTTTTTCAAGACTAATTTTACTATGGAATTAAACAAAGCTCAAGTGAACCCTATAACACATTTATTGGCAAGAAGAAGATGATTAATTTTTTTCTTTGACATCTCAGGAAATGGGCTTGTATTCTACACTGTGCGTATTTTGACGGAGAGTTCACATTAAGTCCATTGAAGGGACCAAATATTGGTTAATAGTCTGAGAAAGATGGTCAAAACAAAACCTTTCGGAAAGGTAAAAAGGAAGTCGGAACAATATTTGCTAAGTAAGCGTTGAGCAATTTCAGCTGACAAATAAAAAAATCCCAAATATGTGAAACTGAATGTAGCAGTGACTGGATTGCTAGGAACCAGTGTTACTGGAAATAAGTCACTTACATCTGACACATTCACACAACAGCATACTGCAAGTAAATTCTGACAGAAAGGAAAAGCAGAATGAGATGCTTACCACATCACTCTTTACAGTAAAAACTCTGTCTGCCAGACTCTCTACTGCAATCCATTTTACAGGCATTTTGGCTATTCTGCCTTGCCTATAGTAATCCCCACTGTAGATCTTCTTAGATAACCCAAAGTCTGCCACACACACGGTCATGTCATCCCGCAGCCTGTAAGAGAAACAAGGAATTGACTTTATAAAATCAGGAAAAGCAGCTTAGAGATCCCTACAGAGTCAGTAAAGGCTACATCCATACACAGTATATGACAAGACACTACAAGTTTAGCAACAAAGCTTGTAAAAATGAAACTCTTAAAAAGGAAGGAAGGAAAACCTACATGCAATTACGAGCAGCCAGGTCACGGTGCAGAAAGTTACGACCGCTGAGGTACTCCATACCCAAAGCAATGTCTACCATGAACTTCAGGAGTGTCTGAGTGGGCAAGAACTGTATGAAAACACACAATCATCTTTGTTAGAATCACATTTAAAACAACTAAAAACAGTAAGGGAATGAAAACAAGATGGCTTGACTAGTCATCCTTAATCTGCTGATACTGAAACAACAGTATTTCAGCAATTGGTTGATTTGTCATTATAATGGGTGAGTAATGAGTTAATTCATCACTGAGAAATACTGAACATCTGCACAGGAAGCAAAAGTAACAGATGTCTTACCAGTGGACTGTCTCCTAGGCGTGAGCGTAGCAGGAAGCTGTGTAGATCTCCATATCTCATGAATGGCAGGATGACCATGGGCTTTGGAAAGTGTGCTGGGCCCACTTCCAAACACACACCTGAAGGGAGCAGGTCAATACTATAATGATGTGTAAATGAAAAGAGATCGGGGGAACATTGTAACGGGTTACTTTATAACCAAGCACAATAAATACAAGTTACTTTATTACCTAGTAGCCTGATGACATTAGGGTGGTTGAAATCTTTCATGCAGGCAGCCTCATTCAGGAACTCTTCTATTTCCCTTTGGGAGAAGCTATCCACTGTTAACACAATGACAGGAAGGTGACATATTTATCGCTGACACTTGTTTTCTAGTTTATTGAGTGCATCATGTTAAATAATCAAAGAAAGGTATTCAATGATGGAGAAAGCTCACGTTTCATTGTCTTCACTGCAACTTTTTCTGATGTTCCATCTGGTTGCTTCAAATGTCCTTCCACCACTGAACCAAATTCACCTGTTCAAATAAAACTGAATCATAAGGACTACGCAATATGTATTACAGTGCTACTGTATGTGTTTGTTTAAATATTACTACTTACCCTCTCCTAGAACTTTCCCTATGGAAAGCAAGTTCCTCATGACCATCACATCCTGAAGTTTGGCCTGGAGTTCACCACTAACACCAAGGTTCCCAACTACAGATAGGAGACACTCAAGTTAATGTTTATTTCAAAACAAATCTTTAATGGGATACCATGAAGGTCTGGAAATACATCACTTTTACCACAACTACATGTTCAAACATACGTGTGATTTCTAGGGCTGACCGGTTGTAGGATCTCTGGGGTCTGTACTGTACGATAGGCTGCAGCTTCTCTCCACTTCCAAACATCTGCCTGCAGGTGGAGACAGAGAAAAGAAAAATGAGGACTGCTAAATAAAATGAGGGAATACCTCAGAATGAGCCCCCCACTAACTAGAGCCTGTTTCAACTCAAACTTTGGTCTTAGTTGGGAAGCTCTCTGGCGATATTGATTTTAGATTTGAGTAGCAGCCTGTGACACATTGTTAATGGTATCCTGAGCGGCAACACTGAGTCAGAGACTTCATAATGAATTCCAGAGCACAGCTGGGAGAGGGGTGGTTCATCGTGCTTCAGCTCTCCAGCTGGAAACCCAATTATTATTGGCTTCAGGTGCAGACGATGGTGATTAAGAGGATGCAAAGCAACTTTATTAACTGTGTCCGGAAGCATTCAGTTCCTGCAACAGAGCTTGACTGAGGAAAGATTACTCAGTGACACCAAGGTGTAGTAAACTACACAATCACACCTTTGTTTTTAAATCAAGATAATGAATTAGTGAAAAAAGACAGAATCAGCCAGAAATACAATGGTCAGTCACTGACGAGGCATATCAGACTTGAAGGAGGGTTGGTGATTAGATCAACATTTGTATGTCAGCATACCCAAACCACGTGGCTAGGTTCCCGTTGTGTACACAGATAGCCAGCCAGAGAACAAGCAGCAGGAGACAGATGCCACACACCACACCCAGCACAACGTAGACGGAGTCTGAAGCCCTGGGGCCCGGGCTGGAGGATGGGGGCAGGGCCCAATCTGAGACAGGACAACAAGTGATAAGCATGATTTAGGATTTAGCAAGGTTTATCAAACGCCACTCTGACAGTGACATATTCAAGATTAGACAATGAATTAAGGAAAAAAACAATCCTATTACTGTGGCCATGGGATACCATGTTTGATATACTATGCAAGTGTCTTCCAAAACTAAAATTATAGAACATATGTGGTTATCAACCTATTAATCATGTGAAAATACAATAGTTGTCTCAATGTGGATTGAAAAAGCAATGAGCCTGCTGTCATGACTATTGTGATTTAGTGATTCATGACTATAGTGTTTATTACTAATCCAGTCAATAAAGCAGGATATATTCAATTGTTTTGTATTGTTTTTCATAAATTTCTAATAAATCACTGTTCTGAAGTCCTCCACATCATGAATAACAACTCTTGCTCACAAACTGTCCATTTGCAAATGTTCAATTTTGGCTGTAAACCATCTCTTATCAAGTTGTGAATACTCCAGTGTGAAAATAAAAGCATCATTTTGTATCTATTCGTAGGACAAGAATGTCATTCCAGTGTAATAAGTCCATCAGCGAAAACAAGTTGGGCCTGGCACTGACTGAGTTATTACATTATTAACTGTTTTGAAATGAGGAGCTATCAATACAGCGGCTTACTGTTCTCCGGCACAAACAGCCAGACCCGTGGGCTGACCATGCCGCTGCCTGCCTGGGTGCAGGCAGCCACCTCCACACTGTAGGTTGTGTTGAATTCCTGCAGAGGTATAAGGGCTGTGGTAGTGTAGCTGTGAATCTGAAAAACAGCATCAGAGACTTTGTAGATTACGGTGTATTAAGGGTACGGTGTTAATCATTATCTTAGTAGAGACAAAGTCAAACCTGAGGGGAATATAGGTCATGGGATAGGCACATTTTTAAGGGCACAATAAAACAAGGCATTAACCTCAAACAGACACTTACTGATTTGTAAATTCATGAAAAACAGATTATTGTTGGGGCATCCTGGTGGGTTAGCAGGCCAAGGCTCATACTGTACATTTGCAATGTCATGGAGTCAAATTCGGCTCATGACCTTTGTTGCAGTGCCATTCCTTCTCCTTTCCACTACATACTCTACATACTCTATTCTAAAATAATAATTGCAATAAAAAGAATCTCTTAAAAACTCTTTAAGCAGTCAATTATGAAATCTTTTGGACTATCCCTAGGCAGTGAATACCGGGAAACGAACAACGTAAAGTAAAAACTCTGTACATTGAAAAAGGGAACAACTCTCTGGACAAGCCGGCGTGCTGAACTGGGAGGGAACATGTGACTGGCAGAGCCCTGTATTTCACAACAGCACGTGGCAACATCTGGGGTTCCTCTCCTTGACCAATGTGCTGACAGTCTGACTAGGAACTCTGAACCCATGATTAATGGTGCGTTGCGTCTGTGGTACCGAACACAGGGGAAGGTGTAATTAAAGTAAAATATTCTAACAGCATGCATTCGCGAGCAGAATTTCGCTATAAAACCTCAGACGAAAACGAAGTCAGTGGCAGCATTAGCACCACGCAACACACATAAAAGAAACAGACGATAGCAACAGGTGATAGTAACAATGTGTGGGTCTGATTCATATCCAGTATGAGACTTTGCAGGAGCAGCTGACCCTGAGGATGAAACAACTTATGTGCATTTCCAGTAAGTGCGAGTGTTACAAAACCTTCGTGTGTAATGACGTCACCATGAGGCTGGACAACACACGTGGATATGTGGGCCTTCACTATACATCCCATTGTATTCATATTCCATTCACCCCATGATGACTCACGGACACATGCTGGACAAAGAAAAACACCAATTCCAGTTTTTACATCGTCAGCTTCCTTTAAACCACGACACAGACAGGAAGGACAGGAAACACACCATTGTACTAGAGAGCACTTGAATTCAGTGCCAGAACAAGACAACATAGAAATCCCCCTCAAGGAAACATTTACTCCATCTGCCTCCATCTGTAGTTCCATTTGATCTAAACCAAACAGGTTGCCGTTCAATCGCAAGAGTCAAGTGCTATTCCTCAGAGAAACCCAAACCAGAGAGGACCCTAAAAGGCGTTTCTTCTCAATAACAACATTTTCTGCATTGCTGACTCTGGGGTGGAGTGGAAAAACTGTTCCAGACACAGAATAGGGAAGTTGACCTGTGGGAGGCAGGTCAAAAGCAAGTTCACATATTGTGATTCTTTCTGACGAGGTTCATTTCATTCGCGTTAGTCAGACATTAGTAGGGCAAAAGGCTAAATCTAGTCGCGTTGATGTGCTCACCGTGTTCACTTGTATCCCGTGTCTGACAACAACGTCGTAACCACGCAGGACGCCATTGATCTTATCAGATGGCGGAGCCCTCCACTTGACCACCAGCGTGGAGTCATTCAGCTGTACCGTGACATTGCGGGGATAAACTGATGGCACTGAAGGGAAAGAGGGGGATCAAGGGTTAAACTCAAAGGCTGTCAACTGAGATAATGACTAGCAGTGATAATAACATCAAGAGACTTCATACAGGATGCTAACCTCTCAAACAACAAACAAAGAAATGGTCAAATTAGTCAAAAGAGTGACCCTCCATTGAAATATGTGATTATGGTTTGGAATGTGAAGCATTGGAGCGTTTCTGGCACGGGGAAATCTCAACTCTTTCAACTAAAATATCCCCCATGGCGGCTTTAGGAAGGAAATAGGAAGCAGCTCCACCCAATAAGAGCTGCGTGTTTATTCCATTAGAACATTCCTATTTCCGATGTGACCCCTCAGGAAAACACAATGAAATGGACTGGATATGACTGGAGATGACATGTTTCAGAAGGGAACTCCGTGCGCAATGCAGGCAGTCGTCCAACTTCTGTAACTTCCAATAATTGCATGCTGGTACTGCAAGCGGGCTTTCATTGAAAATTGCTAATTATACAGCTCAAGGTCACTGAAACCTATTTAGGAATCTGCTATGATGGGGAGGAGGCAGGAGCATAAACACAGAGGTTCTTCTGAAATACACTGATACATAAAGGACATTTTTTTTAAGCTTGGATGGGCCCAACAGTGCCCAAAAAACTGTCTCTGCATTCTGGCTTTAATCAAATAGAAACATGTTATTTGCTGGGATACATTTGGCTAGATGTGTCTCACTTTGACCCTTGTTACTCCCAGTGGGTCTCCGGCATTGAAATCTGATTTCTCTTTCTCTTGCACTGTCACACATGCCACTCATAGTATTTATGTCCTTAAAAATTGACAGTGAGCTAAACCAGTAAGTAACTAAAAATTGACAGACCTGTAGACTAGTATCCTGACAATCAAACAATTTTTGACAAGTATGTTTCTATCTGAGCTGCCTGCCACCTGTTTGTTTTGCACGTGCTTCCTGTTTGGATCCACATATGACAGAGCATTACACTTTGTTGCTAATGTGGCCAAATGTGTCTCTGACCACCTCCAGAGGTAGTTTAGATGAGCGGATTTCCAATGAGTCTATTTTTTGCACCTGGATTTGATGCGTTTTTGCACTTTCCAATTACTTACATTTCTCAAACAAACCCAACTTTCACCCTGGAAATTGTAATACCCACCTCCCTCTGTGGTGTTGCTCTGGATCCAGAAGGTGACAGGGGAGGCTCCCACCTCGTTGCTGCAGGAAACACTCATGTTGTACCACGTCATGGCCTGCAACCCAGGAACCTCGCACTGGAACGGAGGCACTGTGGCATTGATGAATCTGGTCGTCGTCACCTCCCCTTTCCTCCGGCTCACCTCTTTCACCTTGAACGGGAGATTATATGAGATCTAGGATACGTCACACGGCAGCACTGTCGGTGTAGTCAGGTCGAGTGGGGCTTACCCGGATGTGGCATTGTGTTAGCGCAGAGAAACCATCGTGTCCAGGGGTCCATGTCAAGATGAACTTATTGGACTGCCTCTCCATCACAGTAACCTCAGAGACAGGATTGGGAAGCACTAGAAAACACCATACAAACCCTCATTAATTCCCCTGAGGTAACACAGCCGCTTATGGTCAGCTTGCAGTGCTTCAAAATCTCCTGGAATGTGGACAGAGCTTGGCAGTCCCAGAAGGACTCCATTTTACCTTTGATGTTAATGCTGGCCTCTCTGGAGGTGGTGACACCTTTCGCGTTGTAAGCTTCACAGCTGAACCGAGTGTACTTGTCCACACCTGCAGATGACACATGACATGACGAACGGGGCAATGTAGCACTTTGTTACAACATAAGCAACAAACAACAGCCGACTGTCAAGGTCCTTGATAACATTAAACATAATGGACAAATCATAAGACACAAACCTCAATCAAAATAAGTTTAATTTCACTCAAAATAACTGAAAGTGAAAGCTGGCAAGCCACGGTTCTACAATTTATACAAACTAATGCATGGGTTTCTCAGTGTCAGATGAGGTAAACCTGGCTTGTGTGTGATTGACAAACTAAAAATAATATAAAAATCACATTCAGGCTGAGTCATTCCCTTATCCTTTATCCTTCACACGTTCACACAGCAGTACCTGATGCATCAAGCTCAAATTGAGCCTCTCCAGCATTTTGCACTCTGAAAACAATCCTGTTGCTTTGTCTCTTTTCCTGGTCACACAATCCCTGTCTTTCAACAGCCACAGATCTGCCCAGTTGGAATAGGGACTGAGATAGCTGTAATAATGTCTCTTTTGTGCCGTTTTTTTTTCTTTCCCCAGTGTCTAGCTTGGAAACCTTTCCACAAAAAGCGAATCACAAAACAGCCTGCGAAAGATGACTGGAACCAACTTGGGATATTTTGTTTACGTTCCTCAGAATATTTCGGCCTAATCAGTCTTCTAGTGCTGAGGAGCACGAGGGTAAAGAGTGCTTCACTTTTCACACAGGTCAAACATTGACCCAACATCTACAGTATGCATGTTTACATAAAGAAAGAGCCTGATTAAACAAACTGGGTCACATGTAAGTTCACTTGCTCACAAAATAACTTCCTAAAATCTGAAATTAGCTTTGGATCAGATGGGTCAAAACATAGAACAATCTGTAAAACAGATTTGAAGGTCCTGAGAGCAACGTGCAAACACATAAGCAAACCCCTCACTTCAAACTGAATGGAGAACAGGTTCACAGTTTCCCCTTTAGGCCTAAGACAGAAAGAGAGTTTTCCGAGTGCGTCTCAAACTCATGCCTCTTAAAAGCCATGTGTTGCCAAGAAAAAGGAAATGACCAAAGGTAACCAATCCGCCTTTCTATTTTCACTTCTCTTGGCAAGTAATGCAAAACAAAAAGCAGCATGGTAGAAACAAAATAGATGTGCTGGCCACTCAAATGGAAACATCAGAAATTCAGTAAATGCAGAGTAGCGAGTGGGTTGGAGGAACCAAATGTATAATCTGGAAGTCTTGCATTGTGGATCCAGCAGCCTGTAATTATCAGGTTTGGAAGTGCTCCGTTTTACTGAGCTGCCTACGACGTCTATGTCATTTTTCCATTTTTATATCCAGGCATCAGATATAGCCTCAGACTACTTCTTCTATCTAGATTCAGACCTACAACCTTTCACTCACTGAATACTGTGCATGTTACTGTGTGTTTTGAAAGGTGGAGCCCTAAGCCTGTATCCCCTTTGCCACAATAGACTGGTTCTCATGCTGTTGTTGTGGGACAGATTGTTTCACATAGCCCACATGTTATTTTTATAGTCAACAGTTTACCATCTCTGTAAGAAAAGCATATAAATCTGATTCCTGAAGCCAAAACAACATTTACCACGTCTCATAACAAAAGCAATAAGCCTTATAATCACATCATGGGTATCTGACAAAGAGGGCCTTGGTTGCAAAAACGCCACTGTGCACTGTGCATGAGGTGAGCATGCATGAAGAGAGGGTCTTAAACTGTTTGGTCATGCCAATGTTTGGTGTTGCAATGATCTGGGTGCAAGCTCTGCTAGCCTGCAGCCAGCCAGCCTCCTTTCCCAGCCCCTCCCTGCAGGGTAGTGGGCCGTCCCATGAATGAAGCCTTTGTCCCGGGAGCCAACCCCCGAACACTGTCCCCGTGCAGCCCCCCATCCCCTCACTGCCCGAGCCCTAGCACACACTGGACCAGAGCACAGTGCTGAACCTTTAACCCCTCAGCTTCCAGTTATATGACCCACACGCTGTCTACGCCATGCGGAGGGTTTAAGAGGAATGCTTCGCCCGGGGTAAAGTTGTAAATGAAAATGAAGGGTTATAACGTACAGAAGAAAGCAACACAAGTATTCAATGTTTGCATTCAAAGACAGGACTGGCATTCCAAAAGGAAAGATACCACTCTGACAACAGCTCTGCTTCCCTGGGTACTATCTACCATTTCAAGGACGTTCAAAATTCTTTACCTCTGAGTTGTGTTGACTGCTTGTGTCACCACCAGTTTTAACTGTTGCACCAGATATCCATTAAATGTAATAGAATTAATATCTTTATAATTATAATATAATTACATTATGTACTGGTGGTCACTTTAATGCCGCTTGCTGTTTTCACACATGCATACACATTTCACACAGCAAGATGAGCATGAGACAATTTGGGGATTCAGTGTACAGGTAACGTAGTGGTATGAGAAAAAGCGCTGACTATGCCTGAATAAACATTGTTAAACATTCAGTGGTGACCCGGGGGCCCTGTGATACTGACAACGGGGACAAATCTCATTGGCGTAAGCAGGGAACAGATGCTGATGTGGCAGAGACGAGGCAGAATACAAACCGCCAACAAACTGGTGCTAGTTGAGTAAGACCGACTCCACACTTTGTCACCACTATCAAACAGCCAAACATCCTTCATCTCTGTGAATGAATGTTGCCACATTCAGTCAAAGGAGGAAATCAACCAAAATGAAGCCAATTAACTCATTAAATGAGCAACAGCTGTTGTGTGTGTTACTGACAGGACTCTCAGCAAGTTCTACTGAGGTCTCTCCAGTCTCAACCCCATGAGTTGCAACCAACTGACTCAAAAGAGCATTTTGAATTAGACACAGAATAGTGAATCTAAATAATAATATCATTATCTGAGTGTGCAATGAAAAACATTTTGCAGGATGCCTTGGGCAGCTCTACACTATATCCACTACAAAGACACACTCTCCCAATCCAAATCACCGAATGGCATAGCGGGGAGGCGTCTTTCGAGTGTTAAAGGACTATGTGTGTATTCAGACATCTGTTCAACCCATCTTCTGGTCTTTCACTGAACAAAATGTGAGCAGCACAGCAGGAAATGACACTTCTCTTTAGAGAGATTTTCAGCATCTCGAGAAGAGCAGCTAACTGGAGGGAATGAGTAGCTGCTGCCAAAGTCGAACCACTGTGAAAGACGGGAGTGTGTAAGAGAGAGAGAGAGAGTTTGTGGACGGTGTCCCACCTGACACAGAGTAGTTGCCGGGAGAGCTATCCGAGTGACTTTGAAGTACTCCATCACGAAGCCAGTGGATGTTAACGGGGTCTGGAGGTCCTACTGCATCACATGACAACACGAAGGACGTGTTCCTTGTGACGTTCAAGTCCTCGGGTTGCTTGATTAATGTCGGCAGGCCTACGGGCAGATGAAAGAAATGTGAAAGCCAGAAAATAAGCCAAAAAAAACACCCAAGCGCTGATTTGAATGTTGACCCTCACCTTCCACCTGGATGACGATAGGCTGAGACTCCACCATTGTGGTGCTGATGCTCAGTCTGCAGCGGTACTCCCCGGCGTCCGCTCTCTGCACCTGGATGATGCTGTAATGCCAAACACCAACGCTTGTAAATTCTCCATCTGTCTGTGTACTCTCTTTTAAATTTCACCCCGCTCAATGTTTCCTCACACATCACAAAAGTCAATTCCATGCGTGACACCCCTATTACCTGACCGTGGAGAGGAGGGTTGTAACCCCGTCTGTGGCGGTCTGGAGCTCATTGATCACCACCTGCATGTTTGCTGCCAGGTCCATGCCATTCTTCACCCACATGATGGTGGGGTCCAACCTGGCGTCAGGGATGTCAATGGAGCAGTTGAACTTGGCCTCATGTCCCTCTGACAGCTGGATGGAGCCCACAGTGGGCTTGAAGTGCAGTTGCCTGATGTCGTCCTGGCTCAAATGCACCTTTGGGGCACGGTCAGGAGCAAGGAGGGCCTCGGAGGTCCTGGTGGGTCGGGGGAACCAGTGCTGCCCTGTTTACATAGCGAGTTGTTATGTTATATTGGGTGATACGACATCAGCAAATTTAGTATGAACGATGATTTATTTTATAGTAAAAACTATAAAAATAAGTGTAATTCTAAGAAAGGCCTTGATGATCACAAAATAAGCAAAGACGAACCACTGATTGTTTTCAAACGCACGACAGCAACGATGAACTGCGACATTCCGCTTGTTTATCAGGGTGTGCTTGTTTATCATTGTCTGCTTGTTTATCAGGTGGAACACTGTAATAAACCCTGTTTTGAATTCTTAGAATAATAACACGAGTAGCGGTGCGAGTTGCGTCTGTTTTTTCTTTTTTTTTGGCAAGATACATCAAACAAACACGCTGCCTTGTTTACATTTCTCCAAAACATTTATTTGGACTAGGTCTGATTTCTGTTATGTAGCCTATATTTATATTATGTTATGTAAATCTATAAAGAAATATTTTAAACTCGCTACTGGCTACTAGCTGAAAGTCTAATAAAAAAAGTTCAAAGAAAGCCATTTAAATCTGTGTCTGCTGGAGCCTCGTATGTAGATCACTGGAATAAAGCGGCAAAGACCCCTACAAATTGCATGGGTCAGAGCTATTCCTGATCAGATATTCCTGATACTTGGAGAAACTGCAGACATGAAACCTTCAGCAAAATAAACAACTTACCACAGACCGGACTCACAAGAATGGCTATGGTGGTTGTAGAGAGGAAAATTCCTAACAAGCTTGGAGTTGATTTAGTTGCCATCGCCAGTCCTGAGCACTTTATTCTACTCCCTTGTGTCCGCCGGCCGTCTAAAAACTGGTTTCCACTTTTTTATTCTAGACGGACCTGACAATACAACTCCGACAATCATCAACATAGCACACCAGCGTCGCTTTAACTCATCGTATGCTGCTGTTGGTGCAAGAGATCACTTTTAGCTGAAAAAAAAAGTTGACTTTTCCCGGCGTCAGAGGAGGGATCCCAGGGAGGCGGGACTTGAGTATGGAAATGCTCTCTGCAGTAGAAAAATCAAAACACACCAGTAATAGAATAGTAGCCACGCACGCACACACACACACACACACACACACACACACACACACACACACACACACACACACAATCTGGAGCAAACCCATAACGTTTCTACACAAGTCTACATAGGTTTATATTGCTGTTCTGTTTTCCTTAAGCAAGAGGATGAGCTGTATAAATAATTTCCTAAGTTACCACATACATGTACTGAAGTGACAGTAACCTATCAACACCAAGATTGAGGCATTTCCCAATCTTTATTACATGATCTCAAAAACGCTTGGGGGGAAAACAGCGATGACTTTAAAGTTGTCTGCCCAACTCCTCCACCGTGTGGTACTTTCTGGCTATTGAAAAACCCCGCTGAGCTTTCCTCATAATCCAGCTCAAGTGCTTTGGTGACAAATGAGGGTATTTAGGTCACTCTACGTGTATAATTAAAAAAAAAATCCATTGTCAGTATGTCTCTAATCTGAAAAGTGTGTCCTATAAATAATCCACTGGATTGTGATCAAATGACTGATCCAGCCTAAAGGGTTCACATTGAAACCACTGATGAACCACTTGGGATAGGAGCTCCTGTCAGCCTAAACGTGACCACTGCAGCGCTGAAATCCTTCACTAGAGGATTAAGGTGATCGGTCAGAATGGATTACTATCTATTGATGTCTACCTTGCCCTCCAAGGGGTGAGAGCAGATATTACAAACGGTTGGAAAATGCACCCAATAGTAGAGCTGCCCTCAGTGGAGTTTCCAAAATCTACCAAAGCATACATTTTATGAAGCATATTTGCTATTACTTCCTAATAGAAAATATGACAATTCCCAAACGCTACAATAGGAAATTGTTACTCATCAATGTCAGCATAATGTATGGCCACAACTTTTTCTGTCATCCATTCTTAGTTCTCTATAATGACAGAGGAACAGAGCATTTGGTATTTCATACTCCAGTTGGTTTCAGTTCAGCTCTTTCCTCTGTCAGGTTGAGGTCCTGCCGTGGGAAAGCGTCCATTCTCAGTACTGTGTGGGAACTCTTATTGTTGGAGCCTGAGTTGATCTTAATTACATTTTCTGAGCAGTAGGTCTTCATGCGATAAATACTGGCCGTGCTTTTACAACAACCCATAGCGCTCATGAGCCGATATGTGTCTTTTCTGAAAGCCTTGGTGAAAATAGCGTAAACGAAGGGATTGGCACAAGAATTGAGGGGGAAGAAGAGAACCAGGAGAATCTTAGAGTTGGTAACTGTGATTAGGGGAACCTTGAACGCGGCAGAGATGGCAAAAAACGAGATGGGTGCCATGCACAGCAAGTCCGTGAAGATTAGCACGGCCATATGCTTGGCCATCTTGGTATCAGCACTGTGTCTAGGGAACTCAGGGTTCCTCACAGCCAAATAGATCAGCACATAACAAACACAAACGACAAGGAGAATTATGATGAAGGCCTGAGCCGGAGTAGTTTCTATGTCCATGGGCAAGCACATGCTGACTTTGTTGTAGCTGCTTACACCAACCAGGGGCAGCATTCCCATACCCAGACAGATCAGCCAGCCAGCTGCCATTATACCTGCAGCCTGTGTAAGGCCCAGATGGCGCTCTCGCTGCAGAGCATTGGTGATGGTGTGCCAGCGCTCCAAGGTGATGGTAGAAAGTGTGTAGACTGACAGCTCCCCACCAAACACAGACAGGAAGCCTGCGGCACTACAGCCGGACCCTGTTTGCCATTCAATAGCATGCTGACTGTAGTGACCACGTGTGCGCAGATCTACGATAGCGATCATCAGAAGGTAGATTCCAATGCAGAGGTCAGCAAACGCCAGGTGGCACATGAGGAAGCGTGGCACAGTCAGCTTCTTCCGGCTGGTTAAGAAGACCAGTAGCACTGTCAGGTTACCTGTGATGGCAAGTATGTTGATAAACCAAATGGCCACTCTGAGAAAACTGAAACCTGCAATGTCCTCACATGGATTGAAAGCATCCGCTTCAGGGGTACAAAGCAAACTTGGTCGGGTCTGGCAGAAATCTAGTTCTGGATAGTGGAAATTCACATCTCCAAAGCCTTCATCCATGACAAACAAATCATCATGAGAAAGAGACGACATGTCCATAAGCAGGGCTGTATCTGATGAAGCTCCAATGACACCTTGAAGCCTGTTATCCAAGGAGAAGAAGTTATTCAGAAGTTATTCTACAAATGTGTGGCCAGTTTTCTGGAGTTTTCTCAGAAAGTTCTGTAATTTGTCTAGGGACAAAATGGTGGTGCTATTTTAGTATACTAACTATTTAGCATAATCTACTCAACCTGGCTAAAAAATATCAATCAGAGATTACCTATCAATGATAAACATAAACTGGAAAACAACATGGGTTGTACAAAGAAGAAAGAGTTACATTACATTACATTACATTACAGTCATTTAGCAGACGCTTTTATCCAAAGCGACTTACAATAAGTGCATTCAACAAAGGTAGGTAAGGAAACTACTAGTCACCAGAAATCATAAGTGCATTTCCTTCCTAAACAAGCAACTAAGAGCATAACTAGTGTTAATGTAAGAGTGCAATAAGTTAGCCGCCTACTTATCTTAACAAATGAGACAAATAGAGAATCGAATAAAACAAGAGCTAAGACAAATAAGTGTATCCAAGAGCCAGTAAACAAGAGCTGAGCCAGTAAACAAGAGCTCAGGCACATAAGTGACGACAAGTAGTCAAGGCTAGGAGGAAGGGTCAGGGTAGTGTCTCCTGAAGAGATGGGTTTTCAGCCTGCGGCGAAAGATGGGCAGCGACTCTGCTGTCCTGACATCAGTGGGGAGTTCATTCCACCACTGTGGGGCCAGGACAGAGAAAAGCCGTGACCGTGTAGATCGGCCGCAGGACCCTCTGAGCGACGGGGCAACCAGTCGCCTCGAGGCAGCAGAACGAAGTGGTCGGGCGGGGGTGTAGGGCTTGACCATAGCCTGGAGGTAAGACGGAGCAGTTCCTTTCACTGCCCTGTAGGCTAGTACCAGGGTCTTGAACTGGATGCGAGCTGCTACAGGGAGCCAGTGTAGAGAACGGAGAAGGGTTGTTGTATGGGAGAACTTGGGGCGGTTGAACACAAGTCGAGCCGCAGCTTTCTGGACAAGCTCCAGAGGTCTGATGGCCGACGCCGGGGCACCAGGAAGGAGGGAGTTGCAGTAGTCCAGGCGGGAGATAACAAGAGCCTAGATGAGCACCTGCGCTGCCTTGTCAGTGAGGAAGGGGCGAATCCTCCTGATGTTGTAGAGGAGGAATCTGCAGGAGCGTGTCACTGATGCAATGTTTGCCGAGAACGACAGTTGGTCGTCCAGGGTCACACCCAGATTCCTCGCAGTCCGAGTTGACGTCACCACCACCACAACATCATCAATGAGTTGATCAGTTGATCAGTTGATCAACTCAGTTGATCACTGAGTTGATCAGCTCAGTGAGACAGGCCTCTTTAAAGTCAACCGCAAAGTGAAACCAAACTATAAAATCTTTCTCCAGGCAAGAAGATTCATTTAGTACAAATCATTGCGCTCAAAGCTCAAGCAATATAACAGATTGGTGTGTAATTTGAAGTCAAATAGTGATGGTACTGTCAATCTGCATAGTGGGGAAGTAACTGCTCAGCAAAAAAAAAAGGGAGTGCTTATCAAGGCTTCCCAGACTCTCTCTTTTACAGTACAGAGGCTGGTTAGATAAGAGGCAGGACACGATAAGACAGTTAACCAGAACAAATTCTCACCTTGCTGACTGACCACTCTGATCGCAATATGTAGATGCATTACTCCATGCAGGATTAGTAGGGAAATCCCTAGAGAAAAAGAGGGAAATCATGTAAGGGTTCTGTGCACTAATATCATCACTGATTAGTGAAAAGGTATGACGCATTTCGCCACACCAATTTGTTAAATACTGGTACTGTCAGTGTTCTTGTATGGTCTTAGCAAGTCAGTAAGTAATGCCTGTGTGCATGAGATGCTTATTTACGTTTCTAAGACAGCATCATTACTGTCTCAATTTAACACTGTTGTGGGGCATCCTGGTGGCTCACCTCTTACCATGTACACACCACTGTATGTCTCTACATTGTATCAAGTCACAAAAAATAGTTTTGAGACGCTACATTTACTACAGAAGCTACATTTGTCTTGTTATGGTATTTAGGAAACATAACATTGTTTTCCTAAAGAACATCAAAAACAAAGGCATGGCCGCTAAGGAAAAGCTAAAACACACTGGACAGATCAATTGATGAGCAACGTTCATGATCAGTGGGAGAAAAGTGGAAGAACAATTGAGACGAAGCTTATTGTGACATTCCATGAACTAATGTATCCCTTAACTAGCCTCTAACATGGACAGTATTATATTTATTGAGCGACGATAAATTGCTGTGGGCTGTTAAAGTCTTTTACATCCTGGGGTAGTACAGTTTACAGTATGTCACCTGTGTGTGCTCCAGCTAAGCAGTGCACAACAATGACTGTTGTAGGTGAGGTGGGCCTCCCGCAGGCTCCAGAGTCCTTGCAGAGGAGGAGTCTCTTCAAGGCAAATGCTGACTGGGCCGACAAGACCAGAACTGACTCAAGCCCCTGTGATGGTAACTTCCCAATTGCCGTTGCAGAGACATCCCTGTAAAAGAACAGGGTACACAGTCACTGAAGTAATATCCCTACAAGGACAAACGGAACAAATTTGGGATTATGGGCCATTAGGATTAGAAAAATGAATCCTCCATAACTGATCGTTCTGCAAAGGCCTCTTTGGGACCCACTGGGCTCACAGTAAAGGACAGTCCTGGTTGTCCCCCTCTGACACTAGCCTTCCCTCATAGCATGCCCACACACATACACAGGCACACAGAGAACACACAGTTAAGATAAAGTCTGTCAAAACCACATGTTTAACAACAGAAGAGGTATTTCATAACCAAGGATGGGTGTGTCAAGGGTCCACCAAAACCAATTGATGTTTTGAAAAGTCAACCATTTTTATTTATTTATTTCTATTGTCAAATTTCTATTGTGGCTTAATATAAAACCAGCTGATTCAAGTCGATTCAATAAGAGATCACAGCCTTCATCATAGTGAAAAGATCAAACTTTCCCACCACAAAGCTGGGCTGTCAGATAATGTTTGAACATACTTTCTTTTAGCAGTGCAAAACACAAACCATTAACTTGTTTTCCTTCTCTCAGCTGGGGAAAGAATTCAAGCAATAAAGCTATAACTCACAAACATAGTGCACTAGGAACTTGAAAGGTTCATTTGAAGAGACTGGCCTTCTGCCTCTGTCACAAGTATCTCAGCATTGCATTAAAGTTAGCATCACTCCCATGAGTTGAACCATATCACTTACAAGACTCCAGGGCCTGTGGCTCCTTTAAAAGCTTCTGTGTGGATGACTCTTAGGTTTTGATTATTCTTTAATATCCTGTAGATAGTAAACTGGAGATTAGAGGAGCATATGTTTAATGCTGTGAATGCAGTAACTCAATTGAAATCACTAAGATGAAAGAAAGGAAACGTGTGGGGAAAATACAGTTTATCTATCTTAGTCCCATTGAAGGCATGGTCATGTATTTCTCTGATGCCATTGTTGTACATGTTCCTGTAATTTTAACAGAGACACACTATTATTACATTCAGGGGTCAGGAATCACTATTTCAACTGTTGACATTTCATAATATTTGTACAAAGCTGTTAAAACGTCAAGAACACTTACATTGTAACATATTCCCATGTCATTCCCATGAAAGCATTTGGAGGTATTGACAGAAGATAGAGGTTGTCACAGATATCCCTGCAAGATCATAACACTTCAGTGGATCATGAATAAATATAATGCTCCCATAGTTATAACTCATGTATATTATAAGTCATATAGCCATGCAGTGCATCTTCATGAAAAATAAAGGTGACGAGGCCAAGTTGAGGCCAACGAGCCAGCATTTTAGTAATGACTGTTCTTAGAATGGGCAAATGTTCATAGTGAGGCTCTGTGCTTTCACTGGTCACATGACTAATAAATAACTGATGTACTTACAAGATGAAGTCTGATTCAAGAGAATGGATAGATGTCATGTCAGGAAAGAAAGTTATCCCCGTATTTGAGATGCTCCTGTTTAATGCAAAGAAAAAAGTTGTCTATTCATTTTTTTTTAGGGAATTTGAATCCAGATCAAAGGAAAATAAATCATGTTTTAGCATTTTTTTGAAATGTTCAAGCAATTACCACTTCAGCATTAGATAATTGCATTAAAAATCATAACAGAAGCAAAGTAACAGCAAAAGTCAGCAAAGTCACAGTATTGTGTCTGCTGTCCTGAAATCAAACTGTAAAATGCCCATTGCCCATGTATGAGGAGGAATTTGAAAACAGACAGATTTCTATCTATACAGAATGTAAATGAAAATCTTGAATTAAAAGTGTAAATCGTTAAATTAAAGGCGTCTCACAAGTAACGTAGTTTGGGAAGGTTGTTAAATGCCCCTCTGTCAATGTGCATCAGACTCTTTGTGTTCTGGATTGAGCTGCCAAGCAATGTAAAACATCAATTAAAACATGCTGCATTGCAGTTATTTGATACATTTGTGCTTTGATTATTGCAAAGATTCCTAAAGGGCACTTACATTTCAGAGAGGTTGAGGAGGTTGTTGAACGCTAGAGTCTCAATGGTTTCCAGCATTACACTTTGAGCAATCTCACTGAGTTTACAACATAAAACAGAGCAATTCAATTCACTAACAAAACATGTACCTCTGAACCTTAACATTAAAAGACAGAACAAACTGTTGTTCTGCACTTTCAAAGACAGGTTCTGTTCAAGCTCATATTCATGTTTACTAGTACAATGAAAGGTGTTGGAAGACAAGGACAAGCCAGAAAACTAATATCTGTAATTTCTACAACTATTCATGGTTAACTGTGTTGTGAACATATTCATGATTGCACCATGATTGCAATTTATAAGGAGAGACATGCAAACTGATGGTACTCACTGAGAGAACAATGTGCAAGTTCACACCTTTGGTTGTAAGCAATGTTTCAGCCTTGACACTCAAGCTGTCATATATCTGAGTCACAAGCATTGAGTTTCAGAGCACTTTCTTATGAGTGTGTCGGCAGATCATGAGTTACATGGGGAAAAAAACACCTGATACGTACATTCGCTGGACACCTCTCAGACCCTCAAAAGAATGGCTTGAAATAGTGCACAAAGAAAGGTGGTACAGAACCCTGAAAAAAAGGACATCAAGTGGGCGTTTACAGTGAAAGATGCTCTGTCTTGTACTGATGTTTTGTTTTGTCAGATTAAGACATTTTCAATTAAAATGATTTCAGGCACCCAGAATCGAAAAATACAGGTCAACTACCCATATCCCACATTGTATATGCATCCTAACTTTTAAAACATTTATGTCAACACTATATAAGATGTTTTGACAACTTTCTCTTAGATCATTGCTTCATGGAAAGTAATGGCATCCTATGGGTTCTTGTACTCACACAGCAGTATACTACTAATATACCACAAGATTTTTGTAGGACATTTTTCATATTGAAACTGTAACTATGAATGTAGACAAACAATGAACCTCAAACGTTTAAAAATCTCATCTCAAGGCCCATGCACTTATATTCAGCAGGAATACACTTGATGACTCCCAGCTCAAGTTCCAGCCAGTCACACTGATAATCAAAGCAAACAAATTGTATTGCCAATGACACTCAGTTCAATAACTAGGTCAATAACAATCCCTAGTAAGCCATCATTCATAAGCCTTATAATTTCTATACGTGACCACTAACTGATGCTTGTAAGAACAGACTGTTGCTTTTTCATTGAATATCAACCATTTTACTTGACACCAGAGTCTAAGCTGTCGAACCTGTCCACTAAGACATCTAACAAAACAACAAAGCCTAGCTTTGAAGGTTTTGCACTGTGTCTTAGTGTCATACATGCATGTGGCCTCGGTGTTCATGGACACTTATCAGCAGAGATTCAAGGTTCTGTGATTTAGAAGAGAGGCCAAGATTTCCAGCCTTCAGGGCTTCTAATAATCTGGCAACCCCCAAAAGTGAGTTCTGATGGCCAACACCTTATAGACTGAGAAGATGCACTGCCTGACTGTGAAAGTTCAACTTGACATTTTCTTCAGAGGTAATTAGTTCTCCCTCATGCAGGGTGCTCTGTTTTCCAACAATAGAGGGTGAGGTGCTGTGGTACTTTTACCAAATGAAGTAAAGCATGTATTTCTGAAACAGGGAATATAAACATTACTTGGAACTATGCAAAGGAGGATGTCCTTCCAGGGTCCAGTCTGCAAAAATCATATCTCAGTCTTTCAAATCAGTCTCATTCGGCCATTTTTTTGACACCCCCATTTCTATCCAACACTTTAAGCTTTCTATTGATATTGAAATGAATCTTATGAGATACACTGATTCAGAGAAATCTAGCGCGTCAACCTGCCCCGACATGATGCTTTACTTCCAAAATTGGAAAACAAATTCATCATGAAACCAAGCCCAGCCCTGTTCATTCAAGTGTTTTACGGAAGAACGCCTTGCCTCCCAGAAAGGACCTTCCTGTGCATTTCCAGTACGGCGACTTCAGCAAAATAAATCTCACTGAATACTTGGAATGTGCATTTTTACACATGGGCTTCAATGAAAAGAAGGTTAAAGCCAAACAAAACAGTTACTTCAACAGTCGTTAACATAATATAACCCGCAAGTAACCGGGTGCGTTTCAGGTGGATCCTCTCCATGCGCAAATACGCACAGAAAAGGCTCTGAACAGGCTGTAACAGAGAAGATCATTGCCTGGAGACATACATAAATGAATCATCTTTATCATAGTTGTACATCAATCTACTGACCACTTCTCGGCCAGAAGACAATTACGTATTAAATTGCCAGTCAACGTGAGGTTATCATAAAATACATGCACACCAGCATTATATACCGATTCCTAAACGCATGTATGTAGTCTTAACTTACAGCCTTTTGTCCCCGTGGGCCATCATCAGAGCAGACTCCTCTGTCAGGTTGTTGCATTTGATTGTATTGGAAAAGCACCGGCAGATCCCCGGGCACACGAAACCCGAGGCGCACTTGCAGCCATACAGGAACAAAACAGAAGGGAAAAAGAAACGCGGGAGCGGTGTCCACATTGTTAAAAATGTCCCACTTTAACTGCGGCTATTAACTTGTCGTCTGGAGAATTTCCAAACCAGGTAAAAGCTGGGATCTGTGTCCAGAGACCATTCAAAATATTTTGTCCTTCCTTAAAGTCAGATTTGAAACTTGGTGCTTTGTTGTGGCACCAACAGCAAGAAAGGTTCATCCCTCAGTGGCCATTTCTATCCACATCTTTTTTATCTGTGACTCTGATGAATCTCAGACAGAGAGAGAGAGAGACAGCAAGATCAATTCGTGGCTGGAGAGAGATGTACCACGCAGAACCGCCCCTCTGCCCAAAGCCTCCCTACTGTTCTAACCCATACACCTGCAGCATCTAATCCAATTAAATAAATGATCACATCAGTAGATGCTCTTGAACATGCACCTATTTATTATTTTATTTATTCATATCCCTGCAAACTGGGCTCTAATTGGAGTATACCTACAGGAGTGAGGTGTAGTAATTATGAACACTGATGTCAAACTGTGCACTTTTGATTTAGGAAAGTAAATGTGGCCAGTTTTATTCTAACTAAATCAGCCTTGCATCATAGCAGTAAGACATGAACACCTTCAGCATGATAACATCTAGCAATAACTAATAGAATAATAGTTCTGATGCTCTGATAAGCTAATTTAGCAGCCTGGTGGATTGCACATATGGTCACAGTTTGCAGAGATCCAGCTTCAAATTTGGGAGTAAATCGTGGAGTAGCCCTGTGAAATCTATCTGTTTCCAGGGACCAGAGTAAGAGTTAGGGATAACCTCTTTGGATTGAAATGTAGCCAAGGCACACAACAGTCCAATTGGTAATTTGCTAACCACCCTCTCCCAGAGCTGGAAGAACCAGAAGAACTGGAGCTGTACTTCAGTATGAGATCGATACATGGGGCCATGGCAAATTCTTCTCTTGTATTTTTGCCTGTGAGAGACATTAGTGAAAGTTGAATAATACAGATGAAACCCTAGGGCATAGTAAAACATTTTAATACTCAAAATGCAATATTTTCTTTAATTTCAGTATTAGTACCATGTC
Organism: Hoplostethus mediterraneus; assembly: GCA_034670385.1. Taxonomy (NCBI): domain Eukaryota; kingdom Metazoa; phylum Chordata; class Actinopteri; order Trachichthyiformes; family Trachichthyidae; genus Hoplostethus; species Hoplostethus mediterraneus. The sequence continues at coordinate 205,143 of JAXDDW010000195.1, forward strand.
AATAGGCAATTAATATTGCGTCCTTAGGCAATAAAATATCCATAGAAAACCTATAAATATCCATTATTTTACCTCTCTCCTTCATAATCATTAGTTAAAAAACTGTACCAAGAATAATGTCTGCAGGCAACTTCCCCCTGGTGAACAATTCCAGTGAGAAGCAGCTATAGAAACCAAAATGTTACTGCAGTACCCAGGACGCTTATACATTGTACAACTTATTCTTTTCCCAGTACAGAATGAATTATACCACCATAGTATGAGTAGAGGCTGAAACAGAGGTTCTGCCCATATGCATCCTCAAATTCAGACTCCCATTCATTGTGACTGTACTAATTACAGCTTGATGCCACTATGGGTTTGGTACCCTTAGGTCTGTTTGCACTGTTTTCCTAATTAAGACTATAGTAATAGAATTTTGACTTTCATATTGAGCAGTATCCCCTTTAATGAAAGGAATTTCAAAATACTTTGATTTTCATCTGTTTATTCAGTACCTCCTCTCCCTCTGCTTGATTATGTTTATACCTCTGGAGTCTGCAGTGGCTGGAGATGACAATTAAGGTTAATTAAAGTAAAGATTTCTGCTGGCACATGCTACACATAAAAAGCCTAGTGAACAGTTTGATCCCTCAGGAAGGACAGCGTGACCTAAAGTCAAAAGCCTCCCATAACTGTATCTCATTTGGCACCAGTTACTTTGTTGATAAAGACAAGGTGACATTATATAGCCTTGACACAGAAAATGTAGCCTAGAACATGTAATGCTAGAAGGCAATATCCACCATTCTGAAAAGAGACAACGTGGCTCATTGGCACACATAGGCTATTTGTGTTTCTTTTATAATAGGTCAACAACTTGTTCCAGATTTGTTGAAATTCCACCTGTTAAAACACAAACATTTGGAGAATTAATCAGACCAGGTCGGTAGGTAGGTAGGTACTTTATTAATCCCTGAGGGCAAAGTAAGTAAATAAATAAATAAATAATATACAACTTGGGAAAATAATGCATTCACTGCACCCTCAAACGTTCTCCTCAAAAAACAATTACCCTTAAACATCTCATTGTTCCATCCAGGAGGCCAATATATATTCTGATCACCAGAAAAAAAACATCTCGTATTTGACAAATTGTTATTAGACCTACATAGCGACTTTTGCCGTTGGTGTTCTGATGATGCTGATATGCTTGATTTTGTGATCCAAGGCGTAGACATTGCTTTTCATATTCCATCTCGTTCTTACATCACCACGGGGTGGCGACAAAGCAATACAACTAAATAAAGTAAATAAGCGAAGTATCAGTAGGCTGAATATTGATTGGAAGCATACATTCAAATGCTTTTGCTCGGAAATGATACAATAGTCACTTTGCAATACAATTAGCACAGAATTATTTTGTGCGGCAGAGAATGAAGATGGTATTATTATTAGAAGATGTTATTAGACATGTAATTGATATTTTATACAATCTAATATATTATATATTTATCACTTTTACCGCGTTGACACATGCTCTCAATCACACCTCGTTTTTGGTCCGTTCGTGTGTAGTTTAGGACGTGATTTGCCATGTTTCCGACAGCACAGGAAGGCAACAAAAATTCCAAGGAAGGAGATGGGTAGGGTGAAGTTGCCCTTTGACGCTGATGTGGGGTCTGTTTTTAAACGTCCCCAGTGACGTTTGGGGCGGGGAAGCTGATTCTTAGTCAGCAGTCAGCCCTGGAAGCAAACTTCAGCAGCGAAGCCAGGAAGTGACTTGCAGTAGATAAACAGTAGAAGTAAAGTGAAAAGATATCGTTCAATATTCGCAAGCTAGGTTTCAACGATGGACAAGCTTCGTCGTGTGCTAAGCGGTCAAGAGCAAAATGAAGAGTTGGGCCTCACTGCACAGGTACCCTGTGACAGTGCTATGTTGCTAATGCTAACGTTCGGTCAATGGATATCCTTCTGAATTCGCTAATGTTTACGCTAGTTAGCTTAGCTAGCGTAATGGGAAGAATTTATATAAAAACAGCACTGTCCGCGTGTAGCTGGTAGCTAGCTACTAAGGAAACGTTAACGTGTTTGTGTTAGTAGCTAGTGTTAAAAGGTTTAATAGCCAACTCTCTACAATGTTAACTCAGTAAAATGAGTCAGTTAAGTCAGTTAGTAACGTTATGTTAACTCAGTTGTTTGCATACTTTAACAAACATCAGGTTGCCAACCAAGTAAGTTTACCTAACTTGGTCACTAGAACTGTACCAAATTATCTTTTCACTCATTTTCAGTGGATATACAACCTAGCCAATCCTTCTGTCAATAGTTAATAAATTATATTTGTGTGTGTGTATTGACACTTTTTACACGCTTTCACGAGGAGGAGCAAATCAGGTAAGGTGTTGACTTGGACCTCATGATATCATAAAAATATTTGATTACGTTGAGTTTAGCAATATTACTTGTTGCAGTAGAAAGTTAGACCGTTGCCTAAATGTAACAAGAGTATCCTTCGTGCAGCCCTGCATCTCCCTTGGTCTGCGGGTACAGATGCATCATTCTGTTTTGCAGTTTGGTTTTTAGTTTAATTGGTCATCTGGTGTAATCAACAATGTTTTGTGCCTTTTGTAGGATCTGGATTAACATAGACTGTGTGTGTGTGTGTGATAATAGCTGAATGTTATCCATTTAGCACTGGTGAACATGGTTAAGTCATCAGTAGGAAGCCTCTGGGCCTTTTTGTAGGTCATTAGGCTTGTCTTGTGACATCCTCTTATTGTTCTCACCAGGTCATTGATTCCTCCACTCTCAGCTACAGCACCAGGGTGAAATGGTTTGTCGGATGCTTTGCTGCAGGCATCCTGTGCTCAATATTTGTGAGTGTTTATGGTTTTTAATAGTCTGACTGTAAACTCACTGCAAGAGAATGTGGTATCAACATTACCTTAATCACATTTAACAGGTGAGCACATGAACAAAATTGATCTTAAGACACCCTTGTGGATACCCTTTTTGTTGTCCCACAAAAACTGCTCAAATGAACATAGCTATTAAATATTGACCATTTAAGGAACTCTATTTAAGTAATGTTGTAAGTACCTTTTAATACAGATACAAGCCATTTGATGTCAAGTATGAGCTGAAAGGGAAAAAGCTAGTTTGACACTTGCAGTTAAAACAACAGCAAGACTTGTTACAGGCAAGCTGCGCACTGATAATTCACAGTGACAGTTGCCCAACTTCACCACAGACTGTTGTTTAGACATGCCCTCTTCACACTAATCATTGATCCTTTCATATATGAAAGGATCATCTAAAAGGGTTTCTGGTTAAACCTTTATGGTGCTTTGGCACTAGGGGGTGCTCATATTCTTTCATTAAAACCATTGTTGGCTCTCTAGAATTAATTGGAGAGCATACTCTGAAATTTCTTTGCCACTTGCTCTTGCTTTCAAGAGTCTCAAAAGTTGCAGACCTACTATATTATCAAGTATCTTTCCAGGATTATTTTAGCTTGTTGCTTAGACTAGCTGTTTTCTAATTTCTGTAACTCCTCACTGAATTGTGATCACATTATCCCATGGAGTTGACAGACTGTTTGCTGTTTTACCAGGGTACAGCGTTGCTGTTCCTGCCCAATGGAACAAAGCTTTTTGCAGTCTTCTACACACTGGGGAATCTCTCAGCACTTGCCAGGTAAGACTCTTATTGTCTAGGTGAGGTCTGGTATTGTCATATCATACATGTGTATCTTACTAATATTGCAAGAAAACCTCCTTTCAGTACTTTATTCACAATACTTAGCTCAGCTGTATCTCTCAAGGAAACCAAACAATTCCAGTAAATTGGTGGTATTATATAATAGTAAAGATGATGAGAGCCGGAAATGTCCTTCACCAAATTTCAGATATTACCAGGGTCCTTGTTTTAGGCCCTGAACACATCACTAGACAAATGTAGTTGTCTTGTGGTCCTTTCATATGTCAAGCCTATATAACGTTAAACAGTTTGCTTTGATTCAAGTTGATATCTTATGGAACATAATACAAAGCTTGTTATGTTTTTTGTTTTTTTACCACTTTGGAAATATTGTAAATATCAGATCAGTTTTGTCTTTCAGTGACACAAAGACACTCATACACACTTTGATATAATGCCAGCTTTCTGACTGTAATGGTCTGTTATGCTGTCTCAATCACTAGACACCGGTGTTTGCATTCAAATGATTTACCACCTATTAATCATGAAGTTTAAGTTTTCAGGAGAATACTATTGGGTACATGAGAGCTCAAATTCCTCTGCACCATAGGAGCATAATTTTCTAGGCTGATTACTTCAGTAATGACATTGTGATTGGGCACCACACTTCTTAATCTGTCACTATAATGCACTTACACAGGTAAAACTAAGAAAAAATCTAGCTATTAAAAATGTCCTTGTGAAAGTGTGACATTAATTCAGACAGTATTCTTCAGGCTATGTGTTCTAATATATAGGAACGTTATATTGACCCTCTGTGTTTACAGTTGTGGCCGTCTTTATGTAATTTACAATGATGGCTTTGATAATGGTCAAGGACCTTCAGAATTTTATTGTCACAACATATCGGTGGCCTAATGGATTCTAGATAACATCTATTATACAATATACTGTAGGTGTTGTTACAAACTATTAGTGGTTTTGACTTCCTTCCTTTCAGGTATCGTGTACTAGCCCAACCTGTTCAGTTGTACATGACTTTGACTGCAAGCATTACAACAAGACCATTGGTTTCCAATATTAATGTAGGTCTCCATCACAAATACATAACAGTGTTGTTACATGGCTTTTCATTTCGGTGAAATATTGAAATCTGAAATATTTTCCAAACTAACATAAATTGATTTTCTTCTGTTACTATGTTTGCCTCCAAATTGAAGAGAGTTTTTTGTCAGAATCCAGTTTTGAATCTTACTTTGGCCATCTACCTTCAAAGGTGGTGAACCAAAGTTAGATTCACAGCCATTTTCCGGTCGGCACAGCTTTTGCTGGACCTCAGTGGTGATTTACCATGATCCAAGAAAAGGTGTTGCCCAGTTGTGTTGTGTCAAATAGGCTTATGTAAGCCCAGGATTTTTAGATAAAAACGATGTAATTAAATAATCAATTTTTGAAAAACGTAATACTTCCCTGATTTTGGATAACACCATCGTCATCATAGCACTGGGGGGTTTAATCAGGTTTTGATGTTTAATATCCTCCATGTTAACGTCAGTAACGGTTAGTCCTAGTGATGAAACCGGTGGGAGTTTATAACATTAGTGTCTTTGTCACACTAAGCACTTGATAACCAGCATTCAGCTCTCGACTGCAGACCATCAGAAAGCGTCAACACAGACTGCTCTCATGTCTCATCTAACAGCTGTGACGCTTCAACCCACTCAGCTCAGCTGAGCCTAGCACTGTTAGCGGGGCTTTGTCTCGTCTTTACTGACGTCATACATGCATCTCTGCAGGGTTTAGTTACAGGAGTGGATCATGGACGATGTAGGAGGTTTTAAATGTGTCATCATGGTGTGGGGCATGAAATATTAACACCCTAATTGAAACTGAAGTTGTTGTATAACATGTAGACTATGGCAAATGTGGCTATGGTGGCCCAAAAAAATTTGAATTTTGCTTATTGTGCTTTATTTCTAATTAAATCATCATTCGGGCCTTCACGAGACCTTAGCTTCAAATCCCTATATGGCCGGTAACAAGAGCAAGGTCATGCCCAAGAGTTTCATCGAAAAGGGATGAAAGTGAACTTGAATAAACTCTAGGAAATGTACCTTGCATACTGGATCATGTTTAAAATCTATTTCGATGCTGGCTCCTATAATTACACATAATTATGAGAAACTGTCCAGATGTGACCCATCATTGTTTATGATGTATTGACATCACTTCCCTCAGGACACACACACTACACAGTGTGTACAGTTAGCATGAGCAGCGATAGCCACCATGGCTCAACAGACAAGAAGATTGGTAACTACAGGAAGTCAAACTTCATCAACAGAAAATCCAAGGAAAAAGACGATAAAGAACAATAGACTTGGATGTTTCATTCATGTTAAGATGTTCAACTTGCCTCTTTCTTTTTTTGTCTTCTCTAAAGCACCTGCTTCCTAATGGGACCATTAAAACAATTGAAGCGCATGTTTGAACCAACCAGACTGATAGCCACCATTGTTATGCTGGTAAATACATTATTTGTTTACTGTTACCATCTTAGCTGGATGATGCTTTATGTTTTAGTGAATATTGTAAGGTTGTTGAGGGTCATACCTAGTTCAGCCTTACAAGCCACTCTCTCTCTAAGCCCCCAATATGTTTGTATCAGCTTTTGGTCCTTTAAGTGGTCTTAAAGGATTCAGAAGATAAATCACTTAACTGACTGAACTAGACAAGACAGTTCAGTTTGACACCAGCTTTTAATCTGTTGGGAGATTTGGCGATTTTGCAAATTAATTAGAATCCTACCGTTTTCTGTAATATGTTTTCAAAGAAACTGATTCACAGATGGCAAATGTGGTCAATAGTTTTATATTATGCTGCAAGCTTGCAAGAAGTTTACTTTTCTTTTCCTCTTCCTCCAGCTCTGCCTTATCTTAACACTCTGTGCAGTGTTTTGGGTAAGTAGACTGTAAATAGAAAGAAAACATGACTTCTGTATTGGTTGTCGTGCAATGTCTTAAGAGATTTTAATATCATAACTGTGTTGTGTTTCATTTTACAGTGGCATAAAAAGGGACTTGCCATCATCTTCTGTATTATGCAGTTCTTGGCAATGACTTGGTGAGTGCCACCCTCAAATCTCATCTCTCTATGTGTACAGCTGGCAAATTATTATTTTGTCAGTCACCCCTATTCAGATTAAAACACATTCACATGAAAGAAAGAAAACTTTGGTCCAGCTGCTTCATGTCAGTGAGCAGGCTGGTGAAGTGCTAAGCTGTCTTACTGCTCTGCACAAGCTGGGCTAAATCCTGTAAATGGTTAAACTTAAAACAATCACTGTCACAGTGCACATTTGGTCACATGGTACCTGCCTGCTTCTTTTCATTTTGACATATCTTTTGATAATAATTGTAATTGATCTGTTGACTGTGATAGCCGAGCAAATGCTTTTCTTTATTATGAAGACCAAGGACTGTTTCTTACTCTGAAAATGGGGAATAAATGTGATGACTGTCACATAATGATAACAGGAAATGTATATTACCATAATTGTTCAGTGGTGTCAGTGGTGTTGTGATGAGACTGCATGGTTGCCTGGCTTCCAGCTAGGTCAGTGTCTTTTAGCCAAACAGATGAAGACATTGTGCAGGGATTAGGGTGGGACAGGAGAGTATTTCAGCCTGTGTGTACACCCATATTTTGTGGGTCAAACCATTGCCAGCTATCTCTGGAGACCATAACTATAATTGAGATCACAGGTGAACAGTCCAGTGAGGCTACCTGACATCCATGGGTTCTTTTAAAAAGTCTGAGAACATTTTATATAAAGAACAGGATTATTAGTAGAGTGTGCATGTTTTCCCATCCTATCTGCTTGACAAAATATGATTGGTCTTCTATGCCCCTTAACAATGAATAAATACTGTTGTACTGTTTCTTATAGTCTCAAAACTTCAATTGGCTTTGTTCAATTGGACATAGGCTGGTTTTACCAGCGTTCCTTATTTTGTCTTGAATTCAATTCCATGTAGCATTAAAAAGGTCTTAAGAAATCTTAAATTGGGCTTTCTGAAACCTGCAGGTACCCTGAACTAGCTGATTCAGAAAAGAATACAGATCCTAATGAGGCTCGGCTATGTATAGACACCTTATAGGTCAGCGGGGTTGAGTTGCTGCATAGCAGTGAATAAAAAGTCCTGTCAGTGATGTATAATGGCATGTCAGCGCTTGCGTGTTCGTTAATGTGAGCATATTTGCACAGCAGCAAGTTTCAGTGTGTGAGTGTGCATAGGAACACATACCCCCAGCAGTTCAAGAGAAAGGGAATGGATGGTCTCTGTGCAGCACAAACCTACGTCACTGGACAAAACTTGGTTGGCCTTATAACTGCCCTGCTATCACACCTACATGGTGTACATTCACTTCCTTTCTGCATGTGCTTTGCTCCGTCTCAGAGGCATCGCCTTGGCAACCACAAGTCACACATCCCAAGCTCATTCTTAACAGACTGAGGACATAGTGCACTCCCACGCAGGCCCTCAGACATGTCTATGCGAGGGTGGTTCTGTAATATGCTGTTGCCATTGACCCATGCACAGAGCTGGGCAAAGTCTAGTCCTCAGGCTGAATTTTCCAAATTGATGAAGTAGTCACATAACACTGTAGTACTACTGGTTGACTGAATGCAGTCACACTTCCAGAGAAGCTGCAAACAGAGCATGGCAGAGAGCAGGAAGATGCATAAAAAAACAGTAACTATAGTTTTTACTTATTCACATTACACGATATGGTAACATTCACCTGCAAAAAGAAGAAAAAAGAATAATGTATAGTTATTCAAACTTGAAGTTCTGGCTCAGACCTGGTCAAGTGGTAAGCCCTCTAATACCAAGGTCCTGCAGTAATTGCAGTAACAGCCCTGCATAAGCCCACATCTACAGGACAGAGGAGGTGTTTCTGCTAAGTGGTGCTCAAATGAGAGGTAATCATAGTCAGGAGATCCTGCAGTTAATCATTCAACTGCTGTACTAGATTCCTTGCATATTTCAAATAATCTAGGTATTTGATATGGGGCTTTGTTGGTAATCATTCTCTCCAACACACGTTGTACTGAACTTTCTTTGGACACCAATCTGTTTTGAATCATTGGTTCACAATGACGTTAATCCTCTGGCCCAGCTAAGATCCTTCTATCACGTTGATGCACCATTACAAAAACTGGTTCATTTCTGTGTTAATCATCAAGATGTCATTGTTGGAAAGAGATGCCGATGTTAAGCCATTTACCAACCTTAGATGCTGAATTATTTTGTCATTTCAAATTATTTTTGTTGGTAGTGCTTTTAGTCACTTTTTATTTATCAGCAATGATTTACCAGCAAAACGGCTTCATGTGCGTCAAATGTAAAAGTTGCCCTACTAGATTGAATAAAAGAACAAGGATTTCATGTTTTTCATCATGAAAATTTAGACTAACACAAAATCTTAATTGTATTTCATTTATTTCTCAAAAAAGATCACATTTTGTTGACAGTTCACACATCATGATTTGTGGATTGTATTTGAATTGCGAACTAGCAAATGGCATGTAAGCAAAATAAAGTATAGATGGAAGTGTGCTGTCTCTGCAACTCTGCAAGCTTGTATTTTTAGTGTGACTTTGCTCAGTCCAATAATGTATTTGTAATATTCTACATATAATATTCTCTTCTTGAAGAGTCAGTTTTGTTGACACCCTGGTGTTTTATTGTTTCTCTTTCAGGTATAGCATCTCTTACATTCCATTTGCCAGGTAAGACAACAGCATAACATATTGACCTAGTAACTGTGCGTGTTTATCCCAGTGATACATACCTTTTGTTCGTATGATTTAGACTTCATGGACTTTATTAAATGTGTACAGATGTGCATGCCAGAGCAGTTATATTGTATATGCTGCATGCAACATTAATCACCACTGTACTGGTCTGACCCCAAGAGTAATTGCTTGGGCTATTCAGTTCTCTTGGCTGCATTGGCCTCTGTAGTAAAGTAGGATAGATAGTTAAAGATGCATGATAGGAACTTCTATAACGGCTACTGCTGTAGTGAATTAAGTCAGTCTATTAGAAACAGGATGTAACATACAAGTGGCTTGAGACACTTGTATGTCACATCCTGTCATACACCACATGGACAATGTGAAAGGGTAGTTGAAAATCCCTGATACACAGTTTTATCACTGTTGTCTCTCTGTCCACAAATGACACTATACTGCCACACGCACATAAATACACAAACACAGTGTGGGGAATACAATGAGGTGACCTTTGAGTGAAAACATGTTTTTATTTATCTCTAAACATCCTGCTGTTTGCCTCCACCATATGGCTGTAATCCCTGCTAGGACTAGACCAGGCACCCAGCCTCACCCAAATGGCAGCTTGTTGTTTCACACCCTTCTGTGTTTTAGCCCTATGAGGCTCTTTGCTTTATCCATAATACCAAAGTGAAATCATATTTGTGCAATAATGCTCTTATAGTCAGAATTTTCAAAATATTTCTCCCCTGATTTTGCTTTAACATTCTTTGTGATGAGCTTAAATTAAGCTGTATGAGTGGGAGTACACAAAACATTTCTGATAAGATCTTGGCCCAATTAAGCTGTTCCACATAGAAGATGATGGTGAATATCTTGCACCAGTTTTTTCCTCAGAGGTTATTTGCCATCACCCTAATCAAGACGTTTTCAGAGAATTATAATTTGAAATTCAAGTTAGTTTGAAATTCCTTGACAGGTTTAACATATTGATTGTGCGATGAAAGGAAACCAACCACCCACACTTCAGCCATCCTCAATACTCAGGTGTTCAGTTCTTAGATTGAGCCATATGGCACGCTACCTCGGTGCTCTCCCAAAGCCAAGCAAAAGGGGTGATGTTGTTCTGCCAGTCCAGCTGTGAACAGGGTTATCTCTCATTTGGTGAGAGATCTGATGCCCCCTGCCATTAAGTGCCTTGTGTATTTGGGAGACCCTATAATCTATCCTGACAGCTGAGAGACCTCCTACAACCTCCCCTCATCCCCCCTCCCCCAACCCAAATGCTAACAATAATAGAAAGGCGAGACAAAGACCATGCCTGTTCCAGCCTTCCAAGCCCAATAGAGAGGGAGTTGGGCTGGCTGCTTGTTAAGTGATGTTTTTTTTTTTTTTTTTTTGCTCCCTTGTTATTTTCATTTGTTTCATTATTTGACAACAAATTATTTCCCCGTCCATTTAATCCTCTTGCTATAATCCATTTTTCATTTTGTTAGGATTGGATTATTTAGCTCTATTGTTTTCCATGTTATTACAGGGCATCTGCATATTTTGATCACAGAGCTCCATCCTTCTGAATACCATAATATAAAGTATTAGCCTCCAGCTTTTCCCATCCCTGTCCATGGTCAGTCAAACAAACTGTAATATCTGGCTAGCTCCATCACCATATGGCCGGTGGAGTTGATCCCTTAATGTATTTTACCTTTTTGGCTCTATTTATAACCCCTCGCGCCTGCAGACCATGGTATAACCTGCTGTGCGCTTTCCACGGTGCATGGGGGCAACTGTTACTCAGATGTTTCATCAGAAATGGGGGACATTTCAGAGACTTATCATTTATTCATGCAGTGTTTTTGGAAGCAAAAATAGCAGCAAGCCTCCAGTGAAGGTATAAAAAGCAGTCCTGGGGCTATATAGGTAGTAGCAAATGAGGATGCTGATGTTGAATTTTCTCTGGATGCATTGGAGGGACGAATCAGAGCAAAGAGAGGAGTGAGTCACTAGTCTATCCACCAACCCCCCTCCTTACCAGTCTGGCTATGATCCCCTCTCCCTTCTCCTTTTAACCTTGACTGGTTTCACACCTCCTCCATCGAAATTTGATTGTGGCAGCCAAAGTCTGCATAGCAACACACTGATGGCAAGAGCAACAGTGTGAGAGGAACGGAAGAGGCGATGGTCTGTTGTTGCCATGGTGATCGCTTGTATTGCATCATCCCTCAACATGCAGTACCTGGAGAGAGGGAGCCCCATCATTCTGAGCATGTGGTGCTTCCCCGCCAAAACACGCTCACTTATTCATGACGAGCCCCACCCAAGCCTTCGTAACAAAGGCCGGAAGTGCATTTTGTGTCATCTTTAATTTTGTACGCATGACAGAAACAGGGAATTTGCTATGAAGTACCTTTACTGGATTAATTTATTCCCAGAAAATTCAAGACAAACATCCATAACATTTTTGTCACTGCTTTAACACTTTTTTTAATATTGTTTATTATTTAAGCTGTTACTTATACAGTGTCTCTCTTTTTCTTCACAGGGATGCTGTGATAAAATGCTTTACTACCTGTGTGAGTTAGAATGGCTGTGTCCACAATTTTATGTGAAGACTGGTCCCAATATGCAAACTGCAAGCACAGTGGCTATATTGGCTATTTGTTTATATACAATATCTCTAAATTCTAACCATTGCTGTTTCATACTGTGAATTCTTCTATTCTTCTAATCAAGTCATCAGTCTTATTGCTTTTGGTGTGAGAGAAATTAGTGATTTTAATGCTTTATATATTTAATACATATTCCTATATTTTCTTGAGCTTTTTGTACCATTTACATGCAGGGAAATGACTATTACTTAATAGTGCCTGTAAAACACAACACAAGTGCCTTACTGTTTGTTTGTTTTTTACTTTGTCTACTGTCATGAAAAGATTTATTGGCATTTTGATCAACCATATATTTACACCTTTAACAGTGTGAGATCTGGTTATTATTTATTTGAATTGTCTCTCTGGCTTCCATTTGTTCAGGGCAGTGATGTATAAAGACATCTCAGATGCAATACCATATTTCATAGATAATTGACTTCCCTTAGGCGATAGAGACACTGCTTCATGGATGATACACAGGGGTATATAATTTCCAGAGCCCTTTTGAGGTTTTCTCAGCCAGAGAGACAAAGAACCACAGAACTACTGTCTAATCTAATAGCTCTTCCAAATGTATGCAAATACACCTGCCCCCCTTAGATTACCTGAAAATTACTTCTCATTTTTTAATCTGATTTCTTGTCAGATGTTGCAGTGACCCAGTTCATTCCGCTTTTCTGAGCATTGTGATTTTGACGTGACCTAATAACCCAGTATAGCTTGCGATGGATTCCCTATACAGCTTCAGTATGATGGCACAGCCTCTAAGGATGCGGTTGTCATGACAACCCCTGGAAGATTCATAACCTCAGCCCACCCCCATCTGTGGTGTCTGTGGTCACATGGCCTACTGTGTTAATGAGTAAGTGTGTCTCATGTTATAGATTACCCCGCTGGTAGTCCAGCAGAGGGTCATGGAACTTTTTTTTACAGTGAACAAAGGATTTTGCATCTGTGTTATGCGTTGCTCTCTACAGAAGCACCAATGCAGTTTTCCAGCCTCAGGATTTACTCAAGCTTTTATAAACATGCCTGCAGGTTTTCTTTGTTGCTGGCTTGCTTACTTGCATGCTTACTGTTGTCTCCACATCTTGCTGTGGAACTCGACCCTCCTGCAGCCTCCACATAGTTTCATTAGAGGGAAGTATAATATGATGGTGGATTAATATGGACAAAATCTCCTTTCAGTAGTACTTGTGCAACTAACTTGGCACAGAACCAACAAATCCCTAGGCACCATATTATTATCAAGTCATGTGAGGGATACAATAATTCAGAAAGTAATTCCATTGAATGAGGGGAGATTTGGTTAAGTTGTGATCAGTTTTCTTTGCCTGCAATTGTGTGTGTTTTTTTTTTTTTTTTTTTTTATTACACCAAAGTTTGAAGATGAGTGGGGAAAAACCCTTCACTTTGCTGGACTGTCCAAACGTTTCCTGTTCATTAATCCACTGTTATGTCAGAGAGAGGAGGGACGCCACACCACAGCAGCCGTTTGAAATTAAATACTGTTACTTCCATTTTTCCATTTAACCATTCCGAAATTTCATGAGTTAGTCTTTGGATAGTACATTGCAATTGATGGTTGTGTTTTATTAAGTAAATGAAATAAAATAATCAGCTTAAAGAATTCTGCTGAAAGAAACTGCTCTATAGTTTTTGCAATAAGTTACACTCCTCCATATGGTCTCATAAATTCAAATGGAAAACATTTTTGAAAATATAAGCAGTCGTTCTTGTACACAATTATAGTTATTTCCCCTTGTAAAAAAAATACATTTGTATACCATGTAACATCAGAATTGTCTTGTAATTGCACTATTCAATTTCAATATTTTTAGCATACATAACTGCAACTGAATGTTGCAGTATTGAGAGCTCTGTCTATTGATTGACTTAATAGCAAAATGTTTTACAAATTGTCAAATGTAAATGCATCCTCAGGCAACATCAAATAAATGGTCTAGAAACTAGATTAGAAGGCTGTATTGATTTTGCACTGAGAAAAACAATGACATTGAATAAATCGAGCTGTCTGGGTGAAATTACAGATAACAGCAGAAAGGAAGCGGAATCAATATTTTCTTTGTGTATTTCCCTAGATTACTTTCACACTTGGCTTACAGATCAACACTATACATCTGTGAATTAGTTGGAGCTATATGAGTCATACATGCCATATTTGTTTAATCAGTATGGCAATCATACAACCACATTGTTCAGTACCACATTATGTGATACCGCAAAAACAATTGAAAAGTTTCACATGCTAATTGGTAAAAGTAGAAATGTTTTAAGGAGACGTCTTTATTTCTCAGCTTCAGAAATGACTGTTGTTGGAAATAGTTGGAAATAAAACACATAGTTCTGGTCCTATGTTCTGATTGGCTGAGTCACGTTCGAAAATACCCGATAAAGTCACACCTGTGACCGCATAACCGCTAGCCTAATTGAAATATTAATGCGCTAACAGAAACTCACCAGTCACTATTCATACCGGTACTCGTGCGCTAAATAGCTAAATAACTATATTGCTATGTGGGAGAAAACAATATTAGGTTATGTAATAATCAGTTAAGCTTATAAAATGTAATTAAAAGGAATTTCTCAATTCAATTCAGTTCATTTTTTTAAATACAATGCTGTTACCACCGTTTTATAAAAGCAGTAGTCTAGCGTTGCAGTGCTTGACAATGATTTTAAAACGGAGGCGTTGTTAAGAATGACGAGAAGAATATTGGATGGACGTGACTTATTGCTGAAGGAAGTTAATGAAAATAACTAAATGACATCACCACGCTTGTTTCATTTCCTGGCTTTGTCCAGCGCTCCTCTAACCACGCCTTCCCACCGACGGGATAATAAAGCAGACAAGCGGTGTGTGTGTGTGACCAGTTGAATCCCAGTGTGGCCAACAGGTGCACTGCAGCCGCCACAACCTCGCTGTTGGATAATGCCCGTAGAGCGCTCCTCGATCCTTTACGCAGGGCTTTCTCGTCTGCACTGTGAAGACCTGGGACGTTTTCATATCCTGATAGTACTTTGAATCACAAGAGATGCCTTTTCCACCCATCAATCTCCACCAGCGGATCTCCTCTCCTGGCAGGGACCTATTCAGAAAAAAGAAACCTAACGTGCCTCCTCAGACTGAGAAAACCAACAAATCCGTGGGGGAAAAGGGGGGATCCGATAAGGAGAAGGTGTCCACATCTTGGCCATCGGCGAATTTAAGGAATTTGGGACGGAAACCGCAGCAAGAGACAAGTAAAAGCCCCACTCAGAGGCTGGTTTCCGGCCAGGAGACACAGGGCAAGGGCTCTTGGCTGACGGTGCCCAGACCTCAGGAGTCGTCCGACGGTGTCAGGCGCTCCAGCTCCATGGAGTCCACCACCCACCGGGCTACCAGACAGTCTCTTGGCAAAGCGGAGGGGGGAAAGGAGATTCAGTTTACCCTCAGTCTTACCCCCGAAGCTATTCTTGTCATTCAGAAGCGGAATTTAGAAAAGCAGATGATGGCTAAGCAACAGAAGTGCTGCGCATCTGCGGACTTCAGGCACAGGCGGGTTTTCCCATCCAAAAAGACGCACGGAGGCTCCAAGAGCTGCATCCCTGTCGCCAAGTTGGAGAGTGCGGATCAGGACATCACCACCATAGTTAAAATCTCTCTGCTGAACGATCAGTACAAGTATGATGATGTGGAATATGAGGAGGAGGACGGAGATGTGGACGAGACGGTTGTGAGGAAATGCAAAGAGTGGCTCAAAGGAGTTGAAAGTGCCGCCGCTTTTGGGAAAGTAGACAAATTTTCTGCACTCCCGCACCTTAAAGGTTGCTGATACTTGACTTTTGACTTTTCAATAGGATGCCAAGGACTGAAGCGGCGATGGACTCTTGAATAATGCGCCTTGACGCACTGGAAAATGTCCACCTTGACAATTAATATGGTCTCATAGTCTTAAAATATTATTTTTCTTAAAACAAAGGGAAATTGCCGATGATGTAAGAGTAAATCCACTTGTTTCCAATGTAATTTCATTTGTTCAGGAAACAAGTGTCAATACCTTGGAACAAGACAGATATTAAGAAAAATTACACTTTCTATTGGAACAAGTGGATTCATGTCACTCCATTAGCACACTCTTTTCACTGGGCCCAAGAAAAATAGCATTATAAGACTCAATACATGTTAAGATGGATATTTTTGCAGCATATGTCTTAACCTGTGCCAGTGCTTTTCCTCGTTCACAGGAATGTTGCTTTGCGAGTGTATGCCTATTCGATGTTTTGGTGAAGTTTGAATTAAGTACCTTATATTCTCTTCCTTTGCACATGGTTTTTGTTTTCAGTGGACTGGCAGAGGGTTTTCGTACAGGGATGAGCAGAGTTGGACAGCAGTCCTTTGTGTCGGAGAACAATAAGCTGTCAACGACAACAGGGTTTACGCGCCTACTGTTGCAACCAAATTGAACTGTTTATTTTTCCTCTCACAGGAGGCACTTGATTTATAACTTTTGTAGGGAATAATCAGTCATGTACAGTATTTAATATTTGCTAAATATTTGTACTGTCAAATGTTTCATCATCTGACAATTTCATGCCATTTCAAGTAAAAAAAAATGTTTTAATCTATACAAGTGTCAGTGACCCTTTTAAACCTTTTAAAACCTAATATGTGTGTGATAAGAGGCCATTTAACTAACATTCTGGTAGCATGCTGCTGATTCACAAGATGAGTCTGTTACCACCTGGTATTTTACAAGCTCTTTGTTGCCACCATGGCTACCTAAAGCCATTTGGGCATTAGCCTAAGCTTCTTAGATTTCCTGTTGAGCAGGGTTGGCCAGTGTAGTGTAAGGGCCTGGGGCCCAGGTACTACATGTTGCCATCAGGTAACCATCTCCAGTCTGATTCACTGTTGTGATATCATATAAACCGAAGTCCTAATGCCTGCAACCTACATACACATTTTTAGCAACGGTATACCCAGTGGGAATTAAGTAACCCTGGCACTGTGAAAGCCGTGCTCTACTCACTGAGCTACACAGAACCACATGTTTTTGGTCTACAAGTGATAGTGAACCTTTTAAATTGCTTAAAGAGAAAGGATTGGGACCAACTGGGGGCTCAGGAACAAACATCAGCAAAACAAATCTAATAAACCCAACATCTGAATAAGAGGAAATAAATAAAAGGGCTGTTTTTTATTGCCAGTGTGAACAACCCACATGAGGACACTTGTTTCCTTCATTGGTTTACTGCAGTGGATATGATATATTGGCCATCAATCAAGTCAAGGGAAACTTAAAGGAAATAGTAAAGTGCACATGCAACTGCCTGTTCCTAATTAACGTTTCACTGAGGGATAATTATTTAATGTGTGTGTGTGTGAGTGTGTGTGTGTGGGGGTGGTGACCCTACTACATTGTTCCCTGTAACTTGGTAACCAGAGTTTTACTGAGTGCGGTACACTCTAGAGCTCAATTGCATGCTGGACGGTGGAGTGTGAGTAAGAGCAAATACGTTAGTCAAGACATTTAAGGCTTAGTAAGTTTGAAAGGCTCACACACCAACAGCTGGTAAGCTATTCTGAAAAAAATACTTATTTAGGCTTTCACTGTCACACTCACTTGTTTATTTGTCATTGTTTTGGGGAATGAGATGTCATATGCCACATGAGCAGTAGGGCTTCCTACATGATTGTTTCCAGTCAAATATGTGTCAGTAGATAGGTGTAATTATAGGTCTGTGTCTGTGGGTGGAAATGATTTTCACAAAGGATACCTTGATCAGTGACTTGCCTGTTTTCCCTAAAGGCTACCTTGATTGTGGAGTTGCCATGAGGTCTAAATGTAAAGACATTCACCAATCAAGCACCCTGCCCTCCATCTTGGATGCATACTTGTTACCTGTTGGTGTCAGAAAGGTATTTAAGATAAACCGCTCATCGGCGCTGAGAGTTTCACAGAGTTTGAAAAGGGAAAGCAAACATTTACAGTAATTAATCAGGTTTTCAAATAAGCGTCTTGAGTACAAGTTTGTAAACGTCACATCTTCTCATCTATGTCACATGAGTAAACAAGTAACTACAGTGAAAACAAATGCTCCTGAATAGATGTTCACATCCACTGTCACAGAGTGGATCTATTGTCTATTGGTGTGGACTGAGATCATGGTTGAGCCAGTACTGTGTGTACCAAGACTCTGTGATGATATTATCTACAGACGTTGTGTAATTCTCCTCCATTATATTATTTCAATTGTGGCATTGTTTAGATGCCCCCCTCCCTTTTTTCTCATTAGTGGTATTTATCGCTGTCTGATTTAGGCAAGCATCTCTCTATAGCCGATTCATGGGGGTAAGAGCTGGTTTAATAAGCCTGAAGTTGACCAATAGAGTCAAATACAAATACTACTCCCAGTCCATTACTGGGAAACTTTCAGAATTTAAAAAAGCAGGAGCTGGCAACCGTTGGGCCGGTCGTCTTGGTTACAACTAGAAACACTTTCCCCAGTACGCCCTTCTGTTCTTTCTCATTCAGAGTTGTTAACCCCACCCCATGCCTTACGTCTCTCTTTTTCCCTCCTTCTTTTCATCCTCTGCCACACACTGTCCTGTCCCCGTTCACACCTACGGCATCTCACGTCTTCCTTTTCTGACCTCGTCTGCAATTTCTCCGTTTATGATCGTCTCTCTCGTACTCTCTTTGGTTAAGTTAAAGGGGAATGGCGGTTAGGAATGGCTGTCCTCACTCCAATAGCCTTATCACTGTGTAACAGAGTGACTAAAATAGCCACATGATCCACCACTGATTTATAGTGGCAGGCAGTGTAGATGGATGCTGCCTTCGCCCCCATCACTAACACCGCAGGTCCCTTTGCTGTGGCGTAACAGTATTACTGTGGCAACGGAACTGATAAATTCTGTGTCTCCAACAGCTTTTGTGAGAATAGACAAAGCGGACACTTCCTGAACAGACTTGGCCCATAAACCTTAGTAATGTGGCCATTCAGCGGCTGCCTGTGAAGGAACAGGCATTTCCCAGGGACAGAACGTCAGACAGGAGGTATATTAAGACTGAGATCAGATGAAAAAGTAGTAGTTCCCTGGCTCTCTCCCATTACGCTCCAGCATATTTCATCCTTCATCATGGGTTGTAGCATATAGTTCATGTTTTTCAGTTAATATTTTAGTATGCATGCTGTCACTTGCATTAGACCCACATTCTTTAATATTCCTGGAGTGTGCTCAACATTTCTCATCCCTCTTCATCTTATATCTTCCCTTCCTTACTCTCTGTTGACTCGCCTGTTCCTTTGTGCTCTTTGTCAGAAAAAACCCAACATGAAAAAACAACTTGCCTTGACACACATCTGTTGTGTATCACTCTGAGTCCCCTTCATCATCCCAGACTGGGATTAGATAAGGAGGCTGTTCCTGACTGACAGGCTTAGGGCAGATCGTATAGCTTTGCCAAAAGAGAGCTGGTGAAGATAAGGGAATAAGGTGAGGGCCTTGTAGGAAAGGAGGTGGGCATATCATAAGAAGGTTGCAGGGGAAGTTGTTTTTTTTTTGGCCGGGCATTGCAAGAACACAATGTCAGTTTGTTGTGTGGGAGGATTCCTGTTTGCTCTTGGCAGATGAGAGGGATTACTAAAAACGCATTCTTTTTTTAATCTTTGGACAAGCTGCCTGTGTCACTCCTACAGTATCTAAATTGGGTTTTCGCTGTTGATAGGCAGAGGATGAAGACAAGGCTCAGTATTGGAGGAGGGAGGTGGTACAAGACAGAAACCCAGACCAGGAGGCCAAGGCCAGGCGCCAGGCTCAGCTGGAGCAGGTACATAATAAAAGACAAAACCTCTGGATAAAAGACACGTCTTTCAATTATCACTCACACAAAAAAATAATAAGCGAGAGATAAGTGCAGAACTGTTCTTGGAGCCGTGATCAATGCCTCCTGGTAACCAGTAAGTGCATCATGCCCATCTCTGTAGTCCATCACTATCCTGCCGCTGCACTTCAGTGGCGCTATTTCTCTCGCTTTTTCCCCCCGTCAGCGAGTTTCTTTTGATTTCTTTGTTTGTCCTCCAGCGCCATCTAGAGGCTTATAGGAACATGCACCGTCTCAGGGACGCTCTCCATCGTCGCCACGCCGCCCTGCTCAGAGAGAAGATCCAGTCACAAAGATTAGAGTCCCAGCAGCGACACGACACACCCACAACTAAGACACAGACTGAAACTAAGCAGGTAACAAACCATAATCTTCGAATTATATGGTTTGCTTTTAAACTATCCAAATAGAGTGAAGCCAGTAAGTCAACAGGGTTTAGGTTTAGGTAGGGTTATATCAAAGTCAAGAAGCCTGTTCATTTCTAGAGGCCAATGTAAACTGAGGAAGGGGGGGGTGGGGTCCCTTTCAGCTGACAGTCACATAATAAAATAAATAAAAGATGAGTGGTTTGTCTTTGCAATAATATTAAATATATGCATGTCAAATTGGTTTTCTTTTGGAAAATGTATTTAAACTTAGAAGAAGCAGAAAATAAATCCCCACTATGCCTGATATCCCCCATGGGAGAGCGGAGAGTTTCCAGCCTCTTTGTGAGGTTTTTATTACATGGGTGCAGAGTAATCAGCTCTCCAGCATGAGTGATGGAAACCACGTTTCCCTCAAACTGCCTCCCCCCGCTTCATTGTCAACACTTATGTGTGATCTCGATCTCTTTCTTCAGTGACACCCAATGAGGTTATGACACTGTTACTTCTCTCTCTCTCTCTCTCTCTCTCTCTCTCTCTCTCACTCTCTCTCTCTCACACACACACACACACAAACACCACCATGTCTGGGCTCTAATACACAACTTAGCAAATCAAAGCCCCACTGTCTTGACTGCCACACCTTCTCTTTCTTCTCTACTCTAGAGTCTTAAAAGTGGCATGCATGGCGTTAACATCATTACAACTGTACTGAACAACTTAATCCTGTGAGCCTGACATATCCTCCGACCAACATGGACAGTGACATTGTGAAGGTGACAACAGCAGTGTAGCAACACTTACTACAATGACCTTAAGCATACCTAGCTCAAACGCGAACTTACTGCAATTGAAACAAACGGTGTTAGATGGAGTAATCCTTTTTTTTTTTTTTATCTTTCTTGCACAAAGTAAAATGTCAGTTCCTCAATTGAAAGAGAATGTACCTTTGTATTGTTCTCCTTCCGCTGCTCCATTGTGATTGACTTTGATTTTGACTGTGTCGTCCCTGTTCTGACCGGGTGTGAAAAGAGCAATAAGCTTCAGAGAGGACCCGCAGAGTTCGATAGAGGGGGTCTAACATGAGAGAGATCCTGTCTTATCTTTCCCTCCTGTAAAAGCTGAGCTTCTTTCGGAGGAGGTAATTGTCCTCTCTAATGACTTGCACTTGGGGGGAGACAAAGAGAGCATAATAAAGGACTTTACAGGCCTGCCAGTAGGAATCCTTTGGTTCAAATTGCTGAGCAAATGAAACTGCCCCGTTGTTTCCTCAGCGCAGATCGAGAGGCTCTGTCACAGACACGGAGGTGAGGCAGGACCAAAGCAGGCAAAGGCAAGAACACCTGCTGGGGCCTAATTGGTCCTTGCTGCGGTTAATGGCTTCCTGTGGCTGCATGTTTACTTCTCATTTGTCCTGTGTGCTCTGTTTCCCAGCCCCTGAAACAAGAGAGCCTTACTTTAAGTCCCTATTCCCACCGCTTTCTGTCTCTGTCCCTAACTGACTGTCTGTCTCCCTCATGGCTCAGAAACAAAGCAAGTTGGCCTTCTCCATGTTGCAGCACAATGACTCCTACCTGAGGTCCCTCCCCAAAACCAGCTATTATCTGGTAGGTGTTGTGTGTTAGCTGTCAAGACAAATATGGAAAAGAAAGCCCCACTTTCCTTCCTGCTGTCAGTATATTGTGTGTTTTCCACCATAATGTCATCGCACGCAGATTCATCTTTTCTCTGAGATCTTGGACCTTCAGAACCGATTGGCTCAGCGTGGATGTCTGAAACGCCACCAAGACTTAGAGGACTTTTGCAGGTGCATCAACTATAACTATGGTCCATCACAACTACAGAGAAGTCTTCAGGATCTCAGGAGGAAGAGTTGAGTTACATTTTCATAGAGGTCATTCATTGCTTAATATCTTGATACTTGGTCTGTATATGGAGATGTGTGATGTGATGTTAACAGTGGTTGGCAGCAGATCTGCAGCAGATTTGATGACTCAACAGAAGACACTTGGATCACTGAGATTTCCCATCAGTGCTGAAGATGAAGATGGAGGTCATGCAGACCAAGTTTCTTGCTCCAGGTTGTGAATACCCACACTATTGATTCTTTCTTGTGTATTAAATACTTCCTGGTGTGGCCTATTCAGCTTTGTGGAATTACTGGAGTGATAACCACCTTTTCCTCCTGCGCTGCTTCCTGTAAGCTAATTCTCCATATCATAAAGTATACCTAATACAAAATAAAAGTCCCCCTAAAAAAAATAAAAAAAATTCTATATCAAAATCACATTACTTTTACTTGCTGGAATTGTTTTTATTTTAAGCCGTTGCTTCATGGTGTAACAATAGGCGTACATACAAAATCCAGCCAATAATACCAGCACAGATTTCTCCCCTGCATAAACTTTCAACTAAACTTTCAGCATTTTTGGGAATTGATTTATTATTTTTGAAGAAACTGCAATTTGAGGCAGCCCATTATTTATGCCCATCCATGTTTGTTATGTCCCACCCCAACATCCTTTTTCAACTGGAAATACATTGAATAATGGAAGCAAGACACCATCAAAATGTTGTTTCCTTGTGACCTTGGTTTTAGCCACAAAGCTCTCACAAAGACGATGTTTCTGTGGATCCGACCCACACGCGCTTTACCGTTGCGTGGGGTATTAGTAGAGCTGTCACCCCACCGTGACGCAGCCCAGGTCGGCGCTGGGCTGAAAGGGTGTTTAGTAGTAGGCTGATTGAGCCTCTGGCCTGAAGCCTGAGCACCCTGGATCTGTGTTTGCGCTGCCCTTCAAGAACAAACACAGACCTCCACTGGAGGCTTGTTTAGCGTGGACCGTCCCGGAGCAGAGAGCTGTTGGCTCACGTAGAAGTGAGACGATCAAACACCGTCCGACCCCTCTGTCGCGGAGGCTCACCTCTCCTGACTGCCGCTCTGACTCCTACAAACATCATCCGGGGAGAAAATGTCTTAATTATGTCTGCTACAAAAGAGACGCAGCAATTGGGCCCGTGGTGTCACTTCATGCCAAGCCTGCGAGCAGATGTTTGGAGAGTTTCTTCTATTGGAAAGCTTTATGAGCTTCCACTCAAACAGAGCTGTGTTTACCAAAACCGACAGAGATAATCTGAGACCCTGTTTGAGTTTGAGTGTTATTGTGGTTCTACTGTCAGTAGGTATACATGTATTATCCATGCTATCAAAAATACATATGCTTTAGAGGAACCAATTTAGACCATGTATGTGGAGATGACCAGCTATTGATTGCACTTGTGTAAATGGAGATAAAATGGACCACCATGATATCATGTAAGAAAACTCTCTTCCTCTTTCCACAATAAGAGATGAATTAAATAATTAAGGTGTGAGTGTCATCTCCTCCTTATAGTTTTTGTTGCTGTTGATGTAATCCACCTAGAAAAACAATCATCTCTCAAGCATCTTGATCAGATTTACAGTACCTGTCCACGTCGCCCACCGAGCTTTGCGTTTACATGTTGTGAATGTATGACAGAATGGTGTCGGCCGCTGTCGCCCTTGTTGTCAATTAGGGCCGAACTCCGTTTAGTAGCAGCGTGTATAGTGTTAGTAAGGGCCTGCCACCGTGATCCAGCACCTTGGCCTGGGACATTAGGAGCCTGGTAAGAAGGCTAGCGAAGGCTTGTGCTGACAAGTCTTCCATCGGTGCGAAATCTCACCGCTCTCCGCAGGCAAACACGCCAAGCCTACGGCCCCCTGTGCCCTCCACCCCGGCTGTGCTGCAGCACATTCCCCACAGCCATGAGAAATACCCAAAATAAAAGCAATTAGAGCTAAAGCCAAAAATATGGAGACGGCAGAGACCTCGCTTGTGTGCTTTTAGTATATGAACCGGTCCATCCCGTCTGTCCTGCTTTATGCCTATTTGTGTGTTGATTATTAGCACGTAATTTGCTATCTTTATGGCCCTCTGGTCATGGTCTCTTCAGCGTGTTGAATTTCACAAGTATGCATGATAGATCTGCAAAATTAGAACGGTCAGAACATAATATGTCTATTGCTATATATTGACCTCAATAAGTGGAAAAATGACATAAGACAGGGATGGTCTGAGCCCGCCTCTCGGCTCGCATCCTGCTAACCCTAACCCTTGTCATCATCGCTTTTCAAAATACATTTTCTCCACATGTCCGCACACACCGACATCATGTTACATAGGCGTCCCGCGTCCTCCGTCCTCCACCTGCACCCTGTGAAGCTGGTGGGGTTTGTATAGATCTGTTACCTGCTACACCGTCCTGTGAGTAAACGCTGCCTTGCTCAGGAGTCCTCCCCGGAGCCAGTTTGCACCCAGCAGACAAAGTGTGTCGTCACCCGGGTGCGCAGTGTTATCGGGTGTGAGCCGCGCCACACCATGGCTACCCTTGAGAAGTAGCACATCATTAGGAATATATTAACAACCCGACATGTTATGCAGGTGTTTTAGCATCATTTAGATGGGTCTTCAGAGTTTTCCCTCACTATTTCAAAGTACTTATAAACATTTTTTTGGGGTCACTGTAAAGCTGTAGAAGGGGTTTGATTCTTTCAGCTGCAAAATGGATCCTTTTCTAAGTGTGTGTGTGTGTGTTCTTAGGCCTCCCTCGCCAAGCAGCGTTTTAAAGCGAGGGTCCGGTTCAGGGGAGAGTTGGGCAGACCTGCTCCTCCGTGGCAGCCAGGAGCAGGAAGAAACGGAGCAAATGTTTCCCAAGGTTAGTGTCAAAACCGCAGGGGCAGTAATCCCTCTTAACAGGGCAAACACACCTGGAGCAGTTATCGCCCCGACCCTCTCCCCAAATCAACACACATAAAACCCCACACAGAAAGAATACACTCTCAGCAGCAACATACGAATCTGTGGACTTGAAATAATACATGAAATATCTTTATATGCAGGCGCTCTTAACATCCCTGCAGGGCATATTGACTTGATGAAGTTGACTGATTAAATACTGGAAGCATGGACATTATAGAGGTGGAAGTAGACTGGGATGGTAAGTAGTGATTGATCATGACAGTTCTATCGGAGATCATTTAAGAGAGGGTCTCGTAGAAGAGCGAGGAGAACGGAAAGAAGGCGATGCTCAGGTGCTGCATATACGGACAAGCATGCGGGACTCATTCTTCTTCTCACCTCTGTGTCAAAATGGGCCTGGGCAAACAGAGGCAGAGCCTGGCTGGAGGGAGAGCAGGGGAAGGCAAACAGTGGTCAGACGAGAGTGGTCAGAGCCAGCAGGCAGGAGCATTACTCACCCAGCTCCGCGCTGACAGCTCAACGGTGGAAGGAGGGGAACATCTCCGATCCGCCGCTGCTGGAAAAAGGGGCCGTCACCCCCCGGGTTGACATCCTCTCAGTCTCTATGGGGAGGCTGCAGGCTGTGTGTGTGTGTGTGTGTGTGTGTGTGTGTGTGTTTAGAGGGATCCTATGGGTGTGTGGGAACCTGCAGACCTCCAGCCACCGTTCTGCTACACCGCAAGACTCTTAGCTGAGAAGTTAAAAACGGGACTGGGGAAAGTATAATCCACTTGCCTCAATCTGAATTAGCAGTGACACACGGGGATTGGCTTTCCCCTCAGATGGTCTTTTAAATTCAAAGATGGAAATGTCATAGAGATTGGGATTACTCATATATATACTATATACTTATATACTCATATACTCATACTAAATATAAATGTATTATGTGATAAACACAGCACAAATATCAGCTCTAAATAGATACATAGCAGCTCAAATACAGAAAAATGATGAGGCCTCTCTGAGCCGTACCTAGATTATTGCTATCCTTTGAGGGAGGGTGAATGGGGGACCTCCTGGGATAAAAGCACCATGTAGATCAATGACATTAATTCACAATGCTGCAGTCCCAGGACGCCCCACACCAGGAAGTGGCCCAGCGTGACAGTTAGCACTGAGCCGGGGTGTGAGAGGAGGAGAGAGAGGCGCCGAATGGGACACCGGCACTGTGGGAAATGACACTCGTACCTCTCTCGCTCACACCGTGGTTACCTCTCGTATACAACCGAGAGGACGCGTCTTTTTAAATTGTAAAATTATTCACGAAGAAGTAAATGATGAATGCTTGTAATGTGTGCCACCCACAGATGAAAGTCCCCACGTTTGTGACCCTGCAGCCCAACTTTCTGAGGAACGTACAGAGCAAGATGCCGCAATTGGTAGGTCAGCCAATGATCAATCATCAATCATCTCTTTTAGACAGTGTGTAGAAACACAGCAGAGGGAATTGCTCTTCTTTACTATTGTCTCTCAAACCAGGTTATTCCCGAGATTCCAGAGAAGAGCAGGAAAGCTGGGATTTACCTGAGACGGCTGAGGCAAATGCATGATATCTCCTTAACCAACATGGCTTTCTCCAAGAGGTTGGTGCTTTAGCTAACAGTCAGACAAATATTGCCTAAAGTAGGTGATGCACTAAGTGATTTTTTTGCGTGGTGTACAAAAAGTCTATGAAAAATAAAGCAAAGAAAGAAAATTAACGTTTGAAAATCTCTATTTTCTACTGACACATTAATGCAGAAAACCAAAAGATAAACATCTAAGACCAAATTTATATTTAAAAAAATCTAGGGTGCCTAAGACTTTTGCACAGTACTGTAGATGAGCAACATTCACAAGCAACAGGCAACAAAGTGAGAATCCATTCAGATGTTTCCTGTCAACAAGATCCCATGTGATTAAAGCAACAGTAGGCAGCAACTCCTTGAGCATTTCTACCCATCAGAGTTTCCCAAAGACAGAACACAGGGAGCTGGTACTCCCGACAGACATGCTTTATTCAACTTATACGTTTGGTTCTTGGTTTTTTAGCAACGTTCAGTACGAGTGAGCAAGCAGAAGATCAGAAGTGTAACGAGGAGCTCTTTCAACTGCTCTTTAAAACCGAGTGGGGTTTGTTTTTCTCTGCTTGCTGTGAACTCTGGTCCAGACTGCTGGACAGAGAGAGAGACTCACTGTGCTGGCAGGAGGAGCGGAGCGTCCCAGATTTGGTTAGTAACACAAACCAGCCACAACACAACACAACACCGGAGAGCTCCGTGGAAGGTTACACGTAGCTGTCATACAGTATCTGCCTTTCACGTTTGTTTTTTTTGGACGCCGCCATGGCAACTGTTATTTAGGAAAAGATGACTTTCACACCTGAGTAGAATCGCCAGCATATCAGAGCATAGAGTGATTTGTGAGCATGATACTACAGTAGAACGTGTCTGAATGTAAGTCTGTCCATTTGTTTCATAACTTATTTCTCTTTGGGCCTTTCATTGTTTGTTCTCCCATAGGTGCCCTGTGTATTTCCACGCATTGACTCCAAACAAGGGAAGACAAGCCGAGCCGATCAGCCTATGCACCCTCTGAAACAGTCAAGGAGCGGCCAGGATGACCAGCCTCAGTCAGTCAGCAGGTACCAGTCCACCAACACAACCATTCAAAGCCCCTAATCTTTCTTTATTTGTGGGAAACCAAAGTGTGTGTGTGCGTGTGTGTGTGTGTGTGTGTGTGTGTGTGTGTGTGTGTGTGTGTGTGTGTGTGTGTGTGTGTGTGTGTGTGTGTGTGTGTTTGGCAGCCACCAGTGTCTTGAGACTATAGTGTGGAACACATCTGAGTGCTGCCGCAAAACACCAGACCCCTTATCCATGGAAGATGTGTGTCAACAAAAGCCTGTGGAGGTAAAATATTACTCGCATGTGATTACAGTTTTCTTAAATATCCAAGAACTATTTTGAAAATGATCTTTTCTGTCCTGTGTTTAGATACTTGACCATGGATTCAAGCTATGGAGTAACTATACAGAAGACACAGACTACTGAAGAAGACACCACATGTAGCATGTCCTTACAATTTATGGATCATTTTATGTCTAATCACCTTTTTCCTCCCTTTGTTCTGCAGTTCATCATTGAGTTTTGTGTAATAGTCAATGTCACACTGGTTTATTTCTGTTATATAATAATTCTTTTAAGATTTATATCCAGCAGAAAACATGAAAGGAAAATACTGTCATTGTTCATTGTACAAACAATAGAAAAGACATTTATACCTATGTACTTCTGACAATAAAACACTGTCAACATCATACATACTTTCCTGGATTAAGCTATTTGAACTGTATTAGTATGACTTGATATCTGATAATGTGGCTACATGTTGTACCACAGTTTGTCTCTTCAGTAATAGATCTAATAAAAATAATAATAATAGCCTAAACCTGTATACCACTTTTCAAAACAAGGTTACAAAGTGCTTTACATAATAGGATATTAGGAGTGGATATTGTTGTTGCACTTGCATAATAAATTAAATATTAAGATTAAAGCATATTTTTCACTGTAAATTGATATTCGTGTGTCATTACTAATTCTGTTTTGAAATGAGCTCAGTGTCCATCCTTTCATTAGAGAGATGTTTTTTTCCCACTGTTATAGGGGAAGAATGTTTTTGTTTTCTCTTCTTTCCTATGTCATTTTTTCGTATCTAATTGGCATGTAACTAAACTAATATTATAGATCTAAACTTGTAGAGCTACATGCGGATGCAAGAGCGAAATACATTTCCAGATTTCTTAAAAATGTCTTGGAACGAACCAAAATGATGTTGTCCCAGCTCAGTGTGGGCTGAGGACAAGTAAAGTAAATGAATTATGAAATTTTCTCGTCGCACACTCATCCTGCAAATGAAGCAAGGGAACTAGTAGCGTAACTAGTAAGAAATCCACAATTAATCTGCAGCAAAATCCACGAGCTTTCTTGCATAGGACCAAATGAAGTTGAAACAGCGGTAGACTGAAGACCTTCCATGCTAGGCCTATGGTTGTTTGGGATCTGCAGGTGTGGCTTTGATGTAAGTGTCAATATTTACAGATTGATGTAATAAAGTAGGTTAAACGGCTTCATTCAAAATGCTGTCATCCTGTGGACCTCAATGATATGGCCGCGTTCGGCCAATGGGCGACAAGCCCGCAAACATCAAAGAGAAGATGAGCCAACCAACTCTCCTCCAAGCACCTATCCGGAGATGGAGCTCAACTTCAGCCTATATATGTAGAAACTGTTGCTGGAGCATGTCGTTCAAGACGTCCCGTCAGAGCTACTGTAGTAGATTTGGAAAACATTAGAAGAGGAAAGATTTTGTGGAGCGCCCTGTGATTACAACTACTCAGCCCTGGAGCTGTGGGACAGGATGGCCACCGGCGCCAACGAGTGTCCAGGGAAGACCGGTCAGTACCGGGTAGACCATCTCCTCAGCGCGGTGGAGAGTGAGCTGCAGGCGGGCAGCGAGAAGGGCGACCCCACGGAGAGGGAGCTGAAAGTCTCCTTGGATGAGAACGAGCTTTGGCAAAAATTTAAAGAACTCACTAATGAAATGATTGTTACGAAGAATGGCAGGTAGGTTAATGGCTCACATTTCCAAACTTTCTCTCGTAGATGAATGTCAGCCTCACTGTGGCACGTCTAGATAGATAGATAGGTAGGTAGGTAGATAGATAGATAGATAGATAGATAGATAGATAGATAGATAGATAGATAGATAGATAGATAGATAGATAGATAGATAGATAGATAGCCTATGTGATGAGATGAGATGAGATGATTCATTTAATTCAATAAATACGTAAAAGGCACAACTAATATATTTTTTTCTGTCATTCTTTTCATCAAGGCGCATGTTCCCCGTGCTGAAAGTGAACGTGTCAGGCTTGGATCCGAATGCCATGTACTCTTTTTTACTGGATTTCGTGTCTGCGGACAACCACCGGTGGAAATATGTGAACGGGGAGTGGGTCCCCGGAGGAAAGCCCGAACCTCAAACTCCGAGCTGTGTGTACATCCATCCCGACTCCCCAAACTTCGGCGCGCATTGGATGAAAGCGCCCGTATCTTTTAGTAAAGTGAAACTCACGAATAAACTCAACGGAGGAGGCCAGGTAAGGAGGAGAGAGTATTTGACATTTAACAGTCTGGCAGTCTAGAATCATGTAGTCTTTTCAATCCCATATTAGTTTAAACTAAAATGCAGGTGGGTTGTATTCATTATACGAAATTACCATTTTCTACATGATGTTGTCTTGTATTTCAGATCATGTTAAATTCCTTACACAAGTACGAGCCCCGTATCCACATAGTGCGCGTCGGAGGGCCGCGGAGGATGATTACTAGCCACTCTTTCCCAGAGACACAATTCATTGCAGTAACTGCGTACCAGAACGAAGAGGTTGGTGGAAACGATATTTTTCACTCCAAAATTAATTGGCAATTAATGAAACCATTTTTGTTGCGTGCGTAAAATGTGAGCGTAATTTACGCACAGCGCTTACGCACACTTTTGTTTGTGATTCTAATGTTTTGACTGATAGCATTTCGTTATCATAGTGATTTGTTTCTCTCCTGTTTGTTCTTATTTTAGATAACTGCTCTTAAAATCAAATATAACCCTTTTGCCAAGGCCTTCCTAGATGCAAAAGAGAGGTAAGACTAAATTACTATATTATATTATATATAATATATTATTATACTATGTCATATTGTTGTGACGTTTTACTTCACAACCATTTTTATTGATGTGTCCAAGCTGTGTAAAGTTTTGATCTAAAAATAGTTTATATGGCACCATGATTTGTCTTTTTCTCTCCTGCAGAATTGATCACAAAGACATAATAGAAGATGCCAGTGAAAACCAACAATCAACTTACTCTCAATGTAAGTGCTTTACCAGGTTATTTTTTCATTTATTCATTTACCTAAATTATCACACTTGACAAGCAACTGTACTCATATGGTGCCATCATTTTTCTTCTGTCTCCTATATGGAACCAGTAAGTGGCTGGTTTATTCCAGGCACAGGCTCACTCTGCCCCCCTGCTAATCCTCACAGCCAGTTTGGGAGCCCCCTCTCCCTCTCTTCCTCCCATGGCTGTGAGCGCTACACCACCCTGAGGAACCATCGCTCTGCTCCTTACACCAGCAGCCCGTACACTCATCGGACCAGCTCCCCCAGTGAGTGTCCTCCACCCTCACCTTCATGCATCCAGGAATTACACCCCTTCCTCCCTGGCTATTAAACTGAAAGTCAAACAAATGTGGCTGACCGGGGAATGTTTTGCATTCCTCTGGCCTTTGTGTGAGTGGACCCTCAGAGCTATAAACATTTGGGCTTCAGACGAGGAATGTATGGACAGCAATATTCACACACCTTCAGCTATCAGTGTGTAGTAATACTGCTGCGTCCAACAGATACAACCCTGAATCATACAGTGAAAAGAGTAGGCTATAACATCCTATGGAATAGTGATATTTCATCATATTTCATTTCTCACAAATATATTTGGAACCAAGAGTGACTCTCATGTTTCCTAAACCCCAGTGCTTCTGTTTGTGTTGTAGCGGGTTACTCCGATAACTCCTCGGCCTGTCTATCTATGCTCTCAAGCCATGATAACTGGTCCAGTCTGCAGATGCCGTCCCACTCCGGCATGATGCCCATGGCCCACAGTACCACCTCTGGTACCAACTCCAGGTTTGTGGAGTTCCTCTTAATGTGCCTCCTACTTTCTCGCCTTAATCAAGCTAACACCCCCCCCCCCCCCCCCCCCCCCTACACACACACACACACACACACACACACACACTCTTTTCCATTGCACTTTATGTAAATGTTGGCTCAGATTCATTAAATGCATGAATGATTCTATATCTAATATAAAGTAACTCAATAAATATATCTTGGTTATTCAACAAGATTAAAATATGATGTTAAATAAAATGTATCTTTCTTTTTTTGTATTTTTGAGAAAGAGTAGTCTGTAAATTCTCAAACATCCCATGTGGAGATCAATAAGAAATGTTTCTGTCTGTTCTTCTGTACAGTCAATATCCTAGCCTGTGGTCTGTGAGTAACTCGCCCCTGACCCCAGTGTCCCAGACTGGGGGGATGACCAACAGCTTGAGTTCCCAGTTCCTACGAGGGTCCAGCAGCCATTACCCCGGTCTCTCCCACTCAGTCACAGTGCCCTCTTCTGGCTCCCCAATGTATGACGGCAGCACAGCCACAGAGATGCATGACACTACACAGTATGACACCTCTCCACACGGGAGGATACCTTCTGCCTGGACACCTGTAACTCCTCCTTCCCTTTGATGGAAGTGACTGATAGGGGTTTTAGTCTGTAATGGGACAGAGATGGCAAATAAATGTTTGTCCTCCTGTCTGGCGAATGTACAATTTGATCTGCTATCACTTGAAGGAAAAATCAACCCAAAATGGTTCTATCTAGAAAAGAAAAGCCAAATGATATATGATATTACAAGATACAATATTCACTTTACCATGATCTCTTTGGAACTGATGAAAAGTAGAGGCTTTTGATTTCTTAAACCCAGCCTTAATGGAAGTTGCTTCAATGTGCACAAATAGGCAACAAAGTATGTATTTTCTGACTCAACAAATGACAAAATGAATAGCTTTTTCTTTTCTTTTGGTTGATTTATTCTTTAAGTTCATCCCATGCTTTTTCTCGATATAGCAGAAACAAGTTCTTTTAATGTTTGTAAACCAAAGTTCAATTTATTAATCTGCTTATATTAAGCATACACCCAGGATATTCACTGGCAGTATGCAAAAAAAATGTACAAGTGAAATGTTTATAGAATTTAAGCATTGTTTATAGTGTAAATGAGAATGTGATTCTACTGTCACCTTAACATGAGGTTTACCATGTAAATAGATAATATGATGCTTTTTTTACCACAATGACACTGTTTAAGAATTTGAAAGAATGTTTCCCAGATGATTTTAAAACTAAAATGAATAAGGGGATGTAATGTCAGTAATCTGCTATGCAGATGATACACAACTCTCATTATCAGGAAAAAAACAAACTGCTGCGGTCCTCCAAATATCTGTTTTGAAGCTTACAGTCATGACATTAAAGCTTGAAGGTAAATTACTTCCTTTTATTCAATGCAGACTAAACTGAACTTTGAGTCATTGCTCAAAAGAAAATTTGTCATTGGACACTCATATCAAAAACATTTCACATCTCACATCTCCACAACATACAGTAGCTATTTAAGAAGCTACCTTTTCAGGATGAGTTGTCCAAACTTCTCCACCTTGGTCAATGCTCTCTCTCATGGCATCAGTAGATTGGTTTCTTGTGGGGTATCAGGCCACTCCAAAGTCCTTTTATTTACCTAAGTAGTCATATGTTTGCTACATTGATCCCACAATGGAAAATTCCTTTCCTATATTGATACAATACAGGGAACAATACAAGGGTGTTTTGTTTATTATCTACAAAGTGGTGTCCATGGAGTCATTGACCAACTGTAGCAGATCCCCAGCAAAATTAAGACTAGTTGAATTTCACTATCATTGCATTCTACCGCAATGAGAGAAACTATAAGGTATATCTTATTTTTAATAGACCTTCAGCCAGATGTTTTCATAAGATATGTTGGCACTGTTGAGGCCCTTCTCCCCACCAGCTGCCGAAAAGAACAAAAGTAAATCAAAGTGTGCATTAGAAAATGCACTTCAAACTGAAATAAATTTGGAAGTCAAACCGATTATTCTCTTCTTTTATCCTCCTAGCACACTTGAAAATGACAGAAATATTATTATATGGTTGTTCTGTGTTCTTATACAAAAGTAATCATATCAGGCAAACTCACTGTGTTATCTAAATCCATGATATACCCCATTACTCCTAAAATATCCAGTAATGGCAGCTATCAGCTCAACCCCATGTTCCCTGCCTTTTTGAGTGTATTCTGCTCACATGGGTGGTGACTTAGATCCATCTGCATCTGTGAAAGAAGAGTCTGACCACTGGCGACTGAATAGAATGAATGTGAATGCCAAAACCCCCCTGGCTATCAGACAGAGTGAGAAATCCACATGATTAACACTGAAGAATGGCCCTCTCACTTCGTGTCCAGTCACATCTTCTTGTCATGAGGGCAATTTTCTCACAAAGGATATTTGCTACACTTGGTCATCTCCTGTGTCAGATTATCGGAGATGGATGTCAGTGTGAAGTCAATTGCATTTTTACTCAGAAGTAGCTAGTCAGCTTTAAAAACAAGACACTCATTGCTTTGTCTACTCATTTTACTAAGATAGCAAATAAAGCCTCCAGTTGCAAAATAGTATTATAGTTAATATGAATAGGCTGGTGCCATTCAGAAAACTCACATTTGATCTGTTATTGAATGTTTCATGACTTTCATGTATACCTTTCATTTGTTAAGAGCAGAGCTCAGAACAAAGCGTTTTGTTTAAATCATGTTAGTACTAGCATGGAAAGCCAATAACCTCAAGTCACAGTTTCTTGTGTGCATTATTCAGAATTGAAACCTTTGTAAAAAATAAATAAATAAATAAATAAATACTTTTAGGTTTACTCAACTTCGAACAAATACTGAATTTATGAATTTATGATGTTTTAACATTCCATATATCAAAACATTTTACCTACAACCTAAGTGCACTTTCTAATACAACATAAATATAACCTTTAACATTATACACTGATTGCTTTTTGTGAATTCAGTGACTCTTTAGACTGCAGAGGTCAGTGATAGTAAACCTTGCTTCAGGATGCAGGTAACAACATTCATTTTTGTGAAAACACATGGCATTGCCATCACTAACTAATGACTAATTACTGTTCGGTAACCATATATACTACCCTGGACCGACTTGGGCAAATGACCAGTGACACTCGAGTCCAGAGGTGCCATGGATGGGCAGGAAAAAACTTGAATTGGAAAAGGGATTACAGCAATTAAATGAAATTCATGACATAATTAAATAAAAGCTTTTTGAACAAAAATAAGACTTGTCAAGATGAGTGGAAAAACAGAGAAACTGTAGCTAATGCTTGTGGCTAGTACATACGCAAGATCAGTGTTCCTCAACTCAAGTCAAAAGTCAAAGTTATACACAATGGGATTTATTTTATTCTAATCCTCTTCAGATGTTTAAAGCCAGTGTGCTAGGCTATACTGTGCTTTCTTGTGCATAGAAACAAATTGGACAGAAAGTCCAGTGGGACTGCCAAAAGAAAATTGAAAAAGGAAAAGGATGCAGCGATGAAATTAGGCTGAAGCAACTGTGAAACATCCTACCTCTGATCCTCTTGTCACTTCATCTGTGGTTGAGATTGATGTGTCTTAACCATGCAAGGCTCATGTGATTGAGCCAGCCTTAGAGGTTGACACCAAGCACATGTAGTCATTGACCAACCACCCGCCTCAA
Source organism: Hoplostethus mediterraneus (assembly GCA_034670385.1). Lineage (NCBI taxonomy): Eukaryota > Metazoa > Chordata > Actinopteri > Trachichthyiformes > Trachichthyidae > Hoplostethus > Hoplostethus mediterraneus. Next base: position 240,834 of record JAXDDW010000195.1, read on the forward strand.
ATCCCACTGCTACCACATCTGTGCTTGTGAAGGAAGATTGCACATTTTCTGGAGCTGTTGTAAGTGAGAACACTTTAGAGGCTGCAGCCAAGCAAGCTATGACAGCCTCAGCCAAAGTTGCCATTAAGCAGCCGCCCTCTTCACATCCTCTCACCATTAAGCAGACTGCCAAAACCAACAAGATACATCTGAACAACTTCTCACATCTGCCTTCATGGATGCCCTCACCACCACACAGTAACACTTTGTGAGCTGGCGTCAGAGGTTGATTTTAAGCAGGCCGAGGAACCGCGATTACCCACCGTTCCTCATCTGGGACCTATTGTCGCAGCAGCTGTGATATTAAATGAGCGGCCTCAGAGGTTGGTGCTAAGATGTCTGCCACAGTAATTCAGGAAGCCATTGCGCAACTCTCCTCAGGCCTGCTCCTGTGGATCGTCTTGCCACCTAGAACAACTCGACAGCAACAAGAGGATTCCACTTCTCCTAAAGCTGGAGCGCTTGTCTCTGAGGTTGCCTGTAAACAAGCTGTCGAAGCAGGCCCAGACTCCGTTGCTCTCGTGGATCATCTTGCCACCACAACTTTGGATACAAAAGAGGTTTCCACAGCTTGCACAGTGTGACTTGGCCTCTGAAGTTGCTATCAAGCATGCTGCCACAGCAGAACAGAGTAATATCCACAACACAACTTCCCACCTCTGCATCTATGGCCTTTCCTCTCCACATCCAGTACCATAGCTAAACTGTGTGAATTGGCCTCTGAAGCTGCTAACAAGTCAGACCTCTGAGACCATCAGTCCTGTTGCTATCACATCTGTAGCACTGTATAGTTCCAGTCTACGATGAGGTAATTACACTGAACAGGATGAAATGCATTTAATAATATAAGAACATCATAGAGTATTCCTCAGATTAGATTAAAAGTATTCCTCAGATTAAAACTGGCATATTGTCCAGAAACCTGTTTGCATTGTGAGTAGTACAAGACATCGCTATACAAACAATGATTAGGTGATAATAAATAGGATGGTAATAATCATTACCACTAGTGGGTTTATAGTTTATAGTGTTTTTATCTGGTCTTCGTCATGATGGACCAGTATTGTCCTCCAGAGGAAACGTTTAGGAATGGATGGTTGTCTGGGTGTGCAGAGTTGGAGACAATCTGCCCTCCTGCCCTTTTCCCTCCTCCTGGCATCATGCCACTCCTTCATGGAGGGAAGCTGACAACAAATAACCCACTCAACAGTGCAGAGAACATTCTGGAGCTTGTCCTTGGAGTAGGAAGACGTGGGAACCAGACTGCGAGGACACTTTTGATTACTGATCTGTAAAATTGGACCAGAATTGGTTGTGAACCACTGAGCTTCTTCAGTTGCTGCAGGAGGAACATCCTTTGTTGAGCTTTAAGCAGGAGATGTTCCCGCCCCATTTGTTTGTGTTGGTGATGGTGGACCCTCGGACCTTGAGCAACTTAGCAAAATTCACAGTTGAGCCATTGATCTCCAGGTGTCGATGAGCAGGTGGGTTCCTGCAGATGTTAATCCTCATTTATTTTTATGTTGTCTTTTCAGATCCAGATCGTTGCCACCACACCATGATGTGAAATGGTCTACCTCTCTCTTGTATGTAGACTCGCCATTATTGGTGATGAAGCCCTCCAAGGTGGTGTCATATACAATTTTAGCTTGATGGACGGGTGGTAGGTGATGCGGTCACTGGTGTACAGTCAGTAGAGGGGATTGAACATGCTGGTGCAGAGCAGTATATCCCATCAGGCCCTGCAGCTTTCCTGATGTTAAGCTACCAAAATGGTTTTGTATTGTATTGTGTCTATACATTGTCAAATAATAGAAATTTCATCATTAGTCTGAATAGAAAACCTTCTCAAGTCCAAACTACTGAGGCATGTGAGGCAAAGCTACTTCCCTGTTTCAGTTTGGATAAGACCAGCGGTTCTCCATCCTGGTTTCTGCTTTGCTTGGGTTTTTAATTGCTTGTGTCTTTTGGACCAAACAAATGGATGCCTTTAGATAAACTGTGTGAAGTTTAGTTGGTTGTTGCAGTGACTCTACTAACGCAACACTATTTAGTATCTCCAGGGCAATGATCCCTGAGAAAGATATTAAGTGTTCTGTTAAAGGTTTTGCCTGTCATAATATAAACAGTATTATTACAATTCAAAACTAAAGCTAAGTAAAATAGTAGCTAAGTTTTTTGCCATTAGCAGGATTTCTGTAAGTTACAGCAGTGCAACAGGAACTATTTTTCTTTTCAGTGTAGCTATGAAATGTGCCCGATCCTTTTGCATTTCAGCTTCGTTTGTATTTGTTCTTTCAGTGAGGCACATGTGGGTGAAACCATCTCTGGAAACACCATAAACCAGAGAGAGAGAGAGAGAGAGAGAGAGAGAGAAGAGAGAAAAATAGGATGACGTTCATAAGTGTACAGTATATTTGTATACTGAGACATGGAGTGACGCAAAGTACAGGGCAGTTGAGCTGTAAGAGCGGAAGAAAGGCATTATGGCTGAACTAAAGCAAGCCCAGCCAATGGGTACAAGAGCCCATTCAGCACCGAAGATCAAGGTCAGCTTGTAAAGACATCATTACATCCTCCCCCTCATACAGGCAAATGAACTGCAACCACAGACTGAGAGGAAGGAACAGACATATCCACAAGTCAAATACACAGCAGACTGATTGTGATCTCTGTGAGCATAAACTCAGTCAATAAAAGTCTCTATTGGTATGATTAATGTGACATTATGTTTTTCTTTCATTTTCATGTGTGGCTGTCTGTCTGTGTAAAAAGATATTTGAAACCGGTTATTCATGCACATCTGTGTGAAAGGAGACAACAGCACGCTGGGTGAGCTGATACAGACTAGGAGTATTATCTATGACATAACTGGGGATAATTACTGAACAAATCTGACTATTTTCCCTCTTTCTTGGGTGGGTGAATTTACGAGGCTCCAAAATAAACATCGGTTTTGGTCTTGGAGATGTTACATAAATAATTACACTACTCTGAGACAGCAATCAGACATAGACCTGAATAACTACTTACACCCAGTAAAAGAACATGAGGTATGATCGGTTTCATGGTGGGAGGGTTAGGGTAGTAAAAGGTACATGGACACATAGAAAATTGGAAGAAAATATTTAACATTATATTGTTGAATGATCTACAAACACAATTTCAGTCCATAATCATTGTAATGGGCTATATAACACATAATTATCTTTCTCATGTAATTTTGTTTTTATTCTAAAGCACAACATTTTAAGCAAGGAAAGATGATAGGACATCTATCAGAAAAATCTAAAAAGCCTTGAAGGCAGGGTATTTCTCTCAGCCTAATAATCCCATTATGATCCTATTGAAAAAAAAGCCCTCTCTGTCAAAGCAGGGAGCATTGACGCAAGCATGTCTTGACGTCAGTAGCTGCAGTGAATGAGGGATGGGAGGGGGAGCTGGCGAGAGAGGCGTGTTTGCCCTCAGAAAATACCACGAAATACCAGCGTCATTGGCATAAATTCAACTGTATCCCTTTGCATGAAACCGCCGCGGGTAAACGCACTAATGCACAAAAAAAAAAGCAACTTGCTTTTTATTTCAAAATGGCCCTAACAGTGAACTGACACAGTCGGGTAATACTATAGGTGCAGCAGTGGAACTGATGATGGAATATGATCCACTGACCCGGTAGAGTTCATAAATAAATCAGCATGAGAGAAATGCCTGTGTCTGCGAGCGTGCGTATGTGTGTGTGTGTGTGTGTGTGTGTTGGGGCGGGGAGAGGGGGGGGGGGGGGGGGGGGCTCGTGCGCAACTGGTTGCGGCCGCCTACCCCTCAAAAGGAGAATGGATATGAGAAAGTATCATCTGCTAAGTTTCTGAAATGTTTCGCCCGTATTGGATGTCCATGAAATCTACCAGGTAGATGGCCTCATTTTTTTTGTTACTCTTATTTGTTTTCAGGTGGCAGGTGCACTTGGAGCTGAGTCTGCCAGAGGGGAAAACTACCATCAATCAACCTGTAAGACAGACCGGTGGCGTCATCACGGACCTCTATAGTAGCCTATACGCGTAACACCGGTGATTCTCCTGGAAACAGCTTATTCTCAAGTTGCTCCGTGCCTCCTGCAGACTGACGTGTTACCATTAAAGACCAAATATATCGCCGCGTAAAACCTGGTCGTCAAAGATTGGTACTCCTAACACCATGCACGTTTGGTCAATTTCTGTTTCCCTGGCACCTGGATTAGAAAGTTTTGCGCAAGAACTGTCAAAGACAAGTAGAACATTTTCCACACGTCGCTGGACTGATGGTGTTGTTGTAAAAGAAAAGGTATTGTACCGCGCACTCTTCTACGACTTCTACGGTACAGTGTATCCAAATATACGCTGGGGAGGGATGCTCTCTTCCTCCGCAGATGTTGCTGGGAGGCATTTTCTACTCACAACCTAGTGTGCGTGTCAGATGTTGCCAAAAGGACACGCATTAAGGTTCTGGTGTAGTTTGGAGGACAAACCACGTCCAGTCAAATCTCTGTTCACACTGGCCTGGACTCTTCAAAATACCCAGGAGTTCCCGTTGTGTCGGCTGTGCGTCATCCATGCCTGATTAGACTTGTAGTCTGACGTCGCCAAGAACTATTCAAGCAAAATACCTCATGTACTGAAAATTACAATAGATTTTTTTTCCCGTGTGCAAATCAATCCGGAATGACGAAAGGGACCTTTTCGGAAAGACGTGGATCAACAAGTTGCCTCCACACGTAATTTCCATTTGAGCATCGTTCGGCACAATCCTTGATACACGTGATCGACAAATCAGTTGTTCGGTTGCAAATATTTCTCATTTGTCAAGAAAGCTAAGTCCTTTCTGTCTCTGGAAACACATCTTGTCCCATCGCGGCTGGGCTCCGCAGGTCCTGCAGGCTGACCAGCTCCATGCCTCACTGAGTCTCCAGATGCCGGCTGTCCGCCACATGGTAACTTTGCGCACACAGCACGCTGGGAACAGGACACACGGAGAAGCGATCTGAATGAATGGGACTGAGATTTACTCGCATTTCTCTTCTCGCCTGCCCCTGACAGTTGCATGTGTTTTATATCCTGCTGGTTGAAGGCACCTTATATTACCACTTTAGCTCGGATCAGCGGTGGCCAGATACATCATTCAAACAGGGAGCAGCAAATGTCGAAGAAACGGAAAAGTCCTGACGACCAGGGCGTCGAGGAATTCCCCGTCTGCAGGATGCAGTGATCAAGGTAGGAGAAGAGTCATGGTCAAACATGGCAGTGTGAAAGTTGAACTATAGCTCAGAGCACAGGTATGTGGTATTCACCCAAAGCAATCCTCCGGGACCTAATGAAACCAATAGCCTCCGCCATCTCTGTGATCTAGACAGCAGTGTGATCAGCATTTGTGAACACAAACAACAGTTCTCTGCCAAAGCCAGAGAAACTGTGCCAAGACTTTGTCATGTCACCAGGATGCACAGCCTCTAGCTGCTCTATTGACAAAACGACTTTATGACTTCATACAAAGTTTGAGCTTTACACTCAGATGAGCTTCACCCTATGGCCATGCAATCAAGTCATCCAGAAAAAAAAGTATCCTTATCTCCAGGAAAACATCCTGCACGTTGTTGCTCATTACTTTTCTCAGTGGAAACATGCATTAGGGTGGAACCGACTGCTCTCATTTCTGGCTACAGGAGGCAGTAGGGTGTTCTCCCTGCAAACTATCCTGAGGAGTTATGGAGTTTGCTTCAACTACTCTTCATAATTAAAGTGCTGTAGCTTTTGAAGCAGCTTGATGGGAGGCATGGCCTGCAGACCTGTGGTTTCAATATCAGGGGAATATTCTCCCAAGAGGAAGTGGGTGACCTTTATATCATTAACGACATAGAATATAATGTAGTTGGCGTCATTTCACCTAGATTACATAACTGAGCCCAGCTTGAGTTTAGAGGGATGAGCAGTGATGTAGTATACAATTTAAAGGTGGGTAAACTATGGTCTCCACTCAGTGATCATCATAAGACCACCAGCATCAACAAAAATTATATTTTAAGAAAAGCTTATATATATAAAAAAGAAAAGTTATCCTTCATGTTCCTTACTTTTTTAATAAGTACTTACTTACTTATTAAAGATGCATGCCATGTTTAAAAAGTGGGTAAACTGAGTATAGGTGGGTTTAGCCTCCGCTTCATCCATGGGGATGCTCTAAATACAAGCCATCCTCTAATTCTAAGAGACAGCTTTTAAATACCTTGATTGACAGTGTGTCTGTTTATCATGCTGACAAACATGTTTTAGGAAAAGGTTCACCTTGGTGACGCAGTAGAAATGGCTTACGTGTGGACTAGAAGTCAGTGGTGTTAATATGATAAGTTTAATTGTATCATATTATGGCAAGTCTAATAATTCATAGACACGTTGGAACGTTTGTTTCTCACGTTGGTATTCTTAAAGTGCTTATGAGTAATTCAGCATTTATACATCATTTTCTCTCTTTCACTTTCTGAACGTATTACTGAAGCGTGTCATCTGGACAAGCCCCTCTTGAGAGCCTCAGTATAACCTTGTGGTCACGTTAGGAGAACTCCTCACTACTATGTGCATGGCTGCCTGTCAGGTCTACCCAGTCCTGTTGAATTGTTTGCACACAAACATGTGACCTGTTAGCATCAGAGTTTGTGTTTTTGGCTCGAAGCCCAAATGAGAGTTTCCCTTGGCTCGCACGGAAGGAGAACCGGGCACTTCCTTCCCCCACTGTGCCTGGCATCTGTGACTACTTAGGGGGTAAACTCTGCAACGCCTCCCACTGAAGTCATGCCATACTGCACGCTTTACTGTCAAACGCAGGCCTTGCCCCGCCTTGTTATACAAATTCATTATCAAAGCAGATCATCTTTACACCAAATGTAGATTTCTATACATTATTAAGTCTCAAAACCTTTTAAATTCAGAATTTAATTCAAAGCATATTTCATTATGGACAATTTAATGACTCATGAATGAAGCATATCTAAGTCAAAACCAGCTTAAAATTGAATCAAAGTAGGAAAATAGCATGAAAAAAAATCATGTTCATATCTATTTGACCCTATCAAATGGTTGCTGTTACAAAAAGCGAGGGGGGTCAATAAAGACAGAATGTGTTCATGCATTACATAATCTGAAAACCGGCACTTTCACTATTCACTATGGTTGTTACTGTCACTACCTCATTCACCGTTGCCTCTGAGTACTCAAGCTTGTATTTTCTCATGGAGATCGTTTTTGTTCCCTCTGATATCCACGGCCAGGGCAGGAGAGGAGGCATAGAAATGGGGGGCATTGAGATTTATATCAGGACCACAAAGCGTTTATTGTCTTGCCTCTTGGACCTGGAGCCTGGACCTGTCGATTACAGAGCCACTCCTGGTTGCACACAGGGCCTCTCCCCTGTTCTCCCCTCCACCACTGACCAGCGGCCTTCAGCCATACCCAAGATCAGCTCTCTCCCATTACTGCATGTTGCCAGTGCAAAACTGGATACTGAAAGAACCTACACAATGACTGGCCACATTCTGTAATGCTTCCCTTGACCCGACGCTGAATCATTTCTGAACCCGTTGCTGCGTCAGTTACACCTGGCTAGCTAGCCCGAGTTATGTCAGTTTCCGTCATTTTCTGCAATCTTGCTGAAATGAACTGAGGGTCTTGGCTCTTGTAGCGATAGCTTAGAGTGTCCTGCCCCTTTCCCCCCCCCTTTCCTAGTTGATGAAGTGGTTTTGGTCATGCGAGACAGTAGGGCTGTACTGTAACAATTACCACCCTCACACAACACCGGTAATAAGGGATACGGCCTTGGTGGCTACCGTCCATACGATTACAAAAAATGAGAAATGGCCAGTTAAAATATTCACAGCAACTTAAAAGAGGCTGATAAAAGCATCAGAGGCGGGTGGCAGGATAACATGTTGAATGTGTCATCTTTGTTCTCCCTTAAGAGCAAATGGCTGCCACGTACTACCTGCTAAAACAATGCTCATAACCAATACGTTAAGAAGAACATTACAAAACTCCATGGAACAAAACGCCATTGTTCCTGCGCAGCAAAAGAGCTTGTTCAAGGCCAGTTTAGTGTTTCTCTCATGTTTTGCATTCACCGATGCTGTAATTGAACCGACTGTGGAGAATGTAGTTCCACATCTAGTGAATTGGTTTGTCCTAATGGATTAAACTGAGGAACAACTCAGCCTCATACTCTGGCGTGGCTTTCCAGCGGTGCGCCATGTGTGTCTCTTTAGGTTGGCAGAGTGCCCAGGATGCTCAAAGGCTCTGTGAGTGCAGCGGAGGCTCGCTGGGTTCTCTTTGCCACTCTCTTGACGTCACAACTCTGACCAAAGGCTCAGAGCACTTAGTACTTAAACCACATGCAACCTCACACACGTACAAATGCACACACACACACACACACACACTAACATAACTCCTTCTCCCACTAACCCCTTTCAAAAATATTCTCATCCATCATTTTGAAGACAATAGCAGCAGACAACAAGTCATTGAGGGCAGTATCTGTAGTCCTGATTGAGTATGGACCTTAGACCATGCTCAACTTGTACTAGAATACCACTTAGTGGACTAGCTGTGAATTGCAGGTCACAGTAGCGCACACAGATTTGAAAAAGGAAAATCTCCTCTGAGTTCTTGATTGCCGCTTTTTTCACACATATTATTTAATTACATTTTCGCCATATTTTGACCTTCACCCTCACCTTAATTGGACTGTAGTTCTCTGCCATCGGTGTCCACTGACAGACAGACAGACAGACACTAGGTGGAGCTAAAGTATACGAAAGAGGAAGACCAGGGAGCGGCATCAGAGAAATTCACCATGGAGAAGACAGCCATTAACTTTGGTTTTTGCAATATTTTATTTAGGGCTTTTGTGGCTAGAATAACAGAATATGTTATTTTTAAGGATATATTACAGATATTACAAATATTACACTTTCATATGATGACTCCAGTGTGCAAAGAGGTTACAGCAGCATTTTTCATTTTTGTGAACTAGCAGATGGATAATATTTGGGTACATTAATTCCATTGTATTCTCTTGATTCATTTATTGGTAGTTGCAGCATTATGCCGTGCCTTATAATTTTCATCAATTGGAAAATTTCAACTTTACTGCAGTGCTAACCACCATGGGTAACTCTCTCATTTCTGTTTTAAATTAAAGATAATAATACAATACAGATCAGGAAAAAATGTTCCAGGACTTGAAATAATAAGCATGAATAATATGCTATGAAACACAAGGTGTGAGGAAGCCACATTTAAAGTGTGTGTGTGTGTGTGTGTGTGTGTGTGTGTGTGTGTGTGTGTGTGTGTCCGTCCATGTGTTATCAGTAAACAGGCAGACCTGACGTGTGGCTGCCCAGCCGTCTTGGCCAGTTCTGATGTCTAGTGTAGAGAGAGATTGACAGGCCTGTACGTCAGCACCCATATTTCTCAACTATGATTCATACTGACTTTGTTTGGCTTGTGATGAGGGCGGCTAGCAGCCAGTTACAGCCAGTCCGCTCCACCACTCCTCACATTCTTTGAGCTCGGTACGGAGCTCTATGGGTTGTTGTTTTTTTAATGTTTTTTTGTCTTTTCTTTTTTTTAATCTACTAATAAAAATCAATGATAAAGTAAAATACATTTAATTGATTCAGTTTTGTACTTGCACCAATCACTGTGGTTTCTTTTGTCCATGTAGCCTGTCTCAGCATTTAATAGAATTGAGTTTTAAATTCTAAAAATCAATTTGAATTCCATTGTGTTTTTGTTTTTTTTGTAAATGATCACAAACATGATATGTTAGTGCCTTTTTATGTTAAGGCCATAACAGGTCAACTAGATATTATTTAGATTTTAAAGAATTGTAGTTTTGTACCTCCTTTCTTTACCTCTTCTCTTTAGTCCGTCTGATGACATACATAACAACATAATGTTTTTTTTTTTTCTGCTTCATTCTCATGACATGTGATAGCACGTGAGTGGAGTGGAGGGTGAAATGAAACAGTGCAAGGAGAAACTGCATTAAAAATGTGATTAACTTGTAAATACTGTGAACTGTGTGGCTTTGTCAAAGATGCAAGACGATTGTCTCTTTGCTCGCAAGCGATGTGTTCAAGCATTAAGCTTTCCGGCTACACAGAGTCCATCTCCAGCGCCTCACTGTATACACAACACGTCCAGTCACGGGAAATAAAGTGACAGGCTGTATGACATCACTCGGCTGTAAGTAATGGCCTAATTGTCCTGCTGTGGATGTGTGTTGGTGGTTAAAAGGCTAAAAGGTGTGAGCAGGTCAGCTCAGCGATCTGCACATTTATGTTCAAAGATTGGTTCGAGCTGAACGGTATAGGCTTGATGGCATCCTATAGCGCCGGAGGGTTGTCTGCCTTGTGTGGCGCCAGTAATAACTTCTGATGGTTTGACGGTGAGGTGGCGAGGTCACGGCTCATGTCCCCCCGCTTGTGTGCACCACCTATAGGACGGGACTCCTGCCAGGAGAGCTACAGCTGCTGCTCTCGTGGGTTGTCACGGCGTCACAGGCACCGAAAAACCAACCGCTGAATCACGCTTTAGCCCGCAGACTCACACAAATCACCAGAGAGTCAGAGCCGCAGAGGATTTCATCACTGTGCCTGGTGAAAAATCATGGAGTATCAGCTGAAACAATAGAATTTGTATTCTTCATCATCGGATTTGAATCGGGTGATAGTTGCAGATATGCACGACACCAAAATCTGTGTGTGTGTGTGTGCGCATGTTCTCACACACGATCGCACATGTGTTCACTCTCATGTGCACATCTGAAGACACACATTTGACCTCTTGTTTTTGCCTGCAGTTTTACAAGATTGCACAGTGAAGCGTTTTACATGCGTGAGTGACGTCAGCGAAAAAGCGAGCGAGCAGTGTTTGTGTTTTGCCCCTGAGACCTCTGACCGCATGCTCGTCATCATCCCCCCAGAATTACGGGTGTGATAATCTAGGTCAGGAGTGGCGCCAATAGGAATACTGCCCGCTAATCTTAATAACCAGGATTTGCATGTGTGAGAGATGTGTGTAAATATTAAATATGTGCACAGAGTGTGTGTGTGTGTGTGTGTCTGCGTGTGTAAATATTAGACAGAGAGCAATAAAAAAATTCAGTGCTTATGTGCGAGAGGTAAGAGGTGAGTCTACAGTGGATTTTTCATGCAGTACTGCCCCTAACTTCAAGGATTTTATTGCAAAATGCGAGATATTAATGCATTTTGGAGGGAAACATCTGCAATTTGGTCCATGTTTTATATAAACTTCAGACAGAATCCTCACCACCGTTACTCTTTACACAATAATAACATCTTATCTATACATTAGATATCTATTTATATGTGTTATATTCATTTAACTACTATATATACTTTACTCTGCAATACACTACTCAGCTACCAGCATACTGCCTGTAAATACATACATAAACACCTCAAAATATGTTGTTTTTATATCTGGCTGATGTGAGAATAATGTTGCGTGTTTTCACGTTGAAATGTGCATTCAGAGCTGCATCCTGCACGTATCCTCCATGTGGGGGAAAAAAAAATATATATACGGCTGCTAGCATGCTAATTTAAATGTCGAGTCGAATGGTGCAGTTTATGTGTGTAATGCACATAAATTATGTTAGTACATTTTACCCTGTGTGTGTGAGTGTGTGTGTGCGCGTGTGTGTGTGACACAGGAGTTGAGGCAGGCGTAATTTGTGCCAGCTCTGTGACGTCGGGGACATGAGGCCCAGGCGGGTGCTGTGAGTGGCAGTAACAGCGTCTCCTGCTCAAGCCTGGCCCATCTCTGACTTCATTGGCTCCAGCTCTGACGCAGATACACCCCTCCCCCCACCACCACCCCGACACACACACACACACACACACACACACACTTTTTTCATCACTTTTTTTTTTTCTCACCCGTTTAAATGGTTTTTTGATTCATGTGCTTTCTGCAGTTCCCCCACTGCAGCGTTCCACACAGCTCAACATCACATATCTGCACCACCTGTCTGTTCTCCGCTCTCTAAATGCATTTTCTCTCCGTTTTTTTTGCCACGATAGAAACCTTATCGACCTTCCTCTTCTTTGTTGCTGTGAATATTACCCACATTACCCTTTCCTGTTGTATTTAATCGTTCAGTATGTGTTCTGAATAACGGCGAGCCACTGAGAGCATTAAGGGGTGTTATGACATCTATCAGCATGTGGCACGCAATTATGAGAAGGCTTCCAGTTGGTGAATCAACCGCTGCATTAAAAGAGTTGAAATGTACAATGGGACCGTGTTCATCGAGGCACAAAGGATGCCATCTTCCTGGACGACGACATTCAGTTCTACCAGCACATTCCTCCTTGTGTTCTTGTTAAAACAGAGAACTCAGTTGCAGAACAGAGAGGAAAATATTGGAGGTTTAAAACGGCACATATGGTGAAGGAAAGCAAAAAAAAATATCTCAAATTGTTTGTCAGTCACGCATTTACGTGAATAAACCCTCTAGTAAATTAGAGTAAATTAAAGGGCTGTGGCGAATCGGGGTCTGAGGAGGAGTTATTTTCATACAGAGTCATTTTGATGTGGTGCGGTAACTGGTAAGCTAGCAAGCTGTTTTGCTTGATACCATTTGACCACAGTTGTAGTACAATTGTACATTTGAGTGGTCTGCTTCACATATTTTTCTGCCAGTCTGCTAATAGTGAGTCTGACTGCTCTGTGACCACGACGCTCTGAATATGGGTGGAGGAGTTCTGACGGAGATCTGGATTTACAAATGGTTTATTTTGCTGTCAGAGTACACTTTTGCTGCTCGGAGTGCCGACGTACAAACCCACCTCGTGCTTTGATGCTTTGCTCGTCGTTGGAGCGACCTGCTGACGTGTCACGATAAGCAGGAGAATGAACGGCTTCCAGCTCCAGGGGGGCTGACCTCTGACCTCCCTGGAGGGGGGCAAGTGGAAAGAGAATTTCCCTATGGGGATGGATGAAGTGTCACATTTTATATTATATATAATGAAACACCAATACCAACAAACCATGATTCTATATAACATTTGCTAATATAGTTTGCATACATGATTATTATTAACGTCTCTTACAGCAACACAGTACAGCAATAACAGGGTTGCACACCAGTATCATCTGCATATAATTTCATGAATTCCTGTCTGACTGGTGGATTACAGTAGCAAAGCTCCAGGGATTGTGACTGATATCAGTCATTAGTTGCTTTGTATTTGTTCTTTTGGAATGACCTTCCAGACTCGTTGCCTCCCTCATTCCCTAGTCTGGAAGAATGTAACTGATACCTATATCTGAGATTTCTGCTTCTGACCAATTTGCTTCTCCTAGACACAAATTAGCTACAACTGATCCTAAGGTATTTTTTCCAACTATCTGCTGAAGGGGAATAATCACAGGTAATCTATTATTTGTGACATAAGTCTAATTTGTGTCTCCAGCCATAGTGAGTGCTGAGGAAGATCTCAAATAAGACCTATTCATGATAACCACGCCTCACTTTTCACTCTGTGAATGCTGTAAAGGCGAAAGGAGACACATGATCATTTTTGGAAACCACCGATTAATTGAAAACATTGGTACAAGAACTAGATTTTTATAGTCTAGTTTTTGTGAGACAAATATCTGACAGGTAATTTTATTGATATTGTTCCGATACATTTTATATGATGGAAATCCTTTCAACAGTAAAATGAAGAAAAAAACAACTTTTTTCTCGTACTTCCCATATTATAGGAGGAGAACAACCCAGATGGACTTGGTTTTAATTTGCTGTAAGAGATGTGTGAATTATCATAAATATGTCTCATTCAACTCTCATGACAATATCACCACAAATGAAAACAGGATTTGGAGTGAGATCAAAAAGACCCCAGTAGGAGGTCTATTTCTTGTGTAGCTATTCTTGTATGGTTCATTTCTCCACTACGCTTTATTTTTTGAATGATCTATCTCACTTTCCTTTGTCCTCACAAACCTTTCTCATTGATGTGTTACATTCTCACCTTGTACGCTTTGAGCTTGTGTACAATCGTTGTTTCTGTAATGAATGTAGCTGTGTGGGGGTGTGATGTGGATAACTGTTGTGTGTACCGGTGTGGCATCTAACTGAGTTTATGTCATTTGCTGTGTGCTCCAATCGCACTTAGCTCACCTAAGGGTTTGTACTAAGGTGAAAAAACCCATTTATCATTTATACATGAAAACTCTACCATGTTTAGGTCTACCAAGCCGGATAGGCTCAATGACTTATTGGATTTATTAGGAATATTACGTGTCTGAGGTCCCATCTCATGTAGATTCTTTCTCATTCCTCAAATTGTTTCAGAAATAATCAGAAATTCAGAAATGATCTAAGCAGAAAATACAAAAATTAGATACAAGGTATTTTTGAGGTTGAGGTGTTTTTTTTTATTGAATTCATTTATCCAACCTTTATTTATCCAGATAAGCCCCACTGAGATCAAGCATCTCTTTTACAAGGGAGACCTGGCCAAGACCACAGCAGCATATTTAGTTACAGACAGAAAAACAATAACTCCATTTTATAAGAAGTCTTAGATAATCTCAGAAAATGTAAGAGGAAGAGAAGGAGCGAGAGCGGTGATATTAATGCCTTCTCAGACTGCTTAGGTACTCCTCAAACCGTAGACTCCAACAGAGATCAGTTGTCTTACAGATGCCTCAAGGCTGTCCTCTCATTTTTGTTTCTCATGCCCTAACAATGGTTTAGAAGAAGAAAAGAGGTTATCATTCAGCGATAAGCAAAGATGTCATCTTTTCTTCTGGGTCTGAGTGAGCAACAAAGCTTTCCTCCGGTTAAGTCTGACGTGCCACAATCTGACAGCAATTATTCAAAACGGCAATTACAAAGCTGACAGAGGGCAGGTGATGATTTGCTGCGATGCATATTTCCATTAACCTAAATTATGCACCCATCTCATATTTGTCCTAATGAATTACAGTGCAATGACGTACATTGACGTCACACGTGAGACCATCCGCATTGCAGTTGCATGCAAATATGTGCATTCCAGGGTTTCGGTATGAACGTATGATTCCTTTTTTTTTTTTTTTATTGCATTTTCTGACAAATAACAGCAAACGGAGGCAGCAACATGCTCGTTGGTTGCTGAACTAGTTGCGAGCCAAGCTGTGAAGATGTGCATAACTCCCTCAGCCCCCCAGGGACCCTGTATTTTCATGGGCTTGCCTCTGACGTCAATGCTCCGGCTGTCCTGTGGATTGTCAGAGCAGACTATTCAGTTGGGGGGAGGGGACTTCGAAGTCTCTGCGGTGTGCGTCTGCTGCATGTGATATGTGTGTGAGTGCGCACATGTCAGTGAACGCCTGCGCCCGTGTGTGTGTGTGTGTGTGTGTGTGTGTGTGTGTGTGCGTTTGCATGTGCTTGCATGTGATCTGTAAATGTTTCACTTACATCTGGGGGGGTGAGCGTGCAGCGTGCAAAAAGCTCGAAACGGTGCCTTGAATCAAAAGTGTGTTTAAGTGGCTACGGTTGGTAACGGGGGGGGTGGGGGGGGGGGGGGGACAAGTGCACACAACGTCTGAAGATGTGCAGCTCTCGCATCGGCAGACAGAGGCCCCGGCCATCATGAGTGTGGATGTAAAAAAAACAACCAAAAATATGTCTAAAAACAGCAGCAGCAGCTTCTATCTATCTATCTATCTATCTATCTATCTCTCTATCTCTCTATCTATCTCTCTATCTGTCTGTCTGTCTGTCTGTCTGTCTGTCTGTCTGTCTGTCTGTCTGTCTGTCTATCTATCTATCTATCGATTGATCGATCTATCTGTCTGTCTGTCTGTCTGTCTATCTATCTATCTATCTATCTCTCTATCTATCTATCTATCTATCTGTCTATCTGTCTGTCTGTCTGTCTGTCTGTCTGTCTGTCTGTCTGTCTATCTATCTGTCTATCTGTCTATCTGTCTATATGTAAAGGTGCTTGTACCGAGAGCTGTCAGCATCACTGAAGTTTCAATAATACCAGTGAGAATACCCTGGAGTGTAATGCTGTGGTTATAATATCACCAGCGATTATTGTCTACATTTTTCCTCAACAAAACCTTAGCATGTCAGGGGGGGACTAGCGTGGCTGGTGAACTCGCTCCTCCGTCGCCCACCAGAGATGCCAGGCGGCTCCCTAGCAACCCACAATGTGTCCCTAACAAAATGCAGCTCGCTTTGTGTACTTGAAACAGTCCAGGAAACTTTTGACAGCCCAGGATGTTGACGGCGATGCGCTGAGGTCATTCCTTTGCTTTTTGTGTCCTTTTCCCAACCTTTCATCTGAACTAAGGCCACCGTACGCCATATATTCATTCATTAACACTGAAACTAGCACAGGCAAAAATAGGCACCGAACTCAGCTTGGATTTAAAAAAAGAAAATCACCATTATTCTCCAGTGCAATGTTCTGTTAATTTGTATTCTATAATAAGTGGATTAAGTGGATTAAGAGGATTCTATAATGCTGATTTGAAACTCTGCTGCAATGTGGATTTGATTTCAATTAGTACCTGTTGTATGGTACTTCTTAAAACGTCTTAAAACAGCACTATGTATTCTGTAATAATGATGACTTCTTCCCCACTATAGAGCGCTCTGTGCCATAAGGGTTCACCGGTGGGGCAGGGATAGGGTTGAGGCATTCCTTGTGATCCAACACATTTTCCTATAAATTGTTCATCCGTAGCCGTCTCACATAAGCTCATAAACCTCCAGTCACGAACTTCGCCGTGAACCTCACAAAGCATTTGTTTTCAATATAATTTTCCGTGCTACTTGAAGCGAGGGAGGAAAAAAAAGCACAGAGGTGAGGCTGGAAGGAGCCGACTGGGCTTGAACTCCGAGCTGCTCCGCGTTCGTTTATTGCTCCTTTTGTTCAATGGATTTTGTTTCCAGTGTGTTTGACAGCGATTACGCAACCGCCCGCACCCGTCCTCGTCCTGGCTGTGTGATAATTCAGAATTAAATCTCAATGATGGTGAGAGGATGAAGGCCAGGTGAATTCGAGTGTTTGCGGGGAAATCCCACATCCAAATGATGTATCTCTCTCCTCATGTGGTGAATTGTTTCATGACACCTATAGAGCATTTACAGTACATTGGTTGATTTTCCTCCATTCATGTATTTGCCTCTCCCCTCAGCGTCATGCTATCCCCTGCATCAGACCTCCCAGCGCAGTACAATATGGTATAGTATTTCAAATTGACCTACATCTATATTAAACGTCTACTGGTTTTCTCCACGCGACACTAAATATTTTCTGCATTTCGATGAAGGTATAGATGCAACTTGGATACGTGTAATCTATCCGCCTTGCTGCAAAAACCCTCAATATCATGTAACACCGTGGGCTAGGCGTGAATGATGACTGAGTCGGGGGGGATAACAGAGATGGGAGGAGTACGGCGCAGCAGACAGAGATGGCAGGAAAAGAATGGATGGAATGAGACGAGAGGGAAGAGAGTGTGCCAGCGAGAATACATTATGTTACGCGTGACCTCTGAATGGACCAGCTGCTTGAGAGTGTAGGAAACGCCAGAGATTGATGGCACAGATGCTGACGTAACCCCAACACAGCTCCCACGCCTCTCCCGTCTCTCGATATGATCAGTATGTAACGCCGCGGCCGCCGCGCAAGGGGAGGCTGGAAGTCTGGCACGGTTTATGCTGTATCACGTTGCCGACTCAGAGCTGTTAAGGCGGCACTGAGCACCGATAACAGGTAAAGATCTGCAGGGGCTGTGAAGATACTCTGTTTTAGCTCGAGGCTGCTTTCTCCATCTGCAGCACGGTGGAATGGCAGAAACCTGGGCGCAGGAAAAAAGCATTATAAAACTATTAAAGCAGGAATAATGTAAATAAACGATAAAGTGTTGATATATTGTGCTTTGAAGTTGAACCGAGAGTCTTTAAGAGAGCTAAATATTATGTGAGTTTTGGAGATTTAAGGCACAAAAAGGTCCCGTGTCAGGATTGTTTTGCTGCACCGAGGTCCCGTCGGTGAATTATGTGTGCAAACTTAAGTACTGATGCATTCCTCAGCTTGTGTTAAGGCCTGCTCAGCGCAGTTAATGGCTGACGTACATGCAGCGATTTAGGAACTGTGTGGGCCCTGAAAGTGTCTGTGAAAGGTCAAACTGATACAGGAAATCCTTTGAATAACTCTTGAGGTAAAAAATAAACAAGGAAAGAGAAACCAAAATGAAGTAGTGGGATGAATCCAAGCTGTTTCATAAAGCTCCTGGAGTAAGATCTTAACTACTGCTAGTTCTCATTCTAGCCTGTTTTAAAACATGCTTGTTCATCTACGAGGCCTTCACATGGTAGAATGTGTATATTTTTTTTCATCATTCATATGAGTGTTCATGTGTGTATTCGATCCCTTATCTAGACTGTCTGATTCTTCTCCAGTTAGTGTAGGCACACAACATATGACATTTTAAAATTAAATTAGCTGACAAAAATGGGATTATATTAATTATTATATATTCTACGGGATTAGAACTCCAGTCCACTGTTAACTATTCTAGTACTCATGTCCTGAATATTTTATTCTATGTTTTTGATGTGAATTGCAGAGTTAGGCATTTGCAAAAGCAATGTATTACATTGATTTATTTTATCAGGCTAATTCAGGCATTTACAATGAAATAAATCAATTTTATACATGCCTTTAGTAAATGCTTAGCTCTGCAAATCTTTACAGATATTTTAAGTCAGCAGTTGAAATATCATCAGTGGTCCAGAATAGGTATAGGGACAAATTTAACAATCATATTTATGGTACTTCAGAATAAAATCCTAAATGAAATGTTTTTAGGCTGGACATGAATTACGCCGTGGAATGATCTATGTTCAGACGATCCCTTTATTGTTTGTGACTGCTCCCGCTCTCTCTCTCTTCTCTCTCTCTCTCTCACACACACACACACACACACACAGACACACACACTTTATGTTTTATGAATATGGAAATAAACCCTCTTATGCTTATGCCATGGTCAATGTGTGCACTGAGTGTGCATCGTACATGTTTGACTTTATTTTAATAAATCAAGGTGCTTGTTGGAGTCGTGCACAAGCCATTCAAAAGACTTTTTTGAAATTGTCATTGTAATACTAAATAATTTAGTATATGGTAGTCTGCAATCATTTCCTAGGGATCCCTTGCCTTATGGAGGTCAGAGGTCAGAGTCAGCTACAGAACAGCACCTCTGCCTTGCTCATGGACACTTCAGTAAGGGATACTTGTCCACAGGAGGGCTTGAACCTGGTCTCTTTAACCACTAGCCCACCGTTCTGCCCCTTTTGAGTCATTGTCTGTGAAAGTTGGTGCTCCAGTGCCTTGGCTTGCCATGCTGTAAATTTAGAGGTTGTCCATTCCCTGGAAAAAATACTCACAGTGCCCCCCCCTGCCCCCCTACCCCCCTACCCCCCCTACCCCCGTGGATCAGGAAGCAGCAGTGTGTCTCCGGAGAGCACTGGGCATGTGGCTCGGCCCCTTTTACGCAGCGACACCCAGGAAGAGGAATAGCAGACTGGGAATCAGCAGCGTCAACCGTGCGCTTCCCAGACGCGTCAAGTCAGCCAAACGGAGCAGGGAAAAATACCGGAAGCTAAGCGATTTGTCCTTCAAAATAAAGACCCTTTCTATATAGCATTTAGAAAGAATCGTGCCCCTGCTATGGGTTACACATATACATAAGCTTTATGGCTTTGGATATATGCCGTGAAAAGATAACACAGATTCCTCCATAAATAAACTCTATATTTTATCTTTGGTACTTTGTATTCCTGAATGCAACACTCGTTCGTCAATGGTGCTTTTATTTTGATAGTTCGGCGCGGAAAACGTGTCTTTTTGTTGCGTGTGGCTTGACACTAGTGCGCTCCTGTCTCCCCCTCCGTGTGTGTTTACTCCCATTTCTTTCTGTCTATGCGTCGTCGTCGCTGCTCCTCCACTCTCCTGCACATTCACAGCGGAGCTGCCACGCCGAGGAGGCGGACCGACTGTAGCTACACCTCGGCCAGTGGTGCTGGGTAATAGTGCTGGTGGAGGGGGAGCAGCAGATTGCTCTTGCCTTTACCGTGCACAGCATCAAGCATTAGGACATCATCACCTCAACGCGTCCTGGAAGAGTAGTTTGGTTTCGCCAGACGCACCAAGTTGCAGCTGCAGAGGCGCACTTTTCCCCGTGGCTTCTCTCTCCTTTTGCGCTCACAATCCGACATGGGAGATGGTCCGTCTTCAACAAGCTGTTTCAGAAGGTTAACGGACTGTTTCCTGGGTGCAGGTAGGTGCTTTTAAAAGACATTGTTTATTTACACTTTTAAAGGTTTGGGGGGATAACACCGTCGATGTAATTTCTCTCCTTCGCCTATGTGACCAGAATAAAGAGCGCGTTGATGTTCATTCACTGCAGGAGTAATGGAAGTTAGCAGCTCCATACCATATCAAATTATAAACCTATTTCATATAGGCCTGTGCCCAACTTTATGAATGACTGACTGATTGATAGCTGCTCTAGATTATAACATGGGGACTTCATTGGAGGGGGGTAGGACAGCATTGTTGGGAAAGATTTTGAAAATATAGCCCATGCCTAAAGTCTATTTGATAAAAAATAAATAAATATATATATATATATATATATATATATATATATTTATATATATAATGGAGTTACGAGTACCTCTGATTTGAGTTGATCCTTGGAGCCTCTGACGGAGGAGACAGCGGTGCTACTATAAGGCATGGCATCAAAAGGCGAAGTCTAGACAGCATGCACTGAAGTGAAGTAATACACAGCCTCACGAAAGAAACAAATCCTACAATATTCATATAATATTCATATAGGGGCATAGAGTAGTATGTGGTATTCCACCGTGAGGTTATAGTAACCTTGCCGTGCTTAATGGTATTTTTCATCGCCTCTCGAATCACTAATATTCCTATATTACTACCATAACATTGTTATAGGGACTTATAGTTTTGCAGTGATATTTATATCCTTCTAAAATGTATATAGGATTACTGTAGTTCTTTTTCGTAGCAGCTATCCGTGCGCATTTGCATTGGGT
The DNA here is from genome assembly GCA_034670385.1 of Hoplostethus mediterraneus. Taxonomy (NCBI): domain Eukaryota; kingdom Metazoa; phylum Chordata; class Actinopteri; order Trachichthyiformes; family Trachichthyidae; genus Hoplostethus; species Hoplostethus mediterraneus. The sequence continues at coordinate 262,065 of JAXDDW010000195.1, forward strand.
ATTTATTAATATAATATGATAATAGACGTCGGTGCCTAACACACACTCCACAGATCATTAACATCATTTAGATTAGAAAGAATGAAAGAAAGAAAGAAAGATAGAAAGAAAGAAAAAGAAAAAGGGAAGGCACTGGACCAGTGTCTGCCAACATCAGGGAAAGGCTTACAAACTTTGAGTGTATGCTATGCCTGCGTACTTGTGGTGTTTTGCCCCGCAAGCCTAATTTGAGATATCCATAACGAAAATCACTAAAATATCCCTATAATTACCATAATATTACCATGGAGGCTTATTGCTTGTATGTCCTACTCAAAAGTGTATAGTGACACTTTTGTACTTTGTGGTATTTTATCTCCTATTGTATTACTATAATATAAATATATATAAACAGTTTTGCTGTGTTGTTCATATCCGTCTTTAGGATTTATTATAGGATTAAAATTTTTTGTGCTCCTCAGGGATTCCTTCCTTTAAGGTTGGGGTTTGTGTGCCCCGTGAATGCCACTGCTGGAGTGGCACCTCAAGTGACCTTTTTCTACAACACTGTAATAACATGTTAGCACTGTGGGGTCTGGACTAAAGCGCACACATAGCAGTAAAACTGTAGTCAAGGGATGTATTATCGAGACATGCAGGTATCCCGCCCGCACACATACCAAAAAAGGACAAGAATTTCAGATTTCAGAACGCTTCCACTCTTACTGAATTTACAAAACAACTCTACATGTGGGTGGCTGTGGCTGGCAGACTAGAGTACATTAGGGCACCATACAGTATGAGGTGAAATACATACTTCAATACGTGCAATAATGATGCAAAGTGACAGTTTTTGCCAGTTGAAACTATAAAAATGAAACTCATGTCTTTTATTCCTCATTCACACTTATGTTCATCTGAGGATTTTTTTTCCCATAAATCCAACATCGAGCATCAACCTCCGCTGTTCCTTTCCTAGTGGTGTTTTGGTATCAGTATAGTGGTGTTTTGGTATCATAGCTCACATTTGCGCTTCATTTTTCAAATCGTGTCATACAGCTGTCTATTAATCTGGCCTAAATGTAGGATTATCTCGACAGGTTTTGCTTGCCTTCTCACATCATGGTTTCCTGTGATTGGCTGGGACAACTAGGATGATTTTACTGTACATGAGGGCATTTGACAGCGACAAAAAAACACACGTGCAGGTATATTTCTCAAGTCAGGCAATGCTACTAAATTCCCAGTCTTCTTCCCATGTTTTTTTCTGATATTTACAGCAGTGTTTGTTTCAGCATATTTAGTTAAAATGTGGATAGAAGTGTGATAGGTGGCCTGAAAACACACCAGAAAAGCAGGCAGAGGCAGGAGAGGATTGCAGGCCTTTTTTGGGACAGGAAGTATTGTTTTTGTTTTCTGGACATGGATGGCATGTTTATCCTCCTGTCACTGTCTGGCCCGTATGGAGCTTCTACTCTGAAATGGATTTGGTCACTGGACTGCACTGCCCTTTTCTGAGGGCGCAGCCTGCAAATCCAGTCCTCAATGGAGAAACAGACTCCAGTTTGTAAAGGCAACCGCGTCAGCTCATTCAGTCTCTGGTTGCTCATATAATTCTAAGCCCCACAAGCATTAGCAGTGCAATATTAAAGCGGGCTGTTTGCAGCCCCATGTTGCGTGTGTGTGTATGTGTGTGTGTGTGTGTGTGTGTGTGTGTGTGTGTGTGTGTGTGTGTGTGTTTGTTTGTGTATAGAAATACCCAACAGTTCTGGTCAGTATTGGAGGTCACCCCGGGTCAGGCCTAATGGGATCTGTCAGGCATTTTCAAACCCAATTGGATGTCGACGAATTGCTTAACTCAGTGAAGAAGGCTGCATTGTCAGGCAGGAAGTGCTCACACTGGACATTTCCTGCCCCACCGCATGCCATCTCTCTCTAATTCCTTCTCTCAGAAAATGGTCAGAAAAAAGTCATGCAGTACATCAGTGTGTGCAGCAAGTGGTTATCTGTATGATTGGAATATGAGTATGAATGCCTGATTGACATTTGAAAGCCTGAGAAATTCCATACTGGACTGAGTATATGCCACATAGTTCCTCTATTTGAGTCCTCCACAGTGTTTATTTGAACCTTCAGGAAAATCAAGCCAAAGAAAATTAGCTTGTTATGTAATTTGAAGCCACTTTATGTCAAGATCTATGAAGGACTGGACCGGTGCCAGGGCACAGTGCATGGCTTGAGCGGTGAAAACAGACGGCATTCTCCTCAAGCCGTCCATTGACCCTTTGTCGACTTGTCGTGGGCTGAAGTCTGAGGGGATGGGAAAAGGCCACATGCATGTAGATTTCTTTACAACTTGTCCTAGTGTCAAGGCTCATAAAAGAGCACTGCGTTGGAGGAGAGGCCGGGGATCTGTGGTTCTCATTACTGGGTCCCCACTGGCCTCCGTAGTGCGGCTGCAGAGTTCAGCGTCGGTCCAGATGTGGAGCAGGGAACATGACCCAATCACTGATGTGGCTCCGGGGGGGGGGAGGATACGAGGCAGCGCTACATCAAACCGCCGGTTCAAGCAGGATGCTGACTCCCAAGACAGCAAGCTCCAGTCATACTGCTCAGTCATAGTCATGTATAGTCTTACAGCGCCGGTCGTCATTCGGGTTCACACGATTGGGGGGGGGGAACGCGCATACCCAGACGTAACTGAAGTCGTGAGTAACACGTTGTGGTCAGGTAGTGATCTCAGTGTTTATTTCTTGACCTTGTTGGCACAGTGGACAGGGCCTTTCCTACTTGAGTCTGAAGGTTGCCCTGATATGTGTCTGCCTGCAGTACGAGTGGTGCAGCCTGCCTGTGATCACACTATTAGACTGTGGATCAAGGGACATGCCTTATCTACATCTCAGCTTGCCATTTATAGCCCTTACCCTTTACGTCTAATGACCTGGACCATGGCAGTGGAAATAATGCAAATTACATTTCCATGGAAATCTCTCTCTCTCTCTCTCTCTCTCTCTCTCAGTGAAAGAGGTGTGAGCTCGCATGTTTGTGCAGTGGTGTTTGTTTTCACCATGTGGGGGTGTGTCTCCCGGACTGAAGGTGATGGTGGAATTGCCACTTCCAAGTCCAGCGTTTTCACCGACTAGCATATCGGTGAGCCAGAACGGGGGTACCCGCCGGTCACCCTTGGCTGCTGTAGAATGTGTGGTTGCATGTAGAAGTATGTATGTGTGTGTGCGTGCATGTGTGTGTTCACATGCACGCACACACACACACACACTCACCCAGGTTCACAGCCACAGGCGCGGTGAATAAGTGAGGTGAGCCGTATGAGAGGAGTCAAACGTTTTCATCTTCAGCCTTTCTTCCCACTTCTCCGCTCGCTGAATGTCAGCGTTGGACGCCGTGCTCCAGCCCTCTCACAGATAAGATAAGAACCACATGCTCTTCCCACCTCCTGGCAAGGGAGTCCCAGGCGGACCTGCTGACGCACGCACCCCCCCCCCCCCCCTCCCCATCCCTCCCCTTTCCTGCCTCAGCCTCATGTCAGGAAAGTGAAAAGTACTACCTTGGCAGCTTGCCCTTGACTCTCTGCCAGAAGGAGTGCGCTTCAAGAGAAGTGGTCTTTTCCCTTTTTCTCTCATGTGCATTTATTTATCTATGTGTTGCAGAGGGGGAACATCTCGCTCACCGAACATCAGCATCGGCCTCTGCCGTTGACTCCGCTCCTCGTCGTCCTCTGAGAGGAGCGCCGAAGACGCTCGTTCAACCTCTGTTCCAGCGCTATCACACACATACACAGCTGCCCGCCCTGGGGAGTAGAGATGAGATGATTGATCGTCTTACTCGGTTTTCATGGTTTTGTTTTCAGATTTACTATGGCTCAGGATAAGAATAACGTTCTTCATGATGTTTGGCAATTAAATGTATTTTAGGCAGGCGGAACAGTCACAGTCCTGGGCCCTGATTGGCTGACAACACCAGCTCCTCTGATTCAAATGAGGTAAACCTGCTGAGTGGAGGTTTTGCAGGAGGCGTGTCAGTTCAAATGCTGCAAACAAAGCTGATCTGAAGAATTTCAGTAAGGGAGCCAATCAAAACCAAGTCAAGTTGTGATTCGTTTACTGTAATAGTTCTGAAACTGCCTGTAAAAAAGGGTGGGTTTTTGAAAATGCAATAACTTAAAATTCAACCACTCAAACAAAAACACATTTTACCACTGTCTTCATTCAGCATCATATTAAAATAAATAGTGGAAAATTAGAATTCCTGTAATATGGGACTTTTAAAAGTTGAATGGAAGTGGAGGGGAATGTTGAATGACAGTTGAAGACTTCACCAAATCCTCTCTCCATTTCTCACCTCTCAGATGAAGGCTGGAGGGGTGACACAAGACGTGGTGTTGCATCACGCAGACTTAAAACCGCGAGATGATAAAATAAGGACGGACTCGTGGACTTGCGGAGAAATGAGGCCTCGCTTCACAGAGGTTGAATTTTGAATGCCATGTGGTATTGCAACCAGGGATGGAAATGTTGGGAGCCCATTAGCCCTGTCAAGGTCAAAATCCTTAAGTTGAACTTCCACCCCAAATATTATTGATCTAGACTTTGTAGAATAATAAATAATAATTTGTAGTATTTCTTTGAATCAACTTGGAATACTCCGATTGGTGTATAACCCTATGAGTACTGGAAAGCTAATACAATCACATGAAAGTATTTGAAAGTTTATCTAGTATACTTTTCTGTGATAGACAACTTATTTGACACTATCTAACTTCTCCTGATACCTTTAAATACCTTTCTTTATTAAATGAAAGCACATTTCAGCGCACAGTAAATTACTTCCAGTTTACAACATTTCTACAAGCCATTTAGTTTTCCATATAAAATCAGACCATGCCTAATTGATTTCCTTAATAAAAACGCCTGTAAACTCAAAGAAAACCTGAATTGTAACTCTAAGAATTTACTGTTTCGAAGCTCTTCAATATGTTTTGAAGCCTTAAAATCATTGTTACTACCAGAAATTGGTGCTGTACCAGTAGATATTGATTTCCGGTACTCAGCCCGTGTTCTGTAAATACATCCCCCGATCATGCTGAAACTTGGATCTGAGGGAGCAGAGAGGGGAGACCCAGACAGACTGTGACTGGCTTGGCCTTCCCCAAACCAAGGGTGTGGTGTAGTCAAGATAAGTGTTATGCAACAATACCTCACTGCATGAACTCCAGTTTTTACACAGGAAGCCCACGCCGAACTCAGGGAGAGAGAACGCTCTGCCAACTGGGCTTCAGCCTCTCACAAACATACTGCAGTACCGGGACGTCCTGGTGGCTCAGCGGTCTAACCGTGCAAACCGTCACATCCGGGGGTTTGGTTCTGGACCAGCACATTTGTTGTACCTTTGTCACCCTCCCCCCCTTCTCTCTCTCCCAAGCGTTCCTGTCTCTATCCACCTTGAACTGTCCAATAAGGGCAAAAACAATCTTTTAAAAAACATACAATAGTGAGTAAATGCTTCCCTGCTTCCTGCCCATACATACTGCTGAGTGTCAAACTCATTTAAGCATGGCCATGAACATGCAAGTAAATGGTGACTATAAGTTATGACCCGCCGCAGCCTTCGCACGGCCTGTACAGACTGATGAATGTTGTAAACACGGGAAGTGCTAGCTGCTCCGACACGCTGTTGGATTGGAGGACCGGCTCAAGATTACGTGACAGCAAACAGTTAAAAGACTCTTCTAGTTTTTATCACGTAACTCTTAGATGATGAAGAGTCAGGATGGAGTGTTTTGCTTGGACATTTTTTTTTTGAACACTAGGATGATAAGAAAGACAAGCATTTGCTGTTTTATTATTATATTAAAATCAAATAAAAAAAATGGAGAATATTTTCCCTTGTGTTTATCTTGATGACGCCATTGTCTTTAGTAGCGCTGGCCCCAGAGAGAAGGAAAATTCTACTGAGGTTTGATGAAAAACCTCAGGTCAAGCCATTGACCACGCCATCGCTTTTACCACAGTGGTCTGAGTCCTGTCTCTCTCTCCTGATTGAGTGAGCACATGTGGTTCCCCTTGGGGTTAACCATTCGGGACCACAGCATGTGGGACAGCGTGTTACAGATCTGGCTGCACCTTTGATTAGCCGCCTTAGTTGCAGGCCCAGGAGACTGACGCAGATCCCACAGCTCTGAGTGTCACTGCGGTCACATTAGGTTGAGCTGTGGCTCTAAAGACTTCATAAAGAATCAGAGGAAAACTCTTTTAGGTCGACAGAAAGGAAGCAGGAATGTCTGTAATGTACTGGACAAAACACTATCAATCACCATCATACTGGAATGGGGGCTGTTGGGCCAAACCGATGCTTTCTTTGACGACGCATGGTTTGTGTTTCCCCAGAGCTCTTTATGATGGGGGTAAAAAGCGATGAATTCGGCTGATTTTCATTTTTCCCCCTCTTGTACCCATTCCTTTTACAAGTTTGTCAAATGTCCATCGGCCAAAAAAGTTAAAATCGGTCCCTCCTAGATGTTAGGATTGCGCGACGGCTTCTGAGCAATATTGAGGCAAACCTGGGTGGGTGGAGATGAACAACAGCAAATAATCTGGATGGCTGGATGCTTCACATTATTCTCAGTAATAAATTATTGACCCAGATGTGAGGCGTTGAGTTCAAAATACTAAAGTTGGCAGCTTAAGAATTTGTGTACTTTATGATTTGAGGCCTTTGACTGTAACGCCCGATGTCACGTGATCCATCCGCTTCAGTAACTTTGGTAATACGTGTGATTTTGCTGCTGATATTTCTGGTTTAGCGGTGGGGTTGTAGATGGGGCGTTGGTGTTAGGGAACGGGTGTGTGGAGTTTACTGTAGTTTGATGTGAAAGGTTGAACTAAGGGTCAGAAAGGAACAGTGACAGTGCTTTGCCGAAAACACCCTTTTCAAAATTTCTGCCGGTGTAGGCCGGTGTACGTACATCCCCTTGACTAAACCTGAACTTGTCACCGCCAACCCTCTGAGGGGGAGCTGCGTGATTGCGAAGGCTTACATCATGCTTGTTTCTTCGGTGTACTTCTCCGTACGAAGACGAAGCAAAAGCTTTGACTCTGCTGGAATATCGTTTTATCAACCTTTAAATGACCATTGCAAATTATGACCCCCTTGCTGTTTTGTTTTTACCCCGCAGAAACAGCACCAATGGATATATTTGTTCTTGTGCACACATATGAGAGATAGATTATTTTCAGAGCCGTCGGGACACAAAACCTGTATTCATAAATGCATACAACGTCCTTGTTTTGTTTTTTTGTGGAGTCACTGATCACAGTGCCTTCTTTGTGTCTCAAATAGGACAAAGTCGTGAGGGTCTATCTTTTCCTGTGCTCTCATTTTCTTACTCTCTGTGTGTCTTTGTGTCCCCTGTAGCTCCCCCTGCCCACCCCACTTTCTCTGATTTATTAAGCCATATTCTGCCTTTGTGCGTCAGCACTGGCTGGGAGTCTCGTGAGGCGTTCCGCTCCTGAAGAGCTGTGCCTCGTGTCTGGACAGCGTCAGACTGCAGCGCCCTCCCTCCCTCCCTCCCTCCCTCCCTCCCTCCCATCTCCCACCTCTCTTCGCTTTTATTTGCCTGCAACCTCAGGCCGCTCAACCTGCACACGCCGAGCAGATGATCCAGCGTAAGAGAGGATCTGGTTCAGTCTGGAGGGGGATAGGTCAAAGTTCACAAGTAGCCAGTCGCTGACGAGTTGCCAGAGTTGGGATTCTTGCCAGTTCAAATATCCAAATGTAAACTCACTTCAGGAGCTAAAAATACTGAAATTATTCTTCATAAGCGTTTTCATAGAAATACAGTCGTGCTATCTCCTGCATCTGGTTTTATTTTCGACTGGTGCAAGAGTGAAGTCTGTGCCACCCTCCACGTATTCCCTTTTAGTCATGTGTTGTTATCCACAACAGTTTGTAGCCCTCATATGGGATATCAGACACCCCACTTAGTACTATTTTCACAGTGTGTGTGTGTGTGTGTGTGTCTGAGGGCAGAACACATGCCTCCCAGCTGCACGTCCTCCTGTGATTCATACTTGAAGGGAGTCTACACAGATGCTGCTGATATCCAGACATCTTGTGAGAAAGTGGAACTACAACGGCCTTATTTCTGGTGTTATCTGATGAGACGTACATTTACTGTGTAATGTACCATAAAATGTAAGCTGAAAACTGCCATTGTTTTTTTTACTGTACATTTTCACTGTGTGTGTGTGTATTTTTGGTCACATGTCTGTGATAGGTTCAAAGCTCTTATGATGAAGTGACGTCACAGGCCTGACTTCATACAGATATCTGAGACCTTGTGTGAGAGACACACTCCCATTTGAGTGAATAACCCAAACAGTTTCCTGGTGTATCATGAAGGCCTCTCGGTCGGATAGTGCAGATGCCACCGGGTGTATTAAAACCAACTTTCCCCTCAACGATGGTCTGGCAAATGGCTTTTTTCCTTGACAACAAAGACAATAAACAGCAGCACTTAGCGAGCTCTCAAGAACCTAATTGCCTATTAAGCACAATCGAGTCCTCCTTTATCCTGCTGCCTCTGTTGGGGGCTCCTGTCCCTGGAGACGCAGCTTTACAGTAAACATTAGTGAGCTAGACCGGCTAGCTGGGAGCTTCAGCCGGCGCTATCCAGTCACCTCGCGGTAAAGAAGAAGAGATGACCCTAAGGCTAGCCCGCGCATGTGTTCGGGTGACAGTCGGGAACACTGTTGGCCTCTGGCGGCGTGTTGCACGTGTTGTCACGCTGACTGAGGCGGTTTTCCATCCACTTCTTGTTCTTGTGCTGCATCTTTGTGTTCTGGGGCTTTCTCATATTGCTACGACGTTGCGCAACATCGCGTATTGTCTTTTTTTCTTTTTTTTTTTTCTTTGTAGTTAACAAAGTTGCATGTTAAGTTAAGAGCAAATAAATGAACTGTGTTATGCTCTTATGTTCTTCAGGTCTGACAGATGAGAAAGTGAAGGCCTACCTCTCGCTGCACCCGCAGATGCTGGATGACTTTGTGTTGGAGAGCGTGAGCGCAGAGACGTTGGACAGATGGCTGAAGAGGAAGACCAGCAGCAGGCCTGCAGGTAATACCCCCCCCCCCCCATACACACACACACACACACACAGCATCTCACTGGATCACTCGCCATGCTGGAGACATTATAATGGGATCAGTGGATTTCAATATATTTATAGGGACTGTATGGGGCTCCAATTCTTAAAATATTTTGCTCCGGTTAAACATTCTCACTTTTTAGCTCACATGCCTTCTGAGCTCCTGACCGTCAGCCACAAATATTGGCTGCCCTGAATATCTGTAGCCATGTCAGTCGTTTGCTTTCATTACATAGAAAACCCAAGTAAATGGGGGGGAAAAAAGAAAAACTATAATCTTTCTCATGCAAGACCATGGAATAACCAGAGGCTGAATGTTTCTCTGTGAGTTCTATTTCCTGCCATTTGCGATACAAATCTCTCATTCATCTTCACGTGTGTCTCCTTTAATCATGAGACCGGTTGATAGAAAGAAGAAAGGGAGAGGGAGCGGGCCTGTTGGGTCTTTACGGGTCATTAGATGTGTTTGAGCGGGCCAAGTGAAGTCTGGGCCTTGCGCTCCACACAGCGGCCTGCTTCACAGACCAACCGCATCCATCAAGGGCCCACAGGGCTGGCACTCAGCCCAGTTGGGCTGCTGACGTCAGAGGCGACCTCCAGGGACAGGCAGCCGGTTGAAGGGGGGCCAGGGTGGGGTGGGGTGGAGGGGAGGGGAGGGGGAGGGGGGGGCAGCTGGCTCAGGGTGTGGGTGTGTTGGAGGGGGAAACTGGTGGAGGATGGATTTGTCGCATTTTGGAGCTGTTTTCTGCATGAGGTCTGCAGAGTTCCTTTTCCCGGATACCCTCCAGCGCTTTCGACCTCCTCGTTATGAGCCCTGCCCAAATAATGCATCACATTTATTAAGCATTGTAACAGTAATCATATGCCGCTAAATCGCTATACCGTCACATTTTGTTTTGTGCACAATTTGCCATAATGAGAGACTTTTGATACGACTGGAGCAACAGTGTTCTGGGATTTCTTGAAAAGACCGAGAACCTCTTAACGTTCTTCACCGTTAATTCATGTCAATGCATCATATCATTACTTCCATCATTTTGTACACAGATTAACTGAGGGCTTTTACCTTGGATACTGATAAGATGATTTGACATTCAGTTGTGATTGAGCAGAGGTTATGGCAAATCATCTTTATTACATGGTACACGGAGGAAATTGCCAGGAATGTAGGAGAGACAGTGAGAATGATATGTGAGGCTGCGAGCCAACTTCTAAACCACAGAGTCATAACTACATGGCAGCGCTGCACTGCTAGAGTCCACTCTCCGTCCGCAGACTGGTCTAGAGTCCAGCAGCCTGTTGCACCAGTGAGACTTCAGTTCAGTCATAGGCTGGTTTGGTCCGTGTTTATCCATTGCGTAAACCGTTACACTAACTGCACCAGGAAGTTACGAGTTAAAACGTACACCTTCCCCCTTCTAGGTGTAAAGTCCTCGGTAAAGTACCCGTTGGCATGGTGCGTTGATTTGATAGATGGGGAGGACCTGGTCCAGAGGAACAAACACAGCACAGTTTAGTCCAATTTTAGCTAGCTAACAATAAAATGCAGTTTTCCACTCTATTTGTGTTAGGGGGGGAATTGCATTACACTTTAACTACATAGCTTTTACCTTATTGAAATGGTTACGCCACTTGATACCAGTGTTGTTGTCTGTATTAGTTAGATCTACTTGTACCTTTATATATATATATATATATATATTACAGTCAACACTTGCACAAAGAGTTGCACAAATGGTTATACAGTTGTATTTGGCGGTACAAGCTCGTGTGAATCCCAGCGGGGAGCTAGTCACCCCCCCCCCCCAACGGTATACAGAACAGAACCCAGCAGACACATCATGAGATATTGAATATAAATACATTTCAACAGACCAAACCATTGCAAGTATATTGATTCATCAGGAGGAGGCTGCGGTGGTGGAGGGAGTAAGCGGCACAACCGGTACGACAGAACCGCAGGGATGAAAGTGTCAAAACACGATTGGGGTTTGTCGGGATCAGCTGACGATCAGCTGATGGGGCGCGCATGACTACGCGTCCTGCCTGAACTAATGCAACGCCTCATTTATGTCTGCTGTGGTGGTGGGTATGGGAGTCAAGCTACAGATTGATCCTAATAGTTTGTACTACATAATGGACCTATTTGTTTGGTGAGGTTAAATTATTAGCTAGGTTGATGCTCTTTTTTAAAATTTTTTAGCTATTATTAACTTGACTGTTAACTGGGGCACAAAATCTTTTATTTTTGCGCGTTATTGGAAACAGAAGGTGAAAATGTCCCAATGTTTTGGTTAGTGTTAAGTTAAGATGTACCTTAAGTCTCCATCGTGCACCTAAACAAAGACCCAGCTTTAGCATGAAGCTAACTAGTTTCAATGCAACCGTTTAGCGCAGACCAACTAGACCCTAGAGACCCTGACTTCACCCAGCGCAACAGGCTGTAGATTTCTATGGTCTCAGACTCAGACCTATCAAGCCTATCTCGACTCGGTGTTGGCCACATCTGCACGTCGATCCTCCTCCATACAGTGTACAGTGTTCAGGCTATCACGCAAATGATATTGCTGCAACCTTGAAGACCCCCTGACTCGCCCTTTGCATCACATCGCAGCAATATCACTTTAAGTCCACTTCCTCTGGTGGTGTGAGACCACTGTGCACGGACACTTGGGCGCCACTCTGCAGGCTCTCTCGCTCTCCTTCTCAACGACTATAACCACTCCAATGACAAGCACTGTCTGATTGTTCGTCACGGAGGCAGGGTGGTCATTGTGCTGTGAATTGGTATATCAGGTGGCTAGATTTATTGGGCACACTTTTTAAAGAGGTTGTAACAATAATGATTTACTCTAAACATATACTTTCCTGCCCTTAATTCCAGTTATATTGTAGAGATTCAGCTTGTACTATTCCTTACTGTGAGCTGCCCTTATTAGATCAAAGGATACTGACATAAGCGCAACAGCAGGACTGATCATCATGTGACCGTCACTGAGATACACGCTGCTGCTTCCTGGAAGCAGTCCCTCCAGCCAGTCCCGTTCTCACTTATCATGTGATGAACAACATTGCATTATATAAGTACGTTTGTCTGTACATATGTGTGTGTTTGTGTGTGTGTGTGTGTGTGTGTGTGTGTGTGTGTGTGTGTGTGTGTGTGTGTGTGTGTGGCTGCCTGACAGAGTCTCACATTGCAGAAAGGGCATTTACATTTGCACATTTTTCACTGTGTTTGATTCTTGACATTTTACTGTCAAATTTGACTTTTACCACATTGTGTGAATTATTGTTTTATGCCAATTTTATTTAATGCATCGAGATGAGGCTCGTCCCAGTGTGCTGGACAGCAGATCAGCAGCTATGGTTGCATGTCACTAAACACAGTGAGCATGAGACTTTGTAGCAGATAGGGAGAATCTTTTTTTCTCTCTGCACAGGGCTAATAAGGACCCACAAGTCCCGCTGACGTCAGTTGACTCCCACGCCTCTCTTGACCGCTGTCCCACTGGCAGTGTTTACTTCACACCGCACACTGTCATGGGGTAATTAATAAATCCCAAACTCTCTGCCAGTCCCCTCCTGAGGCCCTTCACTGCTCATCTGTGCCATCTGCAATGCACTCACACACACACATACACACACACACACACACACACACACACGTATATGCGTATGTGAGATAAAAGGCCGGGAAAATGTTGCATTGTGCCGTTACTCTGTAACAGAAGATACAGTGGCGCAATTTTAACAATGCACAATGCTAAATGTTTGTCTTCTGTTCTCCCTTTGTGGATTGAGTCACATAAATATTTCCATTTCATGGTCCGGACACTCATGAAATAGTTTTTATTGTCCAGTTTTGTGAACAAGACTAACTATTTTAGTTCAAAGATATCTGTCAATAAGTGTCAAGAATGTCATGCAGTCTAGAAAGTTCGGTTGAGTCTCCCTGAGAACAGACGTCAGTAGAGGAATGGAAATCCCTGTGTGTTTAGACTCAATACAGTAGTGAGCTATGCGGGAGAAGGGAGAGTACCGGGGTCCCTATCTGGCCGGGTCTCTGGCCTGGGCTCGGCAAGACGAGCGTATGCTGAGCTGGGCTGAACTGAGGTGAGCTGGGCCGAGCCGGTAAAGCAGCTGATGCTGTTTATCAGCCGGTTTTGGAGGGGAGCCACGAGCAGACAAAGATGTGCTTGTGTGGCAGAACCTCATACCCCACCACGGTGATAAGAGAGCTGTCTCACCTGCAGGGCTTGCCATCAGGAGGGCAGGTCCCCACACGGCCCTGCATTGGGCGCAATTTCATACCCTGTTTTGGCTCCGCCGGAGTTGAGATTTGCATGTGAAATGCAGAAAAACAGTGCAACCTTTGATCATAAAATTAGACGCCAAACAAAATCCTTTTGTATTTCAAAAGTAAAAATGTAACTCTTTGTTCACCCGGAACATTCTTCAGACTTTTTGATGCTCATCCTAAGTTCTGCATGAGGACGGTGAAGAAGAAGAAGAAGAAGAAGACTGTGTTGGTTTTGGCAGCTGGTCAGCAGGTCGATGCGGGACGATCACTAGGTCGACGCGTATTGACCGCTGAGTCACCGCTGGCCGACCGTCCCGCGGGAGGCCGTGTATCTGTGGCGGGCCCCGTCAAGTGTCGCGCACATTAGACCCAGCCGACCGAGGGGCTTCCTCCACGGTGAAAAGCCTCTCTGTGCGCTCGGCGGCGTCTCCCGGGCGTTTCTTCCATTTATCTATCGCTGTGTATCATCGCCCACCGGAGACCTGCGGGCGTGCGTGTATGCATGTGCATTCTGTGTGTGTGTGTGTGTGTGTGTGTGTGTGTGTGCATGTGCGTGCTCAGACAAAGTGGGTCTCGCAAAAAAGTACAGGCAGCAGTTCCCAGATTTCATCAGGAAAGCCATTAAAGAAACAAAACATTAGAAAGAAATTCACATGGGGTGATGAAATTACTGGAGGAGACCTTTAATTGACTGATGTATCGGATGTCTGTTCCGCCTCTGCCGGGTTCAGGAGTTGCTGGAGAGTTGTGTTTAGTGTTCACTGTTTTGTAACTTGGCAGTATATTCTCTAAGAACATGTTGGCTCTCTCCTCCTGTGTTTACTCAAAGCACAGTAGGCCTTCTGAAAATATGGGATGCCATGAGAGCAGAGTACTGGTCTCTGTCTCTGTGGTGATGGCTGACCAATGTGGAGTATGCCGATCACACACACTCACACACACACACACACACACACATGCGCAACACACACACACACACAGCGCGCACACACACACACACACACACACACACACACACACACACATGCGCACATAACCCTTCCCTCTCACCCCCAGGTGTAGCTATACCATTAGGGACGATCCCTTGACACAAACCTGATGAAAACAAAGATGTTGTTGTTACAAACTGAGACAGACAAACTGAACCTCCGTTTGACGTGTTTGCAGAATTGCAAGGTACTTTTGTAGCAGAAGAGAAAGAAATACTTTATTAATATTATTATTAATTATTTTTTCACACACTTGAGCTCCTGTGGGAAAGTAGAGCGAGGTGGGCCAGTGCTGCCGAAGGGCCCCTGAGCCAAGGGGGGTAAAGGGGGGCTGGGTGCAGGTCATGGGATCTGATTCTAGGTAAACAATATATTCCACACAGCTCCTAGTTAGAGGGTGCCCCTACCGCCTGTTGCAATAGACCACCACTTACAGAGGCGTTGGAAAAAGTCAAATGTAATTCAGCCATAATAGGCTAGTAACAATCACCCCAAGGAGGAAGTGTCTGATGATGTGTGTTTTTACAGTGTGTCTACATGAACAATGATCCAGCACATTCCCACCCTGGGACTAAAGAACCTGGTTTGATTTTGTCTTTGTAGGAGAATAAAGACAAATCCATCTTAATGTGTCGTCACGGTCTTGAACAGTTTAGTCAGTAGGACAGAACTAACCATTCTGAACCAGAAAATAGACCCAGCTTCCTTGAAAATCAGGACTACAAAAATGTGTATTTGTATGTGTAGTGAGTGCAACTGTGGCAGGAGTCACAGCTCTTGGCTCTCTTCCCTTAGCTTTGGGTGAGAGTTTTCCATGTACATAAAACCAAACTAAAAAGTTAACAGGAATAACAAATGACAATTGTTAGTGTGAATGTGGATTTTCCTCTTAATGGTTCGTACAGTTCATGTACAGAGTCACAATTTGTTCAGTTTCAACAAGGGGTATGTCTGTTTTCCCTCACTTTTCACCTAAATTCTCCAGCATTCAAGATGAATGTCTTACATTGTTTGTGTTAACATGCTGCCCCTTTTATTCCCCCCTCAAGATGCCCCCCGGCTCTACATAACAAATGCCTGGACAGAACACCTTTTAACAAATAACCTGACATTTTAAAATTCTTCACAAGGGCTTCATGTCTAAACATCCATGGTTTCAAGTCATTATGACAAAGATTCTGCCTATAAACATTTTTTTTTTTTTAAAAGGTGGGAGAGGGGTTTGGAGCTCTGTGTCCCCTGATTGACGTCATCCCTGGCCGGGGGTTCACTCTAAAATAGCTCTCAGGGCTAAGTTAGGAAACTCATAGCACACTGGAGGAATGTTTAAAACAACAAACAACGTAGCCGGCTTTATTTTCTTTCTTCACATGTACAAAGAGGTTCATTTCAAAAGAAGACTGAAATCTGCAGGGTTTTTCACATGGTCTGATCACATGAAAAGCTATCAAAAGGATCTGAGCAGTTTGTTGCTGTTGTGCGCTATTGCCCCATGTGTAATGAAGAGTGCCTAAGAAAAGGACTGAGTGAATGGTTTTATTTTCACCCCGAGTATCACTCCCAGACCCGCTCCCAGACTATAAGTCCAGGGACTGTTTTGATTGGCTGCAGCTATCATTATTATCACATACTTCAATGTCCAAAGACAATAGTCATATGTCTACTGTCTCTCCAAAAGCCTGAAATCACACCAGGAATTTGCACTTGAGGCCACAAAATTCTGCACGTCAAGTTAAATTAATACCTCTTTTAATTCTGTCAGACAAAGAACATTTTAAGAAAATGTCTCCCCGTATCAAAATCAGACAACATAGTCATCCGTCATTTGGTTCAGCATGAACTGTATTAAGTTGCTGCAAATATAGTCATTTACTGTGCACGCTTGCATTTTTTTTTTTTTCTTCATTTACCATGGTTTTATACCTGAATGCTGTTGTGAGCACAAGCATATGGTTTTGCTTACTTTCTGCTTGTGTTGGTGTGTCTTCGTAAGCCACCGGTGCACGTATCCACTGCAGAATATCCACCCAACCCCCTTTCCTCTAACACCCAAATCAGGTTTGGGAGTAGGCGCTCTCCCTCGTTGCATTTGAACTTTTTTTTTCAGCCAGGGAAAGTTGACTAAGCGTGGATGTTCTTTTTCAGCAACGCCTTGCTTCACATTCACGCGGTTACACAAATTTACCAGTGCAACCAGTCTGTTTGCCGCTGAGCATCCACTGAGGAATTGGGGATTAAGTACTTTGCTCAAGGGTGCATTGGCAGTCGTTGTTGAGGGAGGGGAGAGAGTTTCTCACTCATTTTCCCCACCCAGATTTTCACAGCCATGGTTCAATCAAGTGACCTTCCGCTCACAAGCATGCTTTTCTAACTCCCGCTGCAAACGGTTGCATCAAATCCTGTGATTGTGTGTTGTGTGTTGGCAAATGCCTATCAATCTGCTTGATTGGGGGATTATTAAATCCTCTGGAAAAGTGAAAACATGCCAAGGCCTTATTTATCCACCGGATCAGCTAAAATACAATTTAAGCTCCGGTGGCTTTATTCTGACAAACTCGACCCAGAAGGCCGTTCTACTGTTCAGCAAGTCGCCACAGATTCTAATGAAACCGGCTACTGAAAAAGCATGTGGCACTGCAAAGACTATAACTTCATACGCTACATGTTTCCTCAGGCCTCAACACCTGTCGGGACTATCGCACTTCATCTCTTCTTCGAAACAGAGTCCTCCCTTTTTCATCGTCTGTCGTTAACAGTGGTGGTTTTTCTCTTTACAGATGACACATCAGCTAAAGACGTCAGCAGGGTAAGTTTTTGCTTCACTCTATGACCAGTGTGTGAGTGCACGTCTGTGTGAATGTGTGTGTGTGTTGCAAGGCATCTGTGTCCTTACTTTTCTGGTTCATGCTTTGTCAATATTATATTACATCCTTAACTCGCCCCGCTAATTCCCAATGCAAACAGTGCCTCTAATTGAGTTCATACTCAGGAATGGACACTTTGAATGAACTTTGAATAGGGTTCAGCTCCCTCTGTGAGTAACTGCAGAAATGTCCCGGTGTACTTGATTAAGATGCAGACTAACTACACACTTTGACAACAGTCTCCCTTGTCCTTGTACTTAGCTTCTTGAGAACAGTGCCCCTATGACTTTGCCTTACAGACTTGAAAACGTCAGAAGGCTGGGATTACTTTGCAAAATTATAACTACTCCTAGTGCAGAAGTGAGGGTTGTGGTGTTAACAGTGGCGTTGTCCTGACACAGTCAGCCTCTACGAGTGCTCAGGTCAGCAGCAAATGGATAATCATTGTGAAACTATACGGATGTGTTGCTGCAATTTATGTGAGTTGCCCTGACCAGTGATGAGTGACGCATTACTCAGTATCCTGTTATCCAGTATTCTGTCCCACTAACGAGTAGTATAACGAGTTTTATTTTCAGTAATAATATGACATAACTAGAGGACACGCCACACAGTTAAAGATGGATACGTTTACATTCAGTGGCTGGAAGTACTCCCATTACCTTGATTCTGTCAAGGAGAAACACAACACGAATATCGTTGTCAGATGTAAACTATGACCGATACTAAAAGTTAAGCTGCGGTATTTTGTTATCAGTCACGGAGGAGCACAGGCAAGGTGCTTTGAAGGTAAGAGGAAACAAACAAATTACTTTTCCCTGGGAGAAATAAGTAAAGTAAGAGTATTACTTTTGAAATGAGTAACGAGTAAAGAGGCTGCTGCTCTGGGAGATAGGGTGTCAGCTCCCAAAGGAGGGTCCTAGAGCTGGGTAGAACACACACACACACACACACACACACACACACACAGAGAAACAGAAAGAAGGGCTGCTCAACCCCTCGGTGCGTCATCCATACGTCTGCGCAAACAGGATGTGGGTGGATAGAAGGCGTCCCATGGGGGAGGCTTTCTAGTGCGCCACTCTCCCTGCCGTCCTGTCCTGACCCTCTCTGCAGGCCCAGAAATAGACGGCTCTCTGGCCCTATGCGCGGCAGGAGGCCTGCCCGTTACGTAACTACAGTTTTAAGCTGAGGCTGAGCAGCAAATCATGCCAGAGCACTAATCAGAGCTGCGGGGCTCCGATGGCCTCCTCTTGGGACTGCGGGGGATCCCTCGGCTTGGATGCAGCAATGGAGGGGTTGCAGGGGTGGGGTGGAGGGTAACGTTGTGATGAATGGTCTCTGTCTTTGTGAATGGCATTGAGATGAGCCCCATTCATTTAAAACGGAGCAAATCTATTTAGGAATTGCGTGCTTGTCCTTCTGTGAGAGTTGATGCAGCGACACTAGAATGGGCGTAGCACGTTTTTGTCGCCTGTTTTATTGTCATGCCACCTGTGTCGTTTTGGCTCGCAATCTCAATGTGCATGCTAGACTGTGCAGTTGCATTGTAAGTGTGTGTGTCTTGTGTCCAGCAGTACCAGGACACAAATATGCAGGGTGTGGTGTACGAACTCAACAGCTACATGGAGCAGCGCCTGGACACTGGAGGAGACAACAAGCTGCTGCTCTATGAGTTGTGCAACATCATCAAAACAGGTAGATCATTGAAGTGTTATTATACTGTTATTGTACTGTTATTATGCTGTTATTATACTGTTGTTATTATACTGTTACTGAAGTGTTATTATACTGTTATTGTACTGATATTATTATTAGATGTTATTATACTGTTATTATACTGTTATTGGCGTGTTATACTCTTATTGAAGCATTATTATACTGTTATGCATTTGCACTACACTCGTGTGACTCGTGTCTTTGAATTCTACAGCAACAAAAGCTGATGGATTTGCACTTTACTTTTTGGGAGAATGCAACAATGTAAGTGCAGAAGACATTTTCTGAACACATTTACACACATGCTTACGTAGTCATAATGTTTGTGTTTGACATTTCTTTCTCTTAATTTCACTCTTGATCTCTCTCTCCTCCCTGTTCTTTTCTACTTTTCTCCTTAGAGTTTATGTTTGTTCACTCCAACGGGGGCCAAGGATGGCCCTCCAAGCCTCATCCCCTCTGGCCCCATTGCATTTGGGACCACCATTGCCGCTCATGTTGCCAAGACTCGCAAAACACTGCTAGTAGAGGACATCATGGGGGTAAGGCTCACAAGACTATTTTCTCACAACCTTTACTGATTTGCTCATTATAGCCCTGCATGCATCTGCATACTTTAGCTGTGCTGTTGTTCCATTACAGAAAGGATTGTTTGAAAATGTGTTCTCTGTTTAGCTGCCAAAACAAACAAAAAGTTGCAGTGCCCACTGCAGTTCTAATGCAGGAC
Organism: Hoplostethus mediterraneus; assembly: GCA_034670385.1. NCBI lineage: Eukaryota > Metazoa > Chordata > Actinopteri > Trachichthyiformes > Trachichthyidae > Hoplostethus > Hoplostethus mediterraneus. Next base: position 281,806 of record JAXDDW010000195.1, read on the forward strand.
AGATGCATGATGATGGGGAACTTCTACAACGAGTAGCCACTGTCCTTATTCACACCTTAGGAAGAGATGTATGCCCTGCTACCAGGGAAATGTTTTGTCCATTTTGTTTTATATCCATACTGATATCAGTATGGATATGAATGAATGACTTACCTGATTAAAAGGGCAGTGCAGTGTAACTGATGATGAACTGTGTGTTGCAGGACGAGCGCTTCCCCGACGGCACAGGGCAGGACTCAGGGATCCATGTTCACTCTGTCCTGTGCCTCCCCATCCTCACTGCCATAGGGGACCTCATTGCCATCATGGAGCTGCATCGGCACTGGGGCAAGGAGCCCTTCAACCTCAGCCACCAGGAGGTCAGTCTGACCCAGTCCAAATACAGCAATGGGAAGAATGGAGCAAGGCTCACAGAACCACATTTAGCCTGGTATTCACCTGAATCTGGATCTGTGTAAGATCCTGTGGAGTTCATTTGGTTGTGAACAATACAAAATAGCAGTGTGCTGCTAATAGGTGCTAATGCCATGAGTATAATGGCTGTGCACTGACTCAAAACATTAGATATCTACATAGGAATCATTTGATTGATTTATTTAGAAAGTTAAAATGCAAGTAAGTGCAGGGAAGAAAAGAAGTACAAGATGAAATCATGGTACTTAACATTTGAGGACAAAAACACAAAACTGTCACTATGACCCTCTAACATACATAAGATAAAAGACAATACACTCAAATAAATGAAATGAAAAACTATAGTATAGGCATGTGTCTTTATTTACTAAGACTTGCATTATCCATCTCTTGACTGGATTTAAAATTATATATGGATTCCCTGCCTCAGAGTACTCTTCCCCAGAGAGGATCTGAATGTGTCGACATTAACTTCTGTCTCACTGGCTCTTATTCTGTGTTTGTAGAAATACAGACTTGGAGCAGAACAGATAATCATGTTGAAATATACAAGATGACAAGAACACATTGAAGATAGTTCATGTGTTTACTATGATTCTGTACAATATGATCGATTCTCTAAATCCAACGCTTCACTTTCTTTTTGCAGGTTGCAACAGCTAATTTAGCATGGGCATCAGTCGCCATTCATCAAGTACAGGTGAGTATAGTTTGTTTTGTTGTATTATTTGTGAGCATTGTTGTTTTCCTGATCTAATTGAGACATCCAGAACAATCGCAAAGCTTTACAAAAGAAATGGTTTGGAGATAATGCAGGCCATGTCAGATAGAATACGTCACTGAGGACTCTGGGAGCGAGCTGAAGCCTAACTGTCCCACTTGTAATGTTCTTGGGTGACTTTGTTTGTTCTGGTCCCGTGCCGGTGTTTTTGATGGGGGAAATCCACAGTGTACAGGAACTGGGTTGTCACTGGGCTCAGTCTAATCAACCAAGCCATAGATTTAACAAACAGCTCCCCGAGGACATCATTATGACCCTACGCTGTTATTACATGAACAGATAGCACAACACCTCAGAGAAACAGTCTCCCAGTGCAGCACAGGCCACAATGGGCCTCTGTACCTCTATGAGGGGTATGTACTGTAGCATACTGTACTCATGGGTTAGCTGCATGCTGCAAAACACTCTCTGTTGTTACTGAAACTCGTGAAAGTGGCCCACAGCCAAAAGTACAGGCTGCAAGTTGGTTCATTTACAGTACATGGGGGGATGCAATAAGGCGTTGCAGTGTTCTATGGGAATTGTATAGTACCGTTGTGTGCCAGGTCATGACCTAGTTTTCTGTGTTCCTAGGTGTGCAGAGGCCTCGCCAAACAGACTGAACTCAATGACTTCCTACTAGATGTGTCAAAGTAAGGACAACTGTCAGTTTGTTGGGGCCAAATAATACTAGTATTAGTACAGTATTGGATTAAGGCTGGTGAAGAGGAGGCAAAACCTTGGAATTTAAGATTATATTCATATTGTATCCACAATTTATTGCTCTTACTTTGGTCTGACTAACAATCATATATTTATGAACTCTACTGCAAGTCAGTATCTTGTCTCTTTTCATGTGAGGTTAGCGAAAGTCAGTAGAAGAAACTGCTGCAGTGTTGGGAACTTTCATGTCTTAGATGCGAACCTCATCAGAGCTTCCCATTTGTCCCAACATCTCAGTGCGCCATTTCTTCTTTTCGCACAGAACATACTTTGACAACATTGTGGCAATAGATTCTCTACTTGAACATATTATGGTGAGTGTTATTTCTGCATGTGTATGTTCATTCACATGGTCTTCATCTCGGGAGTGTGTTTTCTTTTTGGTCGTGTGTGTTGAACAGAGCAGTTAGTAATGTAGATACAAACAGCGCTAGTACACACACTGCTGTAGTATAGATACACACAGGCCATAGTGGTGCTTTGGGCGGCACTGCTAACAGTTGTTGACAATGCTAACAGTCTCACTTAATGCTTGTGAGTGTTAAATCTTACCACTTTACAGACAAATGCTTTGATTCAGCTCAACAACGATCTAAAAATAGATCCTTCAAGCTATTAAGTATAGCTAAGTTATTAAGTTTTACTTCCAAGTCATAATTGGCCACGGTTTTGCCTTTAACGCTGCTCATCAGGCGTTTTCCCTGCTTCTGTGTTGCAGATATATGCAAAAAACCTGGTGAATGCGGACAGGTGTGCACTCTTCCAGGTAGATCACAATAACAAAGAACTGTACTCCGACCTGTTCGATATCGGGGAGGAGAACGAAGGAAGACCTGTCTTTAGGAAAACCAAAGAAATTAGGTGTGTGGGATTTCCCTTTTTCTCCTACAGCGTGTTGAACTTTGTATACTGGTTCAAGTTCTATAGTGTCTGTAGTCTTCTCTCATGTATTCATTTGGTTACACAGATCCAGTGCACTGCAATAACATGTCCCCAGTAGCGGATGTACAGAGCTGTCTATATGATGACTGAGAAGCCATGCCGTTAGCAGTCCACACACCTAACTCTCTTCTCTCCTCTCCACTCGTTCCCCCTCCTCTCCTCTCCTCCCTGTAGGTTTTCTATAGACAAGGGAATAGCTGGCCAGGTGGCTCGGACCGGGGAAGTCTTAAATATCCCTGATGCCTATGCAGACCCACGGTTCAACCGGTAAAACCCAACAAGCTCTTCACTATTTTAACTGGTCCATTACATCTAATTATCTCAAATCAACAGTTCCACCATGACTTCCACCACAAGCGTATCACACTGCGCTCGTATGGGTCGCATCATTAGACCTACTGAATGAACAAAGTGGTGACAGTTCAAGACAAGTGATGCTCGGTATTTTCTCGTCTCCCCTTTCACAGAGAGGTGGACCTCAAAACCGGCTACACCACGCGGAACATCCTGTGCATGCCCATCGTGAGCAGAGGGACCATTATCGGTGTGGTGCAGATGGTGAACAAGCTGAGCGGAAGTGCCTTCACTAAAACGGACGAGAACAACTTCAAGATGTTCGCTGTCTTTTGTGCTCTGGCCTTACACTGTGCAAATGTGAGTGAGTCTGATTACTCATTAGCCTGATAGAAGATTCAAGGCTACTCATCTTGGGAGCAGCCTTGATATCCTCAGAGCGCAAAATTGTAATCCTGTATTTCTTCACATCTTTCCACGCAGGCCTGCTCATTATCTCTCGCTCGTGTGTGTGTGTGTGTGTGTGTGTGTGTGCGTGTGTACATGAGGTGAAGGTTATATAACACGTGGAACGCGCAGTCATTTCATGAATCACGCTACCTCTCGATGCTGTGTGGGTCTGTCTGTCAAAGCCTCTCCCCTCCGGCGGGGCCTGACTCACCGGGTTGTGCCGACGAGCGTACGCAGGAGCAGCGTCACCGAAGTTACTTTTAAAATTGATGAGACGCGTTAATATTTTAAGACAAGCCCTCTGACATCCACCGACGGGATTTATGCTCAGCTGTAATTCATGCTTCCTGTCTTTTCAGCTAAGTCACTTCAGCCAGCTCCTGATTTATTTGTTATTGCGGAGCGGAGGGTGTGAGGGTCGGCGTCTTCACCTGACGGTCTTATTCCTGCCTGTCGGGGGGGGAAGGAGGAAAGGGGGGTGGGGGGGTGGGGGGGGGGGATACAAACCAGACGTTGAGTGGCTTTTTTGGAGACACGCAGCTGAACTATGTTGCGGGACTGTCGCGAGTGTTTATTCACTTCGCCAGAGCTCTCCTACTATGTTGGAAATGCCAACAGTGGTGGGCTGATGTGTTGTTAATATATTTAGCATGGACATAAACATCATATGTGGTATTTAATAGCACGCAGAGAGTGGTTCAGCTCCTGTTTTTTTTCCTCTGTGTCTCGGCAGATGTACCACCGGATCCGGCACTCGGAATGCATTTACAGAGTGACGATGGAGAAACTGTCGTATCACAGCATCTGCACGTCGGAGGAGTGGAAGACCCTCACCCAGCTGAACCTCCCGACTCCCATTTATAAAGAGATCGAAATGTGAGTGTCCTTTCGCCGATGCTTCACGGGGGGGGGGTTCGGCCTTTATGAGTTGACGCTTCATGGCCTCGGTGTGTATTTGGTTGCCGTGTTAGCTGCGGATTCAAAGCGGGCCGTAGTCACCGTCTTTGTCTATATACTAAACCCGTAAACCCTGACTATAGTTTGGCCTGCAGCCATGTGTTTGTGAAGGAGATGGTGACAGAGTCCAGGCCTGGATGAGGAGGCTGTGCACTCCACAGAACAGGAAGGGGCGGGGCTTCTGGGTGACAGCCTGTCAGATCTACAGCTCCAGACCTCAGATGTCCCCTGATCTGTCTCTCCTCTCCTCCTCCCAGGTGTGCTGGCCATGCTAATCTGAGACTCTTCCCCCGATCTCTCCCTCCCTCCCCCCAGGTTCCACTTTGACATTAGTCCCTTTGAGGAGATCTGGCCTGCTGTCTTTGTCTACATGGTACATAGCTCCTGTGGAAAGAGCAGGTACGTTGTCGCGGGAAGAGTCATGGCTTCAGTAGCCTAGCACATACAGCCATCAAAACCTTCGATGATTAATCGGTATGATCCTCTCTCGCTCTTGTGTCGGCCGTAGCTTTGAGCTGGAGAAACTGTGTCGCTTCACCATGTCCGTACGGAAGAACTACCGACGCGTACCGTACCACAACTGGAAGCATGCAGTGACGGTGGCACACTGCATGTACGCCATCCTACAGAAAACCACTGGGATCTTCACAGAACTAGAGGTTCGCTCCTCGTTGGGTTTTGAGTGCATGAACTTTGAAATACGGCTTGCTGCTGAGGTCCTCGGGTGATTTCAAGAGTTAATGTTTCATTCTGTTTCATCCTCTGTCCACTCTGCAGAAGAAGGGTCTGTTAATAGCCTGCCTGTGCCATGACCTTGACCACCGGGGGTACAGCAACACGTACCTGCAGAAGTTTGACCATCCGCTGGCTGCCCTGTACTCCACCTCCACCATGGAGCAGCACCACTTCTCTCAGACGGTCTCCATCCTACAGGTAGAGCTCCACTAGCCAGAACCACCTACAGTGCAATGACGAGAAAGAGCATATGTGAAGCCACGGCAATTTTTTTCTTTTTTTTTTTTTTAAATTTATTTATCAGGCCATAAATTCTAATATATAGCAAGTAAGTAAGCATGTAAATACAATGAATGCTACGAAATGTTTTGACTTTTTCATTATTTAAGCAACAAATAAGCAACACTGTTTCGTTCCTGTTGGAAAGTAAGTGAACCCCAATTGTTAATTGTTAGCAAATGAATACGGATGAATGAGCCATTATGAATGTGACGTGTGGTGGGAGAAGGGTGATTCTGGCTGCTTTGCTTGCTCTTGACCCAGACATCAAACTAACGATTGGGTCTACTTTGTACTACACACTGCATCAAGCTGTGGAGAGGCAATGAGGGGAAAAAAAACCCTCACATTATCAGTAGAGTTGCTACAATTTTGATTTATATGGTCTAAAATATATATGCTTGATTATTGTAATTGTATAATTTGTAATATCAGTTATGTTACACCGAGTGTTTCAAAAGTAGGTATGCAGTTTTTAATAATAATGAAAAACAAAGCCATTTAAGCTTATTTAGTCATTTTAACAAAATAATTCAACATTCAATTGATAATACTAAACATTTAAGTATTTATTAATACTACAAATTATATTTCTAGATGTATATAATAATGTATAATATAAAGTAATGGATATAAAAAGGTAAACCTACTTTTGAAACAGGCTGTATGTTTAAAGTGGTCTATGTTTAATTCAGAATGGACCAAAATGCACAGGCACACTCTGCATGGCCTCTAGAAGTGGCTGGACAGACACACTTGAACACTTACAGTGGACAAAATAACACCACTTGAAAAAGGACGTAACTAAGTCACAATTCCAACACAGGTAAGTCATATTAAGTGAAATCCCAATTGGCAGTAGCTATGTGTCAGCTTTACAAGATGTGACTTTCCGGAGCAACACGAAGCAACTAACCGGGTTCCAAAGAGGCCTAATAGTCGGTGCCTAAACTGCTGCAGCAACAGTCACAAAAACTGCTAAATTATTTAATGTGGTAAGGGGAGCAGTCTGGAAAATGATGACAACATATGCCAAACATGGACAAACTGCATCAGCAAAGAGGAACAGTGGTCACAAGTTGAAGCCCACCGACAGGGATAGATGGAGCCTTAAGACGATAGTTGCCAAACACCACAAAACTACGCCCTCAAAAACTACCACTGAATTTCAACATAACGTTGGACGCTGTGCGCTTCACAAAGCTGGTATTTATGGCAGGGCTGCCATTTAGAAACCCATTGTATCCAAAGCCAAAGCACAAGTCTGGTGAAAGACAAAAGGAGATACAAGATAAAACCTTCAGTAAAAATGAACCTGGAAGAGAATCGTCCGGTGATGAATGGGTCCATATCAACTATCTATGTGTTGATACTTACTATGGCCGGTATGTCCGCAAAACAGGTAGACCGACTATCAACACCGCTAAAATTAGCAAACCCTTTTTGGAAAACGAATTCAACTGTGCCTTCACACACACACACACACACACACACGTCCTCAGTTATTTGCTTTGTATTACTCATGTTCATTACTGTTCCATTGAAATTAGTGTTGTGTCCTAAAACCCCCAGAATCCTCTGAGAACCAGAGGCGCCCGCTGGCTTTACAGCCTGTTGTAGTCTAGCTAAGCTGAACGCCCTCATAAGTGGAGCTTTTGCTTTTTTATTGATCTCTTTGTTTCCCATAGCTGGAAGGGCACAATATTTTCTCCAACCTGACTTCCATCGAGTACGAACAGGTGCTGGAGATCATCCGGAAGGCCATCATCGCCACGGACCTCGCGCTGTACTTCAGCAACCGCCAGCAGCTGGCAGAGCTGCTGACCACGGGAGGGCTGGACCTCGACAACCACACACACAGGTCAGGTAACGGTGCACACCGGGCCGTAGCGGTACGCGGGTCAGGTTAGGAGCCTACCAGGTTTCACAGCCTCACGCTGAAACGTGGACCTGTGCACATGAACAGCACATTGAGTTTCACAGCACAGCTATAATGAGGCTTTGCTCCCCCCCAGGGACCGTGTGATTGGTCTGATGATGACAGCATGTGACCTATGTTCTGTTACCAAGCTATGGCAAATCACACGACTCACAGCCAACGACATCTACGCCGAGTTCTGGGCCGAGGTACAGTCGGATACAGTCGGTTGGAGCTTAAACTGTTTCAGTGCCATGCTCATACCTCCGTAATTACCTGTAAATGTACCCACACACTCACCTAGGATTTGTAAAGGCATAATGTAACTAGTGTTGTCTGGCGGTCAGGCAATTAGCTGTACAGAAAGAAATGAGATGGAAATTGGATGATGCACATCTCTCTCCTTGTTGTGCCGCTCCAAAAGGGAGACGAGATGAAGAAGATTGGGATGCAGCCCATCCCCATGATGGACAGAGACAAGAAGGACGAGGTGCCCCAGGGCCAGGTAAGACCAGAATGACGTCTCTGTTTTAGTATTTCTCTGTTTTTATGTGTGTGTGTGTGTCTCAAACACGTAAAACCCCTGATAAGACATCTCCAGAGTGCACCAGCAAAACCTAAACACTTTTATCCTCCCATCACCCCGTCGCTACCCCTATCCTGTGACAGTACATGGCCGGGTAGTCATACATGGGCCTAAGATGTCTCTAGAGTGTTAACACTTCCCTACATGGGGAACTGACCTACAGCCTGGCCCCTCAAGTAGCATCAAACAGGATTAGGATACGTACGGCTCCCTGCCTCCTGTCTGTAGGTCGTAAAACATATTATATCAACACAATCTTACATATACACACATACCACACACGTGCTCACAACTTAACGTCTTCGCAGATAAAAATAGGCATGTTAAACCTATTCCTTAGAAGCCCCGTGCTGGCAAACGGCAGGGCCAATTATAGCCAAAGGAAACTGGTAGTTTACTGACTTGTACCTGTTAGAAACTAATCCAAAACTTGCTCTGAAAGGACTACATTGACATTTTGGGAAATTTAGCCTTTATGTAATGAGAGGATTGCTAGAAAACAACTCTTACTAAAAGTTAGATAATATTCTCCGGTATTCCTTGTATTGTCGTTTGTCGTATCCATCTGGCATCGGTTAAAATAAACAGCAAGAATTATGTGACCCAGGTCTGGTAGGGATGGATCACATACAGCAGCAGGTTGCCACAGTGAACACGCCTTGCAACTTAAAGTCTATAATGAATTTTGTGCGCCTATTAAAACCAAATAGGTTTGTATCTAAAGGAACTTCTACATTTTTGGACTGGGGCTTTGGCAAAATCTGAGCCAGGTCCAGGATTTTCTGAAGACCTGTATGACACACACACACACACACACACACACACACACACACACACATTACACAGACAGACAGACGCATACATACACACCACACAGCAACACAGCTGTTCTTTATGGCCTTGGGGAGTGACCCTCCCCCTCAAACAAAACTCTTGACAGTCCTTATCCATAAATAACCTTTTATCAGTACATCTCAGAACCCAGAGAGAATTGAAATCATGAGACGTGTGTTGCAATTCTGATCATTCATTGGTGTGTAGAGATTTTGCAGACTAATTCATCATGCTGTCTCTGAAACTAATTCTTCACACTAAAAAAACTATTTACATTTTTTTCAAGGTGGGATTCTACAATGCTGTTGCTATTCCGTGCTATACAACACTATCAGAGCTTTTCCCTCCATCCGGTCCCCTACTAAATGCCTGCAAGTAAGTATCAGTGTGTGTGTGTGTGTGTGTGTGTGTGTGTGTGTGTGTGTGTGTGTGTGACAAGCCCCACTATTAAGCTACACTAACATATAGGAAAATCAATCTATAGAGCAAGTTGTGACAGGACAGGACCCAATATATTTCTCACATTCATTCATCGATCCAAATCATTTTAAATTGTCATCTTTATCATTGTCGTCCATTTATTTTCTTGGTGAAAAGAAAGAAAGTTTCCATCCTATATTTCATGCCTTCATGCAGTTTATTGGGATGTGTATTATTAAGAACTAACTATTTATGCCTCTCCCTCTCCACAGAATCATGAGGATGAGTAATTGTATTAAGATCATTATCATCATTATCATTTGGATTAGGAACGGATAGGCAAAAAGTTTAGTACCTTCACATAATATTGTTACACTGATAACAACAATACGCTCATTTCACATCTAGCAACAAGCGTATGAACAACAGCTTGAGGTGTAGCAACCAGTTCATGTGCAGGACTTTCCTACCCAACAGCGTTAAACTGATTTTGGATCAAACAAATTAGCTTTTTCTTTTTTTTATGCTAAAAAATAAGAAATTAAATTAAACAATTTACAATATCTATGACCAGTAAATGCTCACTATTTCTAAATTAAACTATTAAGATCTTTTGAAAGGGATTACAGTTAAAAAACATTTGTTGAAAGTATAACTCTGTGTGTGTGTGTGTGTGTGTGTGTGTGTGTGTGTGTGTGTGTGTGTGTGTGTGTGTGGTGTGGCATGTGTGAGCCTCAGTCTGTGCCTTTGTGTGTGTGTCTGTCTGTGTGTCTACGCCTCTATCATCCGTGTGTGTGGGTGTGGCAAGTATGCATCCGTCTTGTGTGTGTATACGAGTGTGTGTGTGTGTGTGTGTGTGTGTGTGTGTGTGTGTAGCTATCAGAGTCTGCGCTGTGTGTAGATGGGTTGTTTATCAGGCTCACATTGCATATTTGCTTCCCCTCCTGGGTAACCTGGTGCTCTTTAAGCCTTTGTGACCTTGATCTGCAGGGAATGCAAACAAAGTACGCAGTGCAATATGAAAGCCTGCCGCCTACGTCAGCGCCGGGGCTCTGGACTGCTATGGATGGGCAGCGGGCCTAGACCCTCTGGAGCCCGGCTTGTTGTGGGATCAGCCACAGAAGTGTAAACTACATCAGGCTAGCAAACTGGTTGGAACGGCAGGAAGGGGCAGCGCTTTTTTACACTCGCGTCAGGCTCAATTATAGTCCAGAGGGAAGAGGGCACCTTGACGACGAGAAGAACCGAACTAATGAAAGACACGGCTGCTCTCTGGTTGTGGTGACTTCTCTTTGACCGTTGCTCATTTGAGCAGCTTTTTTAAACAATCTAGTGCAGTTTTGCCTTTCAACTCAAATATGTATTAAGATTAGTCATAGTTTAGTCATTTAAACCAATTCTTCTTTTTTATTGTTTCATTGTTTTTGTTAGTCTTTTGACCTTTAATCTAGCATTCAAAACAACCACTAAAATTGTTTTGTTCCTTTTCCACTCGAGACCTTTTCCTGTTATTCTGACTGGCTTTGCGTCATTGCTGCGGGTACAGTTATCACGTCAGCTGCATACCCTTGTGGTTGCAAAGTTGTTTAGGTGGCGCTAGGTGTTGCTAGTGAAGGTTCAGACAGAGGAGTTACGTATGTTGCGCAATATGTGTTATGTTGTGCAATAACATCTCTAGTAGTGACAAAAAGAGTTTCATTTCATGTAAAACAGCTTCATCAAATTAAAATGTCCAATAATAATACATTTGTCCTGGCCCTTTGGAATTGATGAACTCTAAACCCTTCATGGTGTCTGCTTTTGTTAGGTTTTGTCATGTAGACTTGAACATTTGTTGGCAAATATTTTTGGCTATATCACTGATGAAGGCAGCAAGATCCTTTAGTCCTGTTGACCTTATTTTATCCTTTTTTTATCTCAGATTCTTGAGAATTTAATAATGTTACGAAATGAAGTGTCAAATTAGCAGCAAAGCCCCTGAGAAGCGATTCGAACCCCACCTCACACAGAGGCGCAGATGTTGCCTGTATCTGACGAAGGTGTTTGTGTTTGCAGGGAGAACCTGGGCCAGTGGGAGAAGATAGTGCGGGGAGAGGCGGAAGACTTGGTGCTGGTGCGTCCCTCGGACCGCGTGGAGCCCAGCCGGCCATCCGATTCAGGCCCCGTCAAGGTGGACAACTAGCAAAGGGTCGCCGGCCCGCCCGAGGAACACAGCCTGAATCCTGCCGCGGCCTCTGGACTATCTAGGGGAAGAACCCATTTCCTGTGTAAGCGGGAAAGGGAATATGGGGAGAAAAGGTGACTTACTTTGAAAACACACAGTTACCTCATTGGGTGACGGAGGTGTCAACACTGACGGTTTCACCGGTCCCCAGAGACTGACAGACAGCAGATGGGGAGGGACTTCAACCCATCGCCCTACGTCCACTCAGCTTGGGAATTCATTTGGTAGAATGGACTTGTGCAGTTTATTTGGTTGTTGTATGTTATTTTATTATTTTTTATTTGACTTCAGCTGGTTTCTTTTATGGTCTTGTACTTGTAGAGGCCTTACTCTCTGAACCTTTCACAGGCTAGGATATGTGAAATCTTGTTGTTGGTTCAGGCTTTTTTGAAATGGTACTGTTTGCCTTCTGTGGTAGATTAAATGTACACATACTACTTCAGAGAGGTATTCACAGAGACAGAAGGAATGTTTAGAGCAGATGCATGTCGTAAAGCCATCTTGTTAAGAAAGTGGCTTCCAGAATGTTTTCTATTACTTTTGAGCAAAAATCCTTTGCAGTACTTGAATAAAGACATACAGCCTACTCTACATGGAGATTTGCAGAAATCCCCCACCCCCCCCCACCCCCACCCCCAGCATATTGTACAAAACATAGATGAACTGTGACGGGAGGAGTTAGATAATGTCAACAGAGTCACACGAGAGTCACAATGTTCCATCCAGAAGTGGCCGGCCACAACACCGCCGCCGGCCACTGGCCCCTGGCAGTCGAGGAACCTGCTGAATGCATCGGCTTTTTGAGCGTCTGATTTAACAGAATCTGACCTTGGGCTAGCGGTCTGTTTTTAGGACAACCGCTGAGTTCACGAGACAAAAAACGAGCAAGGTACACAAATAGCATCAATAGCGATCATTTACAGTAGGCCTGTTGAATAACGCTCCCACTCTCATACCACTCTCACACCATGCATTAGTTGAAACAAAGATTTGACAGAAACTGTTAGTAATAATTTCTACAAGGTGACATAAGTTAACCCTTCTAGTTTCAATGCACAAGTCGCTGTAGGGATAAACATAAAGGATAGTTTGTTTGCAGTGAAATAAAGCATTTTTTTACAGTGATGTTGACAATCCTCATGCAGCCCTTATGCAATGATCAATCAACACCCTAAGTTACCACATGATTAACGCGTGACTGAGCTATAAATGAAATAAAAGAAGAGTGGAGGAGGTAGTAGTGTTTTCTATATTGAAAATCCATTTCTCTATTGGACAGTTTGACTGACGTTAAAGCATTAGATCTTGTCCATTTAGCTTCATAGCCCTAGCCAAAGACAACACTGATGACATTGAACATTTCTCCATTTCGCTATCGATGCCAATCACAGCTCAACAAAAAAGGTCCTCTGATCAGTAAATTGACACACATCACTTAAGAAGCTGGCCTCAATGTCCTTCTCCAAAGCAACTCAAGAGTGTAAGTTATTTCCAGGTGTGTACTGAAAGTCCACTATCCATTTCCTACACTGAGTTTTGGGGAAATTGGCTCATTGGTCAACTTACCTTTTCCATGTTACGATAGTACCATTAAAATCATCTCTTGTGTCTGGTAAATATCTCTGTCCTGTGCACATGCTAACACGTTAGCATGTACAGTACGTTAAGGTAACTAGCATTATCTAACCAGTCCTTTCATCACATAAAGGGTAAGTTGACAAATGGGCCAATATTCCAAAACGTCGGTGTAGTAGGGAAGTAAATGATCCTCCATTATGCTCATATTTGCTCCAGGACAGAAGTGTTGTGGTACATTTTAACTCTTTCAGATGAGTTTCCAAGATCTTCCAAAAGACAAAACGTTTGTCTGAAATTGTCATTCCAGTGGACATCGTCCCTCCAAGACTGAAATTGATGCTAAGATGATTTGTTTGAAGACTGGTACTGTGGCCCCAAAGGTGTGAATGTACATTTTGATGAATGTTTTGATGATTGCAGATCCTTGGTGGGTTAGTGCGCCGTCCGTTTCCATGATGTGCTCTGTCAAAATTGCTTCCAGTAACCTTCAACCAAGAGCAACAATAGCATGCACCTAAACTGAAGTTTATATATGATTTTGCATATACGGTAATAGGTGTATAATGTGTACATTCTAGAGTTTAGTTTGTACAGACTAAGATGTATGCTCTGATGGTGCTAAACTGAATGGCAGTCATGCACTTTCTGGCTGTGTGTGTGCGTGTGTGTGTGTGTGTGTGCGTGTGAGAGAGAGAGAGAGAGGGTGAGAGAGCTTTTGACTGACTTCTTTTCCCCCACCCTGAACCCCACCTTGATGGATAAGTCCATAACACTGCACTGTCCCTTCTACGTTTCAGCACCAGTTATATCCCATTGTCTGCACTATGTTTAGCTTATGATCTTTATCATTATTATTATTGCTATTATTACTATTGTTATTTTCTTAATTAGAGTTAAATTTAAATTAACTTATATTTTTTATACAAAGAAAAAAATATTGGCCTTTTTGTTTTGTACAAAGTGAACATTAAGATAAACAAAATGGTCTAGACATGTTACTGTTACCCAAAATAAGTGAGGAATGTCTCAACTGTAAATGTAAGAGCAGTAGCCCTAAGGACTTTTATTAAATACCTGAAAAATACATCACTGTGCTTGATACTTCTTCATTTGATGGCTAACATTGTTTGACTCACTTCTTCACGTTTTCCCTTTTGAATTATTAATGTATGATATTTGGTCTCAACAACTGCTCAGACTCGACTACAGTGTTGGGTGGCAACGTGTTACTCCTGGCCTCTCTGCATTTTGTGACCCCAGATTAAGTCAATTTTTTAGCATCCTAGAGTTGTCTGACAGCAGAATCTGAAAGATACGTCAATGTCACCACTTGGATTATTTTATACATTTCACCGAAACTCAAAATACTTCTTCCTTCAAATTACTGGCGATAGTGGGAAGTTCCCTTCCCCTTGTTTCTGTGTTGGAGTACTGTATGTACTGCATACTGTGCACTCAAGTGTCGATTAAGTACACTATTATTACTGTTATTGAGATTGAAGTATACTCATACAAAGTCTACTAGTACCTAATATATCATATGACAAGGCCAAGCTATAAAACAGATGAAAATCAGCACTAGCCTACTATTCTTTCAATGATATAAAATAATTTATACTTATATAAAACATTTGTTACATGATTTAAAACCAATATTAGCATTTAATATATTTGGCATGCCATTGCTATCAATTCCTGATTAAATAATTATTCTTTTTTCATGTTCATGTTTACACATTTCCCCCTTTCTTCACTTCTCAAAACAAGTCAGAGCTACCCATGCACCATCGAAACAGATAAATCCCCTCTTGCTTTTAAACCGTGGCCGTTTTCTGTTTGATGTGGTGATAGGCAGTACTGTTGTAGATCTGTCGTTGGGAGTTATTCCTTACAGTCAAATGAATAAATACAGGGTGTGGACAAAATAAATTAACACCTGACAATATATTAATATCAAGTACCTAATAAGGAGTAGGGCCACCTTCTGCCTTCAGAGTCCTGTGTGTAGTGGGATAGAGGACTGTTCTTCAAGAAGGAAAGCCTCCAATTATTTAAGGGATGAAGGAAGTGGAAGTCTACTTTGCACTCTGCGCTCCAGAACTTCCCATAATGATTCAGTGATGTTTAGATCTGGTTAGTGGTGAGGCCATGGAGGCCGTTTGACTTCAGCCTGGTGTTTATGAAACCACTTTTGAATTTATCAGTGTATATGTTGGCAATATCATCTTGGAATATGGGAACATTACAAGGAAACTGGTGTTTGCACTACAGAGTGCACCCGGTCCTGTAAAATAGCCGCATATTCCTCATATTCCATATTCCATACAGAGCAATCGTGACTAATGACTCCCTAATCACTCCCATGAGATGAATCGTATGAAAATACAATTACGTATCCACCAAAATGTGTTGGCAACAGACATGGTGTGTTGAAGGCATCCTTTGGCTTTCCCCGAACTTAAACCCATCTGGATGTAGGAAAGAGGGTGAAAGATGACTCTTCAGACCAAATCACTTCTTTCCACTGCTCAGGGGTCCAGGTTTTGTGCTCCTTACACCAGGGTATGCATCTTCATATGTTGCCCTTGGACACACAGTTTCCTTGTGAAGTCGCTAAATTGACAAAGCATTTTTTTTTTTTTTTTAATCTGGTGACATATAGGCCATATTGGTGGAGTAAATAGTATCTAGTCTTTATTTATAGTCCATTGACATTTTGTAATTACTAAAGGGGCATTAAATAATCTATGACCTTTATCAACCTCTATCGTTGACACCATCTAACACACAGCTGACACATACAAGTCAGTTTTACGTTATCTGAGACCTCAGTTCACATGTTTACTTCATGTCTACTTTAGGTGAATTCACAAGTGAATCAACAAGGAAGGTCAACCGCTTCTTCTTCTTCTTCTTCTAGATTTCTGGCAAACTAGACCCCACAGCAGTATATCGCTGCAACCCTCCTTAATTTTGCTTCTACAAAACAACTCGCCATAAGGCACTGTAATTTCCACCTCTTCACTATTTAGGCCCCCTTGGCAGCCTTGTCTGCTTCTTCATTTCCTATATTATCCTGGCTCATTGCCTACATGAACCAGGACCTCCCTGCCTCTCCACCTTATATAAAAGCTACCCTAATAGCTGACACTTCATCATTACATTACATTACAGTCATTTAGCAGACGCTTTTATCCAAAGCGATTTACAATAAGTTAATTCAACGTAGGTAGTCAAGAGAACTACTAGTCCCCAAAAATCCTAAGTGCATCTGCTCCCCAAACTCCCCAAAGTCGTAAAAGATAAAGTAAAAGTGCAATAAGCTATATATATATATATATATATATACAAAAAATGTTTGCTGTTGTTTACAAATAAAACATCCTTCAGATAATTAAAATAATTCATCATTCAGTCTGCAAGAAGGGCATTGCAGACTCCGTGTGAGAGTGAATGAGTGTGTGAATGAATGTGTCATGAATGAAGCCAACAGCGCTGCCCAGCGTCACGCCTCGGCTATATTTTTTATTACTTAGGTTTAAAAACACCTCCTTTGGCGTATTTAAGAGTAATAATTCCTACCAACGTATTTTGTTATCAAAACGCGCAGCTTCTAACAGAACAGGCGTGCAGGTCAGCAGGTCTAATTTCACGTTACACAGAGTAAATTGATGCTGCATTCACGTCAAACAGACGGTGGGTACGATCTCGCCTGTTGGAAATACAATTCATCAGCTCCCAGGTGGTAAATATTATAGAAAATGCAATTCAGCTCAGTTCTCAGGTGGTGAGTAATGCTTAGGAACTTTGGGTTTGGCGACGGACTTCAAGAAGTCGGATTTCTCCGACTTCAAAGACACTTCAAATTCAGTTATTCCCATATACCTTGAACGCACCATAGGTATTCAGCGCGTTGGTCTCCTGACAACCGTTGTCATGGTCACGAAATAGATTTTTTGTGACTTTTTTTGTTGGATTCCGCAGAAACGTGAACATAAAAGGGTGAGGTTATTATTTACCACATGTCTGGCTTGTGTTACGTTTATTAGCAATGCAGTTAAAAGTTGTTAATGGTGAGCACGTTTTGGTCGCTCTTTGTTGAATAGGTTGTTTTCACCCATTTCTGGTTTAAGATACAACCCTCTTGATTAGACATTACTGAGATCAACTTCATTTATAAGCTTATTTCAAGTCATGTAGGCCTATAGCCTTATAGGTCTGAGTTATCTTGTACTCTGTTGCTTTTGATACTTTGATTATCCATGTCTAAATCTTACCTACGTTAGTCTAGGTAAGATTAAAAGGTAATAGACCTGCCACAGGCCTATACTTACATTTCTGCTGTAGACCCTAAAAGTCTATATGGGCTATGTCTTCTATTTGCAAACGGTGAGGTCAGTGTATTGCAGGTTATTTTTTATATTTTATTATTATTACCTGTGTGTCCTTTGAGCAAGCTTTACAATAATGTGCCACATACTTTGTGCCCTTACAGTCATGTCCACTAGCCGCAAGCCAAGGCCAAGGTGCTGTGATATGCGGAGTGAGATCCATAAGCTGCTGGTGGCGGCCGAGGCTGGCCACAAGGCTGATATCCTTGCCTACAGCTCTGGGCACCTGGGGCCCCGCAGCCTGACCACACAACCTCACGACAAGACAAAGCAATCGTTCTGGAGGACGTCTCGGGGCAGGGAAGGGCCCCCAAACCCTCAGACGCTCCAGCAGGGACAGACAGAGGTGCTGGCCAACCTAAAGAAGGTGAAAGACCGTCTCTTTGAGTTCACCCCCACCGCTGCGTTAGTGGAGTCTAGAGTCTGGGGGCCTGAACAAGAAGAGGATACTGATAGCGCATCAGACAGGAAAGAGGAAACCAGTCCGCCCAAGATGGTTCTGAATACGTCAAACTCATTGCGGGTCAAGCCAAGAGCTCCAGCCCAGACAAAGTCACCTTCCTGTGAAGAGGAGGGGCAGCAGGGTTTCTGGTTCAGCCATTCTCAGCAAGCAGGCCTGACTAAGAAAGACCAGCTGAAGGTGATGCAGCGGTTTGGCAGGCAGCTGGTGGGCAAGCAGGGGCTCTGGGAGCGTAACAGTATGGCTGGGAGAAAGACCGCGGAGATGCATGAGAGGAAACTACAAAAGGTAAAGAATGGTCACATTCATGTCACTGTTGAGTGAGATTACACAAGCAGTATGGGTAAATGCACATTTTCAGGCTTCTAATATGTCTAGCATTGATCAGATGGCCATTCTAATATGCCCTCCCAACACATGCATGCAGAAAGTGCATATATGGACACACACACGACACACACACACACACACACACACACACACACACACACACACACACACATACAGACTCTCAGGCACCTGTTGACTTGTCAGTGTATAGGTATGAGTTATTACTGTGTGTGTGTGTGTGTGTGTGTGTGTGTGTGTGTGTGTGTGTGTGTGTGTGTGTGTGTGTGTGTGTGTGTGTGTGTGTGTTGTCATACCCAGGAGCTGAAGAAGCTGTCAGTGCAGAGCTGGCCCAGCAGAGACCGCCTTGCGGTGTTCAGTGACGTCTTTGATGATGTATGTGAGGGCTCGCCAGTATTTGGAGGCATCCTGAGGGAAATTAAGGTTTTTCCATTTCCTCTGTACCCACAAGCACATTTTTAGCATGTGCTGTCAGACATATTAGAGCCAAGAGAGAGTGAGTCCCTAGTGTAGTAGACGGAAGTGGAACATCCACTGGAACCTGGTCATGATGCGTCAGGGATCAGGTCACCAGAGTGCAGTGACTCCATTACTGCTCATTCATAAGAATGAGCTTAGGGTCATACGAGTTTCTCTTTTGCACACAATGACCTTGCTCCCACGGTCATTAAAATATGTTTTTCCATTTTATTATTATTATTTTATATGTAATTTATGCCCTGGGTGATGGGTCAGATGGTCGGTAAGTAACTAATAACTACCGGATTAACGGGACTACCAAGCAACTTTGAATAGGCTAGATCAGGATCACCTCGCCTCACCACGGTAATCGATTTCATTGTAAATAGTGTAAATAAACAATAAATGCAATAAATCACCCAAAGATAACTTCATGTATGGGCATCGTTCCACTGAAAAATAAGATTTGTTACATCTATACAAGTGGCGTAATCTTCACCTCATCTACAGGGTTGTTAACAAAGAAAGAACCAGAAAACAAGTTAAATAAATAATAAAATCAATCAATTAAATAAATACATTGAAATATGTTTTTTCTTTCCTTCAGACAGATTATGATCTGTATCTCAACTCTGTTATGGCCTCCCTGTCATCGCTCCAGGACATGGTAAACTTCACTGCCTGCAATGTGTGATCCAGGGTGGATTTTAGTTTGATTCAAAATAATTATGATGTGGTTTTCAGTAGTCACAAAATAAGAGCAGGAGCCCTGAGCAGCACTTCTCAAGCAAGTTTTAAGCACTACTGACTAAAAAAGAGATGCCTTTGCAGTGGCCTTGATAGTGTTTGTGTTTATGATGATGTAAAAGCCGCTGAATACTCCACTGGATAATGTAAGAGCGGAGGAGCTGGAGGAAGCTGAGAAAGAGGTGTCTAGACTGGAGGAGGAGGCCAGGAGAGCCCTGGAGGAGAATGAAAGGTACTGCAAGGGTCTGTCTCCCAAAACAAAACTAATGCAAAGTCCCTTTTATTTACTCTCATTGGCATTGGTTATTTTAGCGCGTTTGTTCTTCCTATTTTTTTCCCCCTTAGAGTCAGAAATGAATTCCAGAAGGCACTAGCCACGAGAGGCCCAGAAGACAGAGGTATGAACAGTACCTTTAGCATAGATGTATCCAGAGTGGTGGGGCTTAGCTAAAGAAAAAAACAGTCACTACAATGCATTCACTCCTCTGTTTGGACAGATCCAACTCCACCAGGGCAGCTGCAGAACGATGGGACTGACATCTTCACCGACACGGTCCAATCCAAGAGGCTTCAGGTGTGGAACGTGTGGAATGAGATCCAAGAGCTGGAGAAGGAGATTAAAGAGAAGATGGTGTCCAAAATCACAACCACTGACATTGAGAGATGCGTCAGGGACTCAAAGGTGATGTACTAGTGGGAGATCTAGCGGGTCATCCTATCCTCACTTTTTGCCAGCGTGCTCCTTTATACGCAAGCTTATCAAGAGTGCAGTTTTACACAACTTGGGACTTCCTTTCAGAGATGAACACAATTTAAGACATGATTTGTATGACCACAAATTATCCGCACATGTTCATGGTAGTGGTGCTCTTTATTTCTATTGTCTTCCAGGCTGAGATCATGAGACTGCTAGCCTCAAATGATCGCCTGAAGGTCACCAACAAGGTTAGGGATTTTGATCTTTGATCCACCATGTCATCCTTTACTTTAAAGGGTTGAAGATAAGGAGTATACGTGTTTTCTGATAGTGGGTCATGTTTTTACTCGGTATTTGTCCCTCAAGGATCTGGAAAACAACATCAACAAGGTGCTGAATCAAGAGAAAGCAAGCAAGGCCTTGAGACAGTATGTGTAATGTTCCTGATGTATACCACCCTCAACTAGGACATTTTATTAGCCTTCATAGAGACAATGTGAATGTTTCTTACTAGTTTCCTGTTCTGTTTTTACCACCAGGGAGTTGTGGGACAAAATACGGTGTGTTCTGCAAACAGGAGGTGAATAGGTTCATCCGCAAGTAACCTTTACATGCACTTGGACCACTGGAAGTCATTTACCATTACAATTACTGTCCAATAAAATGTGAGAAAATACATATCTAACATTGTGTGAGAATGTGTTGGTGATTAAAAAGATCATCCAAGTCATAATGCTTTCAGTCTAGTCCATGTCAACAGTAGCAACTTTGTATATCACAATGCAAAAGTATAATACTACATGTCGTACGTCAATGATAGTTTGCAACATATACTTTTGCTGCACATCCATCAAGCTTATCCAAAATTAAAACTAACCAAGACATTCAGCCCCATTTATCAATGTCGACATGTACGATGATCCAGAATGGAGGATACCAGGCTCTGCTGATTTCAGTTCTATGGCAGCTAAAAGAGAATATCAGCCGATCTGGCGCTTGGCATGTGTTTTTCTAAGAGCCGAGGGTGGTCCAGTTAATATTTGTGAATATGAACGACTTTCACCTAAAGCAAAAAAACAAACAAAAAAAACAGCCTGGAGCTACTCCGATGATAATGAGTGGGAGAATTTACAGTCAAGTCATCTTTACAAATAAGTCCTGTAAAGCTTACAGTTTTGAAGCAGAAAATGTAACCTCATTCCTATAAAATTAGCCCAGATATTGTCAAAGTCACCTTTTACTAAATCATTCTGAATGGAGCTGTACAGTAGAATGATACCACAGAGTATTAAGCCAGCCACAAACCAGAACAAACCCTCCTCTTACTTCTGGCTAAAGCAGACAAATGTTCATTTATACACTAAGCAAGGGCATGGGAATAAAATGCTGAAAATCAGTGGTATAGCCCTTTAAATCATTACATAATCAAAAGGTATTTGTTTGCTGAGTAAAAAGGACAGACAGTTCCAACAGTATATTGAGCACATTACTCATCCAACACTAGAGGGCAGCAGTAACACATGAGTAAACTACGGAAATTGGATTATATCATCATCTGCACTAAAGGAAGTAGGGTTCCCATATCTGCTCATCAATGTATGGAAGTCTGATTGTTTGGTTTTTACTTATGTACAGTATTTTGTTTACCCTCACGATTGCGCTTTGGAATATCCCAAAATGTTTGTGGTTGATTTATCACTCGCAATCACCACCCTGCTATCGCACAGTTCATATGCCATATGAATAAGAAAATAATCAGCTTGTCTCTGTAATTATTCAGTGCTGAAGTGTCGCTCTGTGACCTTTATCAAGACACGATGAAGATCATTTGAAGTTCATGATGTCTTGATAAAGGTCACAGGCTGAAATGTCACCATTAGATGTGCCGAGTGTTAAAATGAATACGAAGAGGTTTTCTTCTAGGCTCGAGTTCCTTGTGATTTCTGAGTCATAAGAATAAGATTATAGGTTTGCTGACAGAAATGTGATGAAATTACTCATTTGACGTATTCAAGAATCACAGAATGATTATGAAGAGCTGAAAGCACAAAGAGAATGAAGAGATCATGGGAATTATAGAAGCCATCCCTTTCTTTTGGAGATATGGGGTGCCCTTTGTCCCCAACATCAGAGAGTGCCTCGCTGTCTACCAGGACTAATCATGGGTCAAAGTCTGCACTTTGCTCACAGAGCCAGTCGGAGCTGAGTGTGTTTTCGTCCCTCACTGTGTAAACTCTCACTCCGTTAACAACATCCTGCCCGGTGAAAAGCTTCCTTTGCTCAGATTTTCCCCAACTCAACACCATGCTGATCCGGATTGTGGTCCTGCTCCTCCTCTGCCTGTCCTCAGGAATGTGTGCCACGCTGGGCTACTACCAGACTCAAGCAGAGGAGGAGGAGGCCCCTGCTGTGAACACCACTGCTGTTGAGGCCCTGGAGCAGGAACCCACTGTAGCCCTGGAGCAGGAACCCACTGTAGCCATGGAGCAGGAACCCACTGTAGCCCTGGAGCAGGAACCCACTGTAGCCCTGGAGCAGGAAACCACTGTAGCCCTGGAGCAGGAAACCACGGTAGCAGATGCTCCTGTAACTGTGGAGGCCCCAGTAGCTGATTCCCCTGAAACTATTGTTGCTGATGAGTTAGTAGCTGAAATACCTGCAGCTGAACCCGAAGCAGGATGGCCCTATAGCAGATGTTGCTGTGGCCGAAGAGCCAGGGACAGAAACCGATGATATGACGGGGTGATATCTCTGCTCCAGATGTTATGGAAGCCCTTACTGTTGAAGCCCTGGCCCAGGAGGCACCTGACGAAGATAAGGGGGATGATAGTAGGGCAGTCCAGACGGACCAGTCCCTCGGCAGACCCTTGACCCAAGAAGAGGATTCCAGTTGGAGCCTCAGTTCAGTTAGAGACAGTTTCCAGACTGTCAATGGATACTTTGACTCTCTGGTGGAGCTGGTGGGGGGACGCAATGGTGTTTGCCAGTACCGCTGCAGATATGGTAAGAGTATTTGTTCTTCAAATTCTGTCACAATGTTGCTTAGTGTTCACAGGATTTTGCAATTGAGGGTTTTGTTGTCTCTGTTGTCAATTTATCAGCCACTGATTACTTGAAACTCATGATAAGATGTTACATCTGACTGCTGACATTGAACCACGTGAATACGTTCTGGTTATCAGCAGGGGAGTAGCTGTATGAACAAATAGCTGTTACATAATCTATTCAGGTTTTCTCAGACAGACGTACGCGTCTTTATCTAGTAATACATAAAACTGGGTGGTACAACTTGATTGTAATTAACGGCAGACATCCCAGAAGAAATCCTCAGAGATCCACGATCAGGAATATGTGATGATATTAGTTTGTTAGTGAGGGAACCAAATGGATCTTCACTATCTCCTCAGGAAAAACTCCTCAACCTCGCCCCGGCTACCAGACCCCAGAGCCCAATGGCTGCAGCTCCTTTCTGATGGGATTCCAGGTAGATGGCGCTGTATGTGTTCATGTTAATAGCGCTAACACTACTTGATCAAGCGCACACTGGGACTGAGCACAGCACCCCAGTCATTACCTCTGTACGCATGCACTGCACTGACACAGTACGGTGCCTTTTTTTTTGTCACAGTTTGACCTGGGGATCCCCGCCATGACCGAGTGCTGTGACCAGCTTGACGTGTGCTACGACACCTGCGGCACAAGCAAGTACCACTGCGACGGCAACTTCCGCCGGTGCGTGCATGGGATCTGCTCTGACCTCAAGAGGAGTCTGGGCTTCGTGTCGAAGGTCCAAGGTGAGATGCTTCCCCCGCATGTTTGGTCACGTGTTACACGCAAGACACACTGGATGGTGTGAATATGCTAGCAATATTTCAAATCTTGTAATTGTTTGAACTCTGCCTCCCTTTGCCTCTTTCTCTGCCTTGTCTTCTCAGCCTGTGAATCAATGGCAGATGCCATATACAACACGGTGTGGACACTTGGATGTAGGCCTTACATGAACAGCCAGAGGGCAGCATGCCTCTGTGAGGAAGAGGAGAAGGATGAGCTGTGACAGAAGACACCTTGGACCAGTCATGGATATTTACCCGTGTTCTGTAGGACAAATGACAGAGGCGAAGGGCATTTCCACAGAATATGTATTTATAGACTTTTTTGTCGAAGAGGAAATACTTCACAAAATGATTCAGACAACAAGAGGCCTCTCAGGATTCAGAGCCAGGGAGTTAAAAAGATGAAAATGAGTTTCATATGTTTTATCTATATGCAGTATCTGAACGTGACCTGCCCTCTCCCAGAATATCAGTTTCGCTCATGCATATTCTCCAACATTTGTTCTCTATAATCAACTTTGTTTTGAGGCCACAAATATGACTCCATTACCATAAATTATTTTGATGACTCCAAACGATGTGCCTGATGGGGAGGATATTTTAGTCGGATTAATTTCCTTCAGCGAGACACTTAATTACACTGGAGCAGTTTGGTCCTTATGCCTGTGTAAAAGTTGCCAAGCCAGTCTGCATCAAACAAACCTCAGCCAGTCTCATGTAAGTGACTAGTACTGTTAATGTTTTATGTACGTTTTTATTTGCCTTCTTGTTATTTATCTATGAATAAATGCATTACTAAGTGTAATTTATTACTGATTAACTGTATATTAATTGTCAGAGTGATGACATGCATAGTTTTAAGCCACAGCACCGATATTTCCTGTCCACCACACACAGAAATGTGTGTCATGCGGCCCAAACATTGATAATACACACTGAGAAATAAGGCAGAATGTATCTATGGATGTTCTACATGTATTTCTGTAACATAACTACAGTATACTGTATATCTGTAAGGGCAGCGCTGTAATCAGGCTTGAAAACTGCCTGCAACTGTGACCTAGAAAAGCATCCTTTATGCTGTAGTAGTTACAAATGAGCTGTGGCTCAACTCCAAATGACTTCGAATAGAAATGTCAGTCAGTTTAATGTCAGTAAATTGTGCCGTTGGGCAAAGTGTCATAGATTCACAAACTTGTCTGTATTAACCAGAATTAACCAGCAAAACCACAGCAGTGTGACTGACATCGGGACTTGCATGGGAATAAAGGGAGTGACTGTGTTTGTAATGTATACCAAATAAACCGTTATGGTCAGTGCATCTCCCGCACTCTACAAGTTACTCTGCATCTCTGATCTTTACTATGCTTTTTGTGATCCCTAGTCATGTGTAGTCATGCGTCGCTGGCGTTTCGTGTCGATGGCTGTACGCAGGTGTCACGGCTCAGGTAGGATGAAGATAGGGGCCTCCGCTCAGTATACGCTGGTCCTGGGGCTCACCGGTCCAAAGCTCCCGGCGCACACGTCCCCGACAGCTCTGAGCACAACGGGAGTCTCCTGCTCCACATACTAACACCCGGCAGTGGAGGAACACTTCCTGTCAACACACACACACACACACACACACACACACACACACACACACACACACACACACACACACACACAAACAGCTTAACAGCAGCTTCTTGCGAGCATAGAGGAGAGATAGGCGCTACCATCATGCAAGAAAGAACTGCTGATTCAAACAGATTTGTAGACAGAATACATGGACAATGTTATCTAACAATATGCCACTACACAGACGTAAGCATGCACTGCACACACACACACACACACACACACACTAGCCAGCTGGCTCCCAGCGTGGGTCTCTTACTCACTTGGTTGTCCTTGCCGATGAACTTAAAGACAGGGACCTGGTAGTGTTTGGAGAGTTGGTCCTTAGATGAGTACTGCCTCACTGTTTCATCGGAGATACACCTGGAGGGGAAGCCGCCGAGGGAAAAGAGAGGCATGCATGCAGTCAATATCTTAACACAATACTCACCGATCCATATGTGTTTCTAACAAGCTACTTCATCACTGTTAGCCATCTTCAGGCTCTGAAAGGCTGTTGTATTGTCAATCGGAAATCGTGAAAATAGATGATAGCCTTGCTTTGTTATTCGACCACGGCGTCCATTTAATAGCAGCGAGAAAAGTCTCTTTGGACTCAGGGGAGAAACGATTTGCCAAACGTTAAGTGTTTCCCAGATGATAAGGCGGCTCTGTGTTTGGTTTCTCTACCCAAAACCATTTTTATATTTTCTCTCCACATTCATCAGAGTGAGAGAGGCCGGTGGCATTTTTCACTTTACATTCCTCCGAGGGAGTGGAGATTTCCTGTCCCATAACTGTCAAGCTGCTTATTGTAAAGTCTTGTGGGAACGTTGCGGTTGGTTCAGATAAGGGATAGCCCTCATAACAGGACTATCCCTTGTCACGGGCCTGGATCTACTGCTGCCATTTATAACTGAGATGGTGTACTAAAATTTTCATTGTGCCCATGAGCAAGACACTTGGTACACTATGAGATCCGTGTGTCTTTTATTTTTTGGCGACACCTTTGGTGCTAAACAATCATTGCTGTGTTATTTTTCCCACTTGTCAGTCTAACAGTGTGGCCAGTACTGTGACGTCTTCCTCCTTGGATTTTCTGTTGATTCTGTTTGGGTTTTTCTAGGTAGTAGGTACTTTTCTTTGTCTGTTCAGCTATAATGGCAATAACTGGCTATGCTAACTACCCAGTTCTGCTTCCAGTAATGTAAAACGCATCACTTCACTACCTGACAGCAAATGTAAAAGGTTTCATGAGCTGGCTATAGGTTGAATCAGTATTGTGTTATGTCAAGCAGCAATAGATAGTAGCAAAACGGAAATGTCACAGATTATTAACCTAAGCTACTGTAACAGCTGTGCTAGCAATATGATGTGACTGATAACAGTTTACTATTCACCCGTCTCTGATGAGGTAATACTTAAGGGCCTGGTCAGCTTTGGGGCTCGGTGTGGCGAAGCAGCTCTCCACCAGGGCGCTCAGGCCCTCCACCCTCTCCCTCGGCTCCACCCCGAAGAACAGGGAGTCGTGCAGGCGGAGCTGGGGTGGGGCGCGATAGGGTTCGGAGAACTCGGCGCTCTTGAAGAGCTCCAGGGAGAAGGGGAAGACGCCCTCGCTGTGGCCTGCCAGCTCCAGGGCTGAATTGCGCAGGCTGGCCTGGTAGCCGTCGGTCACCTGGTACTCCCTGGGGAACTCGCAGGTAACTGGGAGCAGTAACTTGCTGGTGCGAACGATCATGTCCCTGTTGCTGCCGGGGCTTGCCCTGGGAAGGCCCGTCACCAGGTTGGTCCCCACTATCTTGTCAGCAGTCACCTGGGGCGTCAACATTCAGTTTATGTTACTTCATTTCCAGGTCATTGATAAACTCAAACTATAGCCCACATTTAAGGCACAAGCTTTTAATCATGTAATGATCAGATGTTTCTCCTAGTACTATCATAGCTGAATCCCTGAGAGACGTCACCCTTTGCTCATTCAGTCTCAGAGCGTCTGCTACCTAAGGCCATACTGAGGGGTTCTGACCTCCACCACTGTGCCGCAGGTCTTGAGGCTGAAGCTGAGGTTGATGTGTGTGCCATTGGAGACACCGCGGCAAGAGGAGTTGGACAGGAAGAGCTCCAGCCCTCCCACTAGGTCTTTAGGGACTGACACGTTTATGGAGCTGGAATCACAGTGGACTGGTACTGCAGGACAGAGGAAGTAGACAGTAGACACATAGACATTTACACTGTATCTATCTATCTATCTATCTATCTCTCTATCTATCTATCTATCTATCTGTCTGTCTGTCTGTCTATCTCTCTATCTCTCTCTCTCTATCTATCTATCTATCTATCTATCTATCTATCTATCTATCTATCTATCTATCTATCTATCTATCTATCTGTCTGTCTGTCTGTCTGTCTGTCTGTCTGTCTGTCTGTCTGTCTGTCTGTCTGTCTGTCTGTCTGTCTGTCTGTCTGTCTGTCTGTCTGTCTGTCTGTCTGTCTGTCTGTCTGTCTGTCTGTCTGTCTGTCTGTCTGTCTGTCTATCTATCTATCTATCTATCTATCTATTCTACACACACACACACACACACACACACACACTGCTCTCACCCTGGCATGTGCGTTTATCCTCTCCTAGCTCCAGCCCTCGGGGACAGAGGCATTGATAGGAGTCCAGCAGCGAGGAGCAGCCGTGGCTGCAGCCCCCGTTGTTAGCGTGACAGCCTGCGATCTCTGCACGGAGCAAGAGAGGGAAAGGCCCAGATAAAGACCGAGTAGTAATTATCTCTGCGCTACCCTCCATATAAATACTGCTGTATTGATGTACCTCTGCAGTTGTGTCCGTCCTCATCCAGCACGCGGCCCGGCCCACACTCACAACGCCTGGAGCCTTTAGTGTTCACGCACACCTCCACACATCCCCCGTTCCCCTTCTCACACTCGTTCACATCTGAATATAGAGCACAGCAGACCTGGGTCAAACACCATTTGTAAATAACTCTTGAATTTGCTTTTATGTGCTATGAGAACCGGATGGCGGGGGTTTACTGCTTCGGGGCAAAACAGAGAGTATTCCACAGAAGACTATAATAATCGACTTAGAAATACTTTAAAAGACTTTGAAATTGACTTTATAATTCTGGTGGGATGACAGAGAAAGAAACGGCACATGATG
Organism: Hoplostethus mediterraneus; assembly: GCA_034670385.1. Taxonomy (NCBI): domain Eukaryota; kingdom Metazoa; phylum Chordata; class Actinopteri; order Trachichthyiformes; family Trachichthyidae; genus Hoplostethus; species Hoplostethus mediterraneus. The sequence continues at coordinate 310,617 of JAXDDW010000195.1, forward strand.
AAATAAAGACGAGCAGAAAAGTGAATGGTTGGAAGCAGGAGTGAAAGGGAGGGGGTGACATCAATAGAGTGAGGAGAGAGACATTGATTGAGGACAGAGAGATGAAGAAGAGAGACGAAGTAATTTCTCAGTGGGCAGACAGATTTGGTTGATGGGTGAATAACGAGGTAATCACACTTCTTTAGGCTCGCTGGGTTCCCATAGCACGCTTGTCACCCATCATTAGGTGTGCAGTGCAGTGTGGTGCCCGCCAGCATCCACAAAGTTTTTTTTCTAAATGGCATAATACCTCTGGCCCCAGCCTGCCTCCCTCATCAGGCGTTGTGACTGTGTGCTATCACCCCTCCTCTTTGAGTTCATATATCCCATTTATTAGAAAACCTGAACATGATAGCCGGGACAGCGGCCGGGGTGTGGCGGGTCGAGGTTAGAGCAGCTGGTTCAAATCCCAATACCAGCTGGGAAAATGAGTAACGCTCTCCCCCTAAATGAGTAACTCTCTCCCCCCTCTCCCCTCGACAACTACTCCTGATGTGCAGAGCACTTAACCTCCGACTGCTCGGGTGGAGCCTCTTAATGGTGAACAATGGAAGCCTGCGGTCGTACTGGGAAGCTCAACATATGAGGCGCTAACATGAAACGGGCAAAAGAGCAGCTCATGCTCCCGGGTGTGAACGTGTGGAACGGTATGAATGTGAAGCAAGGTGACCGTGATTAAAATAACGGGTTAAAAAAAGACATCTGAAGGTGAATGAAAGAACAATGCCCTGGACAGCCGGAGGGGCTCGCTGCCTTGCTCATGGACATGCTGACACAGGGATGTGAAGCCGGGCCCTCTGGTTGACGGTACCGAAACACTTATCCTGTTCACTGTTGGTTTTTGTGGTCTGGTAATTCTAACCCCGTGGTTATATTGTGAATATCCTTTTAATTATTCATATTTGGATATGAAGATGCATGTGAACTCATCTGGAGTAACACCGGCTGCCCGTAAATCCACTCAGTGATCGTTCTTGTCAAGTTCAACATTCCCAGAACTGCTCCTTCTTCCGTGTTCTCTCCCTTATCTTCCTTTGTGTAACTGTTTTATCTGCACTCCTCTCTCTTCCTCCCACTCCCAGTCTCACCCAGGCAGGTCTGCTGGTCGGGTCCCAGGACGGTCCCGGGGGCGCAGAGACAGTCGGACTCCGGACAGTGGGGACCCCGACACTCCACCTCATCGCAGATGTCATAGAAATCTGGGTAACAGACAGAAACATCACTTGGTAAAAGAGATTAAAAAAAAAACCTTTGGACGCGGAAGATACTTTCTACACATCTGAGACGTTCACACTCACGGCCGCAGTAGACGTGGAAGCACACCGAGGGTCTGGGTAGACGGTAGACGTAGTAGCCCCCTCCGCAGGCCTTCACGTCCACGCTGGCGTTCCAGCGGCAGCAGTCGTCGTTGAAGCTGGCGCAGACGGGCAGGGTGACGACGCCGTCGCGGGGCTGCGGGTGGCTGCCGTTGAGCCAGATGGGCGCGTGGGTGCCGCAGTGGTTCTCGGAGATGCAGAAGGTGGGCATGGCGTCGCCGGCCATGCCCGTGAAGCGGTACCACTCCCCGGACACGTGGTTGTCACACAGAGGCGCCCCGCCGGAGGTCTGGTTCACGTGGTAGTCGGTGTTCCTCCAGGGTTCGTTCAGGCTGATGTAGGCGGAGCAGGGGTCCAGGGCTGAGGGAGACAGGATGGAGGAGCAGGAGAGCATATGTGAGTGCTGGTTAAGGGTTTAGGGAGGATGAGCTCTAGAGGAATGGAGCTGGGCAACATGTAGAATAGAGTCTAGGAGTTAGGAGTGATTCAAGTGTTACTTTCCATGCCCCCATCAATACTGCTCACTTGTCAGTCAAGTTTCACCTGTTTAGTCAATTCTAATTGGACTGAAAAGCCAACAGGCCGTCCACAAAGCAGTCTTTATCCACCGAGCTCTGTCGATGATGTCTGTTCTCTGCAGCCAGCCGTGCAGAATCAGGAGAAACGGCCCGAATGAGCCGAGTAAACCAAGTCCAGGAAAAAAAAAAAAAGCAATCGATAGGCTTCAACCATCTCCCCATGCTCTGGACGCCCTCCCAGCAATCTAATTAAGACGTGGACTTAAGCCCAAGCGAGGAGCCGTGCTGGCCAAGAAGACATGTGGGATGATGGGAGGATTGCAGGCGAAGGCGAGTGTTAATCACTGGACATCAGCGCGCGAGGGAGGGCGGGAAGGGGGGGGGGCGGGGTTAAACTGCAGGGGCGTAATGTCCCCAGCAGTAAAGCCAGAGAAAAGAGACATGACAGCCAGCAGCCGACACGTACCGGTTCTATGGACCCACCGCTGCACACCACGCCCCACCAATACTATTGCCTTTACATTAAGCTGCAAAAACGCACACACAGACACACACAGACACACACACACACACACACGCACAAACCACAACTCATAGTTTAGAGAAATTTACTGACTGCGCCCGAGTCCCCGAAGCTAAGACGAAACGTTGTGGGAGCAGGGACTCGTTTTTATGGCTGTGAAATGATCTCACCGCACACATCATTTTTTTCCTCCGGTAGTGCCTCTATCTTCACTCCTTCACTCTCAAGCCTAACGACCTGCTAATGGACGATCCATCTTGCCTCTACCTGCACAGGGATCAATCCATGACCTGGGATACTGACAGTATAAAAGGCTGTCTTTTTTTGGAGACATAGCAATTGACCCACCGTGCTCCAGCCACAGCAGCACAGTGGAGGCCAGAGGACACAGCTGACTCAAGCGGCTGCATGCTAATGGACGCTCTAAATCTTCCTGGAGGGACTAGAATGACTTAATGTGGCCGTTAAGGGCAACATAGAGCCATGCCTGACCTGCACGGAGAGGAGACGACTCCGGCAACCCATCTGAGTAAATGAGGCTCTCCGAGACGGTACAGATCTCCAGTGCAGAGCGCCCCGGTTCATTGTTCTTCATAATGAATCAATTGTTTTGTCGTCGTGATCTATAGTGAACAAAAGGACCACTGGTGATCATAGCGTAGAGATCACGGGTGTAAACACTCACCTATAGCTGCAGCAGCAGGGAGCAGAACGGTTAGCAGCAAGAATATCATGATGTGTTTTCTCAGTGTTGAAGAACGGTAATCCAAGTGTGTGTGTGTGTGTGTGTGTTTGAAGCTCTTCTGGTGCACTCTTAGGGAACGCCAGTCTTTAATATGCACCTCTTATCTCTTGGTACATGCGTGTGTGTGTGTGAGTGAGTCACATTGAGTCTCACCTTGACCCCAACTTCTGCTCCCCAGATCCAGTGACCATCCTCCCATTGTTCCAGAGACTCCTCTTATCCAGACTCCTATCCTCTTATCCCTCTGTCCTCCCTCCATCCCATCCTCATCCTCTCCACCCACCCGACACAAGCTAAAGCTCCTAAACCAAAAAAAAAAACAACCCTTGTTTTACTCTCATACTGTGTGAAATTGTGGCCGATGATGAGTGCTTTATCACTCCCTGTCACCGATGTTGTTACCCGTCCATTTTTAGAGGGAGCCGGACAGACGGGACAACGATCAAATCTGCAGTGGCATTAAAGCGGTCTGACTTATCCGCTTGACTGTCACACTGAAGCATCTTTCACTTCCAGCAGAGCTCTCAGGATTTAGACTTATCCTCATCCTCCTCGTCCTCATCTAACTCATTACTTACTTGGCCCACCAGTCTAGCCCAGAAACTGTACAAGCCTTTGACCCCTTTCACTTAGAAGGTTTCCCAAACTAACCTGACGTTTGCAGTTTTTTTTTTCTTTCTTCCCCCCCTCATATGTAATTAAATCAATGGCTTCTTTAATCAATGAGGCGGTTGGAGGAAATGAGGTGGAACATGTCAGCCTTCTTTTGTGATTACTCCTGGAAACAGACGTTGTTAGCTCCCCTGGCCTCGTGCCTCTACATGGCACAGGCGGATCCAATCAGCGCCAAGCAGAGGCAACTCTACTTTTCAATTGAATTGGACTAAACGATCTTCCACAGTTTATAGAATAAATGTTGAATTCTTATTGATTTTATTGATTATTTGTTTAGTGGTTCAGCTGTTGAGTGGGTGAACAATGTGTTGCTACATCGATATGGTATGCGTTTCCTCCACACACTGATCAATCAATGTGTTACTGCTGAATTACTAAAGGAAAAACAGAAAAAAGAGTAGAGTAGAGAGAAAACCCTCTACTCTCACTCTCTACTCTTTCTTTCTTTTACCAATTAGCTTTGAAATATCATTGCTTCATTTGAAATGTTTTTCACTCTTCAGTCAACTATCAGAACCATGAAGTTACAACAGTTACACATTGTATACAAACAAAGACTATTTTTTTCCCCACCCCTGCAGGTCTATCTTCATAGGATGTCCTGTACAGGAAGAGACTGGAGGCCAAGGAGAAGCAGAGGAGGCGGTCAGGACCTTGAGAGTCTGCTGGTTGTAAACATCTGCAACGTGTCGCATTAATCACGACGTCTTCAATGGAACAAAAACTTAAACTGGACCTCTAGTTCCAAAAACTGGATAAGGATTTTATTGATAATTGAATTACATATCTCTTTTATACATATTTCATAAATGATACAGGATTTTACATTTTCTCTTTTTTTGCCAACATTACAGCATCAGATGTCAACAGAAAAAAAGACCCAAAAAAAACAAACAAACCAGTAAGGTAGGAGGTCAGAATGGAGTACAAGATCGTTTCAATCCTATATTCTGCTTCACTCTTTAGGCATTTTTAAACATATTTTATTGTAAGTGTGCACAAACAAGATATTTCAAAACATAACACACGTTCAAAACATAGAATAAATGTAATCGGGAGAATAAAGGATGAAGGTGGATGAAACAGAGGAGAGAGGGGTGGAGTGGGAGCAGTGAGGTGAAGAGGGGTTGTATGGGAGGTGTTCCCCCGACATGCTAGCAGAGTGCGCCCTACACCTCCCAACTCAAATCCAGGACGTTAGTAACCGGGGGTCAAGAGGTCAGAGATATTCTTAAAAGGTGCACCGAGGATGGAGAGTGGTTTTCCATCTTTTGGGGGGACTATATAAATACAAGCCGCATGTCCACACGAGGGAGTAAATAAGGGGGGAGATGGGTGCGTGAGGTGGAGGGGTGATGGGGTGCAGTTGGTTGGCTGGGATCGAGTCAGATTTGGCAGGGCAGATTCTAAAGACATGGCAAAGATGTAGCCCTGCCCGTTGCCCTTTACAACTAGGAGTCTCTACAAACAACGTTCTTAAATTATCTTTGCAGTTTTTTTTGATAAATCATCTTTTTTATTTTTACATAATTTCCCATGTAAACATACATTCATGCAACACCCGCTTTATAATAAAGTTCCCTATATTTGATATATTTTGTTTACAAAAGAAAAATGAAAGAAAGAAAAAAACAAAAAAGGCAATAAAAGGGTGGATGGCATGATAAAAAGAAAAAAGAGGTGGTGATGATGGACAGACGTCTGGTGTAGAAACAGCAGTGGGGAGGGTTGGACTGCAGACTCTCACTCCTCCACAGCACATCTCCAAGGAAACACTATCGCATGGTGGTGGTGGTGTGTGTGTGTGTGTGTGCGTGCGTGTAAACGTGTGTGTAATCTGCCTATTGTGGAATAAAGGGATTTAAAGCTATTGATTACCATTGGGTGGGGTGAGGGAGGAATTGATTTGTAACGCTATTGACCAGCAGCGATTAGGGGCAAAGGATTCATGGATATGATGATCTGCACTTTGCCCACACACACACTCTTAAACACATGTGGATACAACACACACACACACACACACACACAAACACACACACACAAACTCATTCCCACTTACAAACATTCAAAAGAGCCCTCCTTTATATTGTGGAGGTTCGCTTGCCAAATAAAAAAGACCAACTTTCTCAGTGATCTTCTCATCACTACTTATCAACTCTTCTATACCGTGTATATCCTTTAACATCCAAAAGGCACAATTTCCCTTGGAGATAACACACACACACACACACACACACACACACACACACACACAAGGCCAAATCCTGCCTTGAGATCTGCATGGGTAACTTTTGATTTTACATAAAATCATGCACTTCAATAGAAAATCAGCAGTTCCCCACATGGCTCTCTGCAGCAGGGTTCAGCCTACGACACACACACACACACACACACACACACACACACACAGACACACACGTCAAAAACACGCAGGAGAAGATCGGACCGGTGTCTCTATCCAGGGGCGTCAGGTCATTGTGCTTTCCCTTGCCAGAGGTGACCTGCAGTGGTCTCTGTCGGTTCAGAGTGAAAAAGCTGGCTTCGACGTGAACAAATCAGAGAGAGAACAACCGGTCGTCACTGGAAACGCAAAACCGAAGCGGACAAAAAGGTTCATTCAATGACAAAAGCCCAGGAATGGACAACATAGATATGGCTTCTATAATCTTCAAAATAACCAATCGGGGGATGAGACTTGAGCTAGATGTGGCAAAGAAAACGGTCCAATTAAGTACAAAATTGCAACGACGCTCCTACACATTCACAAGTTTCTACTGAGGGCATACCATAGCATGCAGTCTACCCTGCCTTACCATCGAGGGAGCAGGCAGCGTTACAGTGGGAGGAGAGAACTCACGTCAGGATGGAAAGCCTCCTATGAATGAATGAATGCCATGTCCTCGTTTTTTTTTTTTTTTTTAAGTGTGCACCCTTTTGTTATTTTATTGACTGGCTGCTAAGCTTCGTGAGGGAGAGTTTCAAAATAAAGCTGTGATGTAACACCTCATAAATACACTTTACATGCTGCTCAAACCAAAGATCAAAGTCTGTTAGATTGTGGAAATCTTTACACTCCTTAGAAAAATGCTTCCAATTGGGGAAAAAAAAAAACCTGCATGTGATATTGTACTGTTCATTTTCTTCTCCAACCCCATTTCCTCCTTAACAGCTTCATGTCTTCTAAAGCCATAATATACACAGAGCTCATCAAAGTCTCAATCTATAGCATGCCTGGGGGGTATGTCTGTAAAACACTCACTAATAACTTCATTTCATTTCATTATATTTAGCATCTTCCAAGGCAATCTTTCTATTCACAAAATGAGGATTATGGAAAGAGTGTAATACACAGATTTTCATTTTCTGATTTGCCTCAGCATCGTTCTACTCTGGTGGCCGGTGCTGTTTAGTGTCTGGGCGCCTGACTGGATGGGTTGCAAGTTACTGAGGAATATATTATGTGTTTACCATCAAAATACATGAGAGTTAGGTCAAGGTAGTAAATGCATATAATGGTGTGTGTGTGTGTGTGTGTGTGTGACGGATAGTGGGCATTGGACTGTTGAGGGGGTCTTTAATGGCAGGAGATCTTCAGAAGATGCAGATGAATTTCTATTGAAATGATGTTCGTAAGGGAGCTCCTCCCCCCACTGAAAAAAAACTAGCCTCTGTTCATTTTATTTGATTGTATATATATATATATATATTGTTATATATATATGTATATTTTTTTCATAACAAATATACTATGGCTTTCAAAATAAAAAGTGCCAAAATATTTTTTGGAATAAAAGAACACACAGTGATGTTTTTGTCGGTAGTACTCTCATCCTTGCGCAGACTGGGTCAATACAGGACATCAACAGGAAGAGGAAATGAGGCGCGTTGCCTGACGTCATCCCCTGTGAAAGCCGAGACAGGCTCCCAATAAAGGTCACGCCGGGCAGGGCAGCTGTCAGTCACCCGGAGGGGGGTGTGGCTCAGGGAGGGAGGGGGAAAGGGGCAGCGGGTTTAAGCCACAGGAAGACAAGGGTCACCCGGTGGTCCGACTGCCCCCCCCCCCCCCCCGGGCCCCCCGGGCCCCCCGGCCCCGGCCCTCTGTCCACGCAGAGGAGTAGCGGGCTGGGCGAGGACATCCTTGTAAACTTTGATTCGTGGGATAGAGCCCCTCCCTGGAGCCCACCGCGTCTGAGAGTAGGCATGCGCGCGTGTGTGTGTTTACAGTTTTGACTGCTTGGGAAAAGCAGGACCACGCTGCTGTGTTAGACCGGTAGAGCGGCCGGGGGTCGGTGTCCCGGTGTCCCCAGAATGTACCCGACACACACTCAGCTGCCCCTCTGCATGCCCCCTCAGCCGGAGTACCGACTGGCACGGCACTTCCCTGTTTTGCCCGCTGGGGTTCCCTGCAGGCTGTCCCTCTGGAGTCTTGAGGCATATCCATAGTGCCCAGTTTAATTCCATCATCATCATCAGCATCAGCATCATCATCTTTTTTCGTGAGAGGGTTTCAGTTCCCGTTATTCTCACCCATCCTTCTATTTTAACGGCTTCACTTGCAACTGTAATCAGGGTTTTCAGTCAGGAAAGTAAAAAAAAAAAAAAAGAAAAAAAAGAAAACTAACTCCCACAGTCAAGAAAGGGGTGAGCTTACTGAGCGTGGGAGGGAGAGGGGGAGGGTCAAAAAGAGAGGAAAGAGAGGAGTGAGGGTGGACGGAAGGGGAGGGGGGCGGGGGGGGGGTGGGGGGTTGTAGGAGGGATGTAGGAGCTCAGAGGGGAGGGCCTCACTCTTCCCATCAATCTTTACTGGCGGTGAGCTGCTGGACCGGGAGCTGGAGCTGGAGCGGGTCCCGAAGACGCTTCAGATCCAACTCCACCTGGACAGGGAAAAGACAGAGCGAGGTAGAGAGAGAGAGAGAGAGAGAGAGAGAGAGGGTTTGAGAGAGAGAAAGAGAGAGGGTTAGGTCTAGCTATCACGGGTATGGGCTTTCACAAGTCCAAGTGTGTGAAGTGTGTGAAGTGTGTGAATCCCCGGCGTGACTCCCCCCTGCTCCACATATGCCGCGAACCATCCCGCTGCCCGGGCCGAGTGACCGTACCTCAGCGATGTCCTCCTTCAGCTTGTTGTACTTCTCCATGTCGAAGCGTGTCCTCTTCATGCCCTTGTGGAAGAACAGCAGATACTGTCTGTCTCTGGCGTCAGGATAGATGTACTCCTGCGGGTGACGGAGACATTGGAAGAGGAACCATCAGAATATATTCTCGCATGTCCCGCATTCAAGTCCTCGGAGCGGCAAAGTCACATCGGCAACAAATCCACGATCAACTCCTTTCAAAACCTCAACCACTCAACCACCAGGTTAAAAAAAAAAACACACCCAGGGGTGGTTCTGCAGACGGGCTTCGATTTCATGACAACAACGTCACCAGATCTGCTTTTTATTGCCCAAAGAATATAGCCGGGGTGCGGGGGTTTTATCTCTCTGGTTTACGCAGAGAAACTAGTGCCTGCTTTTATTACCACTAGATTAGATTATGTAACGCTCTCTGTAATGTTCTCTGGTCTCCCTACAAAAAACACTATTGGTTGCCAGGTTGGGGAAGCAGCGTTCAGCTTTTACGCCCCAGCAACAGTTTGATTTGAAGATTGGAAGTTCTCTTAATCATACATTATACTTTTTAATAAACCATTTTATACATATACTTTTTTATATTTCACTGTTTTATGTATGAAATGTGTCCTATAAATAACTGTGTCAGCCAGCATCCACCCTGCTGAATCCCTACCAGCTCCTACCAGGGGGCTGACCTGTGCTCTGACCTCCCCGTGGAGGAGGGCGAGAGAGAGAGAGACCACGATTTCGCTACAGGGGATCAACGTATCCCATTATTCCGCAAAAACACCCCAAAAAAAAAAAACATGGCCGACGTGCTCACCGGGAGGAAGTGACGTCTCTTACCTGGCGCGTGAGCACGAAGTAGGCGTACATGGCCATGGCTGTGCCGTAGGTGATGAAGTAGGTGACGGGCTCCATGATGTCCCAGGAGTACTCCCACCAGGTCAGCCGGGCCAGGATGCCGAACTGCGTGGCCATGTACGCCATGCCGCCCCACAGCACCCAGGTGGTGCGCCGCTCCGCCTTCTTACTCAACTCGTCCTTCACCTTCACGCGAGAAGACAACGAGGCAGCCGTCAAGTCAAGTCAAGAACACGAGCGGCGTCCAGGAGTCCACCGACCAAACATTTATTGAGATTTTTTAAATGGGAATCAGACTTCCACGTTAAAAAGGATGGAGAGGGAGTTGTAGACTAATATCTAGAGGATGCCCCGGGTGCAAATACTGTACTTGTACATGTCAAAAAAGGAAGTCAGACCTTCTCTAGGGGGCGGAGTTCAGAGTTGAGGTCCTCCAGTCGTCCGATCAGCTCGCGTTCTTTGCTGAGTTGGTGCTCCTCGATGCGCAGGGTGGTGTAGAGCTGCTGCACCAGGAACTTGACGTCGTTCAGCCTCTCTGCCTCCTCGTGGGCCAGCAGCTCTGAGACGCACACACACACACACACACACACGCACACACACACAGCATGGTTTAGTGCGGTTCACTTGTTGGAAGTAGTAAACGGTTTCTTCCTGAATGCCCCTGAATACCGAGTGCGACCTTGTTGCCGGCCCTCACCTCTCCGCGGTGGCCGCACGAGGTGTGTAGTGTCATTGATGACTAGCTTGAAATCGTCCAGCAGCAGGATGTCTATACCTGTGGAGGAGGCCACCCTCGCCCCATCTGGAGAAAGAGAGGAGAGAGGGGGATGGGGGGGGGGAGGTGGAAGGGAGAGAAGGCACTGATGGTTAGCTACTTGAAGCTTCACCTCTCAGGAAAATCAGCCTCTGAGCACCACTTGTTCCTGAATAATGAACCCTTCGAGTAGACTGAGGGTTGGGAAATCATTTCATAGCAATGTGAGTAATGTCCGTGTGTGTGTGTGTGTGTGTGTGTGAGCATACCTGTGGAGTAGATGGCTACTCGGTCAATGCCTCTGTCTTCTGCCTGGAGCTGTTGCAGGAAGACTCCCACGCAGTCGCTCAGCGGCTTGAGGGTGAACTGGCAGCGCTCTCGTCGGGACGGCAAACTGACCGAGATCACGGGCAGCCCGTTCTGATACACCACGGTCACCTCTGGGGGGGGGGGGGTTGCGGGCAAGACGAGGGGTGTCAGACAAAGCGGTCACAAACACAGTGAGTGTTTAATAACACCCCGAGGTCTGAATTTAACCAGGCTCTCTGGGGCGTTTGTGGACTGACTGGAACTTCTTGCTAAATTATTTAACACGACAAGTTGAGTGTTGAAAGATCACGAAGGACCTTGAGGCAGACTGACCTTTCCGCTGAACTTTCCTGCTCTGTAGTGTTATTGTATTTTTGCTTATGGACGTTGTTGTCCTGGGCTCATTTCTGAACAGACCGACTACACGACACAAGTCTGATCTTCTCAATGATGAGTTTAATGTTTCTCTCTCTCTCTCTCTCTCAGCACCAAATGCCGGGCAAACAACTCCTGGTGAGGAAATGGTGGTGTGGTGTGCAGACCCAGCAGGGGGCAGTACAGCAGCAGCACCACCACCACCCAACGGCAGCTCAACAACAAAGCTGCCAACCTGAGACGGGGCAACAATCCTGCAGCAGCACAACACGCTCCACTCACACCAGGCTTGGATCAGACAGTATCCACTAACTATTCTCAGCACTTGTTTTTTTTTTTTTACCTTCTTGGAGTACCAGCTGGGTCGGGTTTGCCAAATAGCACAATGGAATTACTGCCATGAAGTTTAGCCTCTTTTAAAGTCGATGTGTGGATTTTTTTGTTTTGTTTTCTAAGCGACAAAAAAAAAACAGGATCTGAATTGTCTTGATGCTGTAACCGCCCATACAGTTACACCAGGCGGGTTAAAACTGACTCTGGTTCGCATACCTCCATATACCGCACCCATGAATAGATCCTGTATCAACAGGAATACACCGACTGCTGTTTGGCCAAAAATAAGCCTGCCTCGCACCGTCCGGTCGGGGGGGGGGGGGGGGGGGAATCGATACAGTACAACATGGAGGATTTTGATAAGCTGATGCGAACGATCAATATATTTTATTTACACTGGGAGGACTGGGGTGCGCGCATATTGATGCACCTGTAAATCACGATGCTCTTGAATTGTGCCTTGAAGGAGAAGTTTCATCTTCTCTCTGCAGCGGACGGAAGGAGAGATGGATCAATACATCACGGCACCATAACGCCGTTTCCGCTCCCAATACTCAGCGCACAGGAAAACCAAACCCCATCATCACACAGCTGCGTGGCAAAGCGGTGTACTGCTGTCTTGGGAGCGCTCATCTGCAATCACCATGATCTAGCATCACCATGAAAAGTGTCTTTTTGTTGTTGTTGTCCTGTACCACTATTAAGCCCGGTAACTGGTTTCCTAACATAATAATAATAATAGCCTCTGACCCAGCTCTACTGGTCCGTAGCCAAACTCTGGTTATAATGAGCCTGCACAGCTTATACCATTATCATGCTGAGTGGTCCCTAATGACAGAGCGATGAATCAACTCTGAGCTGCGGGTCCGCGGCAGAGGTGATCCGGATCTGCCTCGCCGCTGCACCCGGCAACCTCTGCTGCCTCCTCGGGACCGCGGCGGTGAATCAGCACAACTCAACGCCAAAGAATTGCAGGATTATACGGGCTGCACGACACAGGCCAAAACACCCGCCAGGGATCGCTTTCAAGTATGTCTGGACCGCATTCAAAAAAACAAAAAAACAAAAAAAAAGACAGGCACACAGGCGCGTTTCTATTTCTCTTCCTCCATCACTGAAGACGCATCTTGTCCAATTTGTCGCCTTGCCACGAGCGTCTGCGCGCCTCTCCTCCTGCACCTGCTCCCTTTGTCCCCTTCCTGTCATCATTGGAAACTCGTGGCATGAAGGCCCTTTGCCTGTCTACCTGCCTGGCTCTCCTTCTCCTGCTAATGCTACAGCTATTAAAGCCCACTTTAAAAGCAAATCAGCACGCTCTGCAATGCTGTTTCATCGCCCCCCCACCCTGCTCTGTATCTCTATGGCCACTCTCACAGACAAGCAGATGTTACCCTGAGACAGATTTCAAATTAATGACTCCTGGCTGTTAACTCCAAATGAGCCTCCCCTGTCTGATCAGTGCATAGTTCCTCTCCAGAGCAGGACTCATTTATCTCGTGAGGGCTTAGAGACTGGATTTGGGTTTACTCTGACGAGGGGGGGAAACCCAAGCGGTCCGGCGGTGCCTTCCACCTCAGAGATGATACGGCTTATACAGTCATGGTTATATAGCCCATTAGCGTTAAAACAACAACTCAAACTCTCAAAAAAAAAAGCAAAGTGCCTGGAAAGACTGAGGGGCAGAGGAGGAAGGAGCAGGAAGTCTCACCTTCTGGAGCGGCGGAGGAACACAACAGTCTCTGACCCTGCCACGAGGGGGCGCCCCTCCAAACCTGCAGACAGAAGGAGAGAAAAAGCAAAAGAGGAACAGGACATGGTTACTTCCACCACAGTGCAGCAAACATATTCCTCATCTAACATGTCTCTCTCCCGCTGACGTGAAGCCAGAGATGCCGTGGGCTGTTCTGGAGTGTAAAACTACACTCCTGCTGAACGTTTACTCGCGGGACTGACCAAGTATTATGTTACAAAATGGCTTCTCTCCATTTCAGCCTCCACAACTTCTCCCTTGGGCAAGAATGGAGCCACGCCCAAGAAAGGCAGACATACCGATCTAACTGAAGCTGCCCAGTTATGGAAACATGGAACAAAACACACACACACACACACACACACACATATACGCACACACACACACGCATGCAGGAAATCTTGCAATATATATATATATATATATATATATACACTGACCAATATCCACACAAAAAAAAACACCACTTTGAGGACTACAACACAATGGGAGACCCGGTGAGAAGGCAGCCAAATATACTCTGGATAACAATGTGGTTCAGGATGCATACTGGGCCAAGGGAGGGAAACACTCTGCTCATGTCAGACGCTGAGAGAGGAGGGAGGGAGGGGAGGGGAGGGGAGGGGAGGGGAGGGGAGGACCAACAGAGGGTGGGGGGGACGACAAGCGCTTGGGAAACCCCTCCTCACGCTTTTGCTGCTGAATGCTTCCAGCGAGGCAGAACGAGGGAGTGTCCGCGTGCACACGGCACATGTTTCCAATCGGAGCGAGTCACGTTTTTTTTTTCTTCACTGAGCCGAGATGGAGCCTTCTAAGGAGTACCACGTAATATTAGATCTGCTGGGAGGGAGGGAGGGAGGGGCGTGGGTGAGGATGAGACAAAGGAAATCAAGCAGTAACAGAATGCCGGCGGGGGGGTGAAAAAACTTTTTTCTGATGAGAGATACATGCACGCGCACACAATATGCCTCTACTGCACCACAAAACAAAGCCCTGTTTCTATTGTTTCTACTGCCTCGTGTTTAATGAGGACGCCCGGAGTCAAACCGTTCTCAGAGCTGTTGCCTCTCTCAGAGCCGGCAGCACCGCACTCCACATCCAACGCACCTCAGAAACACCAGCCTGATGCACTCACAGGGTCATATTCCACTGATATCAGATTTACTACACACACACACACACACACACACACGTGCACACACGTGCACACACTATACTCAACAAACCACAACAGATTACAGCAGGGATTCAAATCATAGCTTCTTCTTTTATGACTCACCCTCACTACCGTGTAAAGCTGTGTGAAATGTAGGCTGCAAAGAGCTGTCAGAGGACAAGAGCTGTGTGTGTGTGTGTGTGTGTGTGTGTGTGTGTGTGTGTGTGTTGTCACTGCAACCTTTCTGAAAACAGTTGCAAGGTTGAGCTAAACACAAGCACTGTGCCTGCCTGACCCAGCGTGGCGTCTCCTGGCTCTGCAGGCGGCAAACGGCCCGACTCCGGTGAAACTAACGGGACCCAAAAGCGAGGCTGCAACTCGCTGTGCTGGCGCAGGGGTGTAAGAAGTAGAAGTACAAAGTAGAAGTACTGACCGTGTTTTTCCTCCACCCATCCCATATACCAGGTGATTCGCATTAGCACAACTCTTCATCTTGGTCAGAGCAAATACGTGGTTAGGATTTCTACTTTCTGAAGCTTTAACTTTCTACCTTTTTTACCACCCCTGGTGCTGGGTGCCTGGGTGCCTGGGTGCCTGGGTGCCACGTTTTACACGATAACCCAGCAAAATCCTGGCTCACCCCTTCGCGATCCTGGCTCTGGCGATAGAAGCACCGAGAGAGGAAGCGCAGGTGCCCAGAACACAATCGCATTTATTCCCACTGAGCGAACTGATCAGAGAGCCCCGGTGATGCGAGGGGCGGAGGCTTGGGGGATATAATGGCATCAGTAACAAAACAGTCCTGGCTCATGCACTATTCACTATTCACAACTACCTTCCTGGGTTATTGTGGCCAGGTGGGCGGGGGGGGGTTTGTGACACAATAAACAGTTACAATGAGTTTAGTGATTTTCAATTTAAGGTCAATCTATCTGAATGATGCTGCCCCGGTAAACCCCACCCACCCATCTGGTCCTCCAAGCAGGCTGCACGTCCTTTGTGATCCAGGTCGCGAGTAGCCCCGCCCCCCCTCCTGCCTCCAGCCTAAACCTGCAACCCCCCAGTATCAGCTCTGTGGCGAGAGGCTCGGACCGACCCGGCCGCCAATCAAACGGGTGATTAAATGTCCCCGGCTGTCAATCAGGGAACGCCACTGCCAATCACAACGACCTCGCTTGTCTAGTCCAGATAGTCCAGATAGTCCAAACAAGTCAGACTGCTGTAACTATGAGTAATGGGGATGTGGATGGGATGGATGTTTACAATAACACACGCACACACACACACACACACACACACACACACAGTGACAGTGTTTCGGGGGGGGTTGGAGTGGTGGTGGTGGTGGGTGCTAATGTGTTAACAGCTCTCAAGCCAGGATGAGTGGTGACATTAATTAGTGATTAAGTCCTAACCAGTCTGTTTCCTGCACTGGACCGTGACCGCTCCCTCTGTAGCTCTCTCTCTCCCTCTGTAGCTCTCTCTCTCCCTCTGTAGCTCTCTCTCTCTCTCTCTCTCTCTCTCTGTCTCCCTTTCACTCTCTGCCTCTGTGCCTCGCCTCGTCTCTAGGAGGACGATCCTAAGAAAAGGGGAAGGAGCACAGAGCCGGGGGAGAGCTAAGCACCTGCAATGCAACACTTCCTCTCCATCCACACCCTTTCAGAGGCTACAAGGCGAGGGTGGGGGGTGTGGGGAGGGTGGGGGGTGTGTGTGTCCAGATGCACAGCCCTTTGCTGAGTCTTCACTTGCACTAGCGCCGCGTTCCCTGCTCCGCTCCCAAGAGAGGGGGGAAAAGGGGAAACGTCTGGCAAAAACTTTTGTTCTCTTTTTTTTTCACCTCCAGCCAATCACAGGGAATGTCAAAGTTTTGTGTACTCGGGGAAAAAAAAACTTACTGCTGCAGCGATGAGGCAGGACTTCTATAATGGCTTCCACTGTGGAGTGAAAATCACCACGGGGATCACTGTGTGTGTGTGTGTGTGTGTGTGTGTGTGTGCCTGCCCTGTTTTCGATGGCCAAGATATGGGAACGTTACGATGAGGATATTTAACGGGTACTAAGTAGAGTAGAGCCCGAACAGTGATTAGGCTTGCTGATCAGATAAGTGCTGAGAAAGGTGTTTCCTGGCAGGGCCCGGGATAACTGCGCAGCCTGCAGAGTAGCGGTCCGGCGCCGCTGCTGCTGCTGCTCAGGCCCGTTCGTTACCCATCAGCCCTGCTGAACACCAGGAGGAAGAGTTCCACTGGATACCCACAATGCAACACCGACACCCGCCCACGCCGCCTCACAGCGCTAAAGAGACAGGGCGGGATTACAAACATATGTGCGAGTGGCGTCTATTCACAAAATGTACGACTGTGTGCGATGCGCGCGCGTGTGTGTGTGTGTGTGTGTGTGTGTGTGCAGGTGCATGTGTGTGTGTGTGTGTGTGTGTGGACCGTCTGTTCTCCAGGCTGTTTGTCAGCGGTAGCTACGGAGCGACGGGGGCTCCTCTCTCCCTCGGCACGCCGCCACCCAAACGCTGCCTGAAATATTTAACAGCGTAGCAGCAGTCAATAGCACAGCAACCTTGGAATCAATGTCATGCAGCCAGGGGAGAGAGAGGGAGGGAGAGAGAGGGAGAGAGGGAGAGGGAGAGGAAAAGAAAGGAAGAATGGAAGGATAAACGGAGGAGCGACGGGCAGCAGGGGAGCGATAGAGATAAATGAAGGCTGGAGTAAAACGGCGTGAGTCACCAGCGTACGTACGATACTGTACCCTGCAGCAGACAGCCTCCCCTCCCAGACATGACTACACTGGTGCAGCTGTAGTGGTAGCAAAGAAAGAGCGAGGGAGGGAGGGAGGGAGGGAGGGAGGCATGAAGGGAAAGAGAGGTAGGGAGGGAGATGGAAAAAAAAAAAGAGAAAGAGTAAGCTGTGAATGTGAGGATAGCCGGGGGGGGAGGGAGGGAGGGAGGGAGTAGAGGACTGACTGGGTGAGTAGGGGGTGGGTGGGGGGGGGATTGCTGATCACTGCAGTAAAGGAATCCCTCGTCTAGAAAGGGGGGTTGCCCCTCGCCTTCACTCTCCCTCCCTCCCTCCCTCCCTCCCTCCTCTCCTCACACGAATCCTGATGTGCTTGTTTGATCTGCTCTGATTCCTCCTCTGCTCTGCACTCAAACAACCACTGCATTTCAGCACTGTGGTGTGTGTGTGTGTGTGTGTGTGTGTGTGTGTGTGTGTGCGTGTGCATTACAAGCTCCTTCAATGAAACTCTTATTGGGCGTGTACCCGGTGTGCATACCCGTGGAGAGCGGGGAAAAAAAGAAAAGAAAACGTGTACTACAATACTCTCCCGCTCCCGACACGGTGATCACACGCGTAACCGCGATGCACGCGGGCGCCATGGCGATCGATCCGCAGTGAAAAATTGACCGGTAACTACGACTCAACGCACAGACGCACGTGCTAGTGAACCCGCTGCACCGACACGTTTCACCACGGTACACCGGGGGGGGGGGGGGAAGAGGGGACGGCCACGCGGCGACTCCAGAGCAGGAAACCGCCACTTCCTCCCTTTCGCTCTGTTAGGATCCCTGACAACATAATGACGCTCGTGTACTCACAAAACTAGGACTCGTTTTTTGGGTCCCCAATTACGCGTGTGTGTGTGTGTGAGAAATTTTGTTGATGCATTTAGCTTCCTCCTCCTTTTGTGCATAAACTCATAAACTGTCACTGGAGCTGCTCTGCAGGAGGATTGGAAGCTACTGTAACACCGCCGGAGGGGAAAAACAAGAAATAGGCAGAGGCGTGTGGTACTGAGACAAATCCTGAACAGCCACAGAACCAGAGCAGCTTATTATGACCATTAGTTTTCTATATGATATATGATAACACCCGCTGAGACAAACACTCTTAAACCGTCGTTTTTTTTGGCTGTGTTGTTCTAAAATTCCTTGATCAGAGCCAGTTATGTCTGCATCTGGACAGGGGAACACACACACACACACACACACACACACACACACACACACACACACACACACACACACACACACACACACACACACACACACACACACACACACACACACACACACACACACACACACACACACACACACACACACACACACACACACACACACACACACACACAAAATGACACAGCAGTTTCTTCCTCTTGTCCACAGGGAGAAGACGGGTGCAGAACGTGGCGTGTGTGCGCGCGCACGTGCACATCACGCGCTGAGGGATCGGTGACATAAATCCCGTTTCTCGGTGCCCTTTCTGGGGGAGTGGAAAAACCCTCTGCCATTTATCTGCACGATGACCACATCCATCTGCCTGGGAATGGAGGTGTCTTGGGGCACAGGGTACCAGATGAGGTATACACACAGTATCATACATATACAGTACACACACACACACACACACATCCATAAAGTATACAGGCCGGTCATTCAGAAATATATCAGCCCTGTATGTGATTTTTTTATCAGGTGTCCTCGTGAGTCGTACTCAAATCTTTTATTTCTAATTCCTTTCACTGGTAGAGACTTTGACGTGAGGACAGATTTACACTCAGGAGAGGAGGGGATCAATTTCCCGGGTCGCTTGATCATTGCGATAATGTCTCGGGGGGGGTCAAGGAGAGGCGGGTGCTCCATCACGCCGCCGTGACGGACCGGGAGAGCAGAAAGATAGTCAAGGTAGGGTCAGCGGGAGGTCAAAGCTAACGGGACCAGATTAATACACACTCAGATCTCACATCTCTGGCCGGGCGGTGAATGCACCTTTCCTTCATCCCTGCGGAGACTTAGCACGTCAACTTATGTCAAAACTGCCTTTCCACGCGATGCTCGATGCCAGTTCCCCCCAGACGTACTGAAAAAAGGGGACCAAAAAATGTCACCGCAAACTCTCTCAACTATATGAGGAAGGGCAGAACGTGGTTGTGTCCTGTCCTCTATCTCACTACTGTGTCATCTTCTTCCTGTCTTTGTCCTGCTCAGGGCTCAGGCGAGGTCCTGTCCACTCAGCTCTTGGCAAACCCCCCCCCTCCCCCCCCCGCCTCCCCACTGTGGGCTTCAAAAAAACAACAACTCATGCACTCACTCGACCCCCATGCACACACACACACACACATTCACAGCCCTCGAAGAAACACAGACAAAAGCACACCTAGATACGCCGACGAGCACTCAGCGATAGCAACACGCGGCGTGACGGTAATCAGCCTCCCGCCTCAGCAGCGACGAGCTTATGTAACGGAGGAAACGCTGTCGCTTCTCCCTCGCCTGGTAAAAACCCTATTAACAGATACGCTATCTGCAGTTAGATTCTTGAATGCCTCAATATTAAGCAATCTCTGTTCACACACACTCACACACTCACACACACACACACACACACACACACACGAGAGAGGAACTGTGACAGAGCGCAGCGCGGCTCGGGGAGGCATGTACCAATCTGATCCCTCCACTGCAATGCAGAGTTGATGATGAAAACAAGCCTCTCTCTGATTAGACTATTTCCAACATCAAAAAAAAAAAAAAAACCACGGCGGTTACGGCGAGATATAAATAATTCCCGCTTAATCTTCCATTCCAGTTCAATAAATTGCCTTTTTTCGGGGGCCGCAGACACGCTGTGACTCATTAACGCTAAAGCTCATGGCTCTTTTTTTTTTTTTCATTCACAGGATTAAATCTGAGCTGTGGAAGGAATCCATTTCTATGACACATGGGAGCAGGGGAGCAGGCCCCTTCCGATAAGCCAGGACCCCCGTCCCCAAACCGCCACCCTCCCTCCCTCCCCTCCCCTCCCCTCCCCTCCCCTCCCCTCGACCAACAGCAGTGGAATCGGATGGTGGCTCGCAACGCTGCTCTTCAGGTTCCCGGCCCTGGAACCTGAATAAAAAATGTTGTGAAACACGCACTACTCCCAACCACTTCTGTATTTTCCAGCTTTCTCTGTGCGTAGAAGCTGAAAGTGATGTTTGCACGCCCGATGTATGCATGCGATTGTGCGCGTGCATGTGTGTGTGTGTGTGTGTGTGTGTGTGTGTGTGTGTGTGTGCTTACGGTCAAGTCTGCCGGCACAGTGTGACCCTTTTAGATTGCTCATACGCCAGATGGCACTAGCCTCTGGTGTCAGTGTTAATTTCAGTGTTGGGTCACGCAATGCTCAGCTACCGCTACCTAGCAGGCTGAAAGGAGAGAACGTCTTCATGCCCTCCTCTGGCTTTTTTTTCTTTTTCTTCTTCTCCTCCTTCACTCCATCTTCACTTTCACCGGCTTTATTAGGCTTTTCCCGCACAATTCAAGACACTGCTGACATCCATAGATGGAGATGATCAATCTGGCATGCAGTCGCTATCTCAGGAATGCATGCATGTCCAGCCTTACCCACACATTCACACACATTCACACACACACACACCTACAGAAAGCAGAGCTTGTGTGTATGTGTCCACAGCCCCTGATCTAACTGGTGATGCTACCAGCCCTGATAAAGCCTCAGGAGGGTAGCAGGTTGGAGGCCTGCTGCTCCTTCACATCACACACATCACAGACCAATCAATGCTGCTGAATAAGCACTGCTCAAATCTCACTCATTCTCATTTCTCCCTCCCTGCTTTCCCACCACCACCCACCAACCACCACCCACCACCCACCACCACCACCACCACCAGTGCATGGAGCAGCTCTGCTTTCTGTACTTCTCTTTGCAAGTACACCTCGGAGACTACAGGAACATTTTGCAGCACCATCCCCCGTTGCTCTTGGATACATTAATCATACACGGGGAGATCCAACGCTCGCTTTGAATTGCGCAATAGAAAAAAAAAAAGAAAAAAAAAAAGTACCTCTCCTCTTCTACTTCCTCTTTTCTCTCTAAGACACCGAGGCGAGGACGGCGCTCGTCGGATTCGGGGGCATAATAAACACGGTGCGATTTATGTCGACTCGACAAACGAATCGCCGTGTTTTTCAGGTGTGAGATAAACGGGCCGTTAAAGAGGTGTAAAACACAACTTTCAGAAGGATTCCTGTGGTGAAAGAAAATCCCTTCGAGATGAAAAGTTTATGACCACTTTCATTTAAATCCACATTGAATCACAAATTCTGTTTGAAGCAGATGAATTAGTACTGGGTCATCATCAGTGTGTGTCTCATCTATGACGCTGAAGGGCAGAAGATCCACCTTCCCCCCTCTGCTCCGTCTCTCGCCTCATTTTCATCATCCCTGTCCAAAATGACATCCGTGCACCTTTTAGCTCAACGTAGGAAGACAAGTCAACTAAAACTTTTACTCGGTGAAAACAAGTCATCTATAAGTGAATGCACTGTTTCGTTTGGTGAAATGAAATAGTCAGTGGATAAAAAAGTGGTATCCAGACGTTTTTCAATAATGTCAGTTCAGACAAAACATTTAATGAAACTAACTCAGTAAAAACTAAGTCAAGGCAGCCGGGTGGCGACTGTTTATGTTGATGAGGACGTTGAGTGATAGCGAGCGAGGAGCGGAGAAGGGCGGCGTTGTCGGACTAACAGGATTCTCCCACGGTGACGCTACAACCATCCGTTACGGTGCTTCAGGACGGGTGGAGGTGAAATGTATCAAGCAATCCTTTTTTAAAACGACATTTTAAGAGATATGGTCTGACAACACCAAGGCGACTCAAGACCCTTAGGTCAGGGACAAATGAATACACACCGATTTGTTCAGGCACAGACGCACCCTGGAGCACAAACAGTACATGATGTCGTAAAGCTATAATCAAGTGCTGCGGTGATAACCGCGGTACCGCTTTGAGTGATTGGACCGTCTCCAATCTCTTACAGTTTATCTCTCTCTCTCTTCACACACACACACCACAGATAGACCTGGCATCTATAAAGAACCTTATCTATTTTCAATAAAAGAGTCAATGGGCTCTACTGTCTCAAAAGTTAAGTTGCAAAGCCAATTCTCACAGTGACGACTGGGAATCGGTCGGTTTGTGTCCGAAGGTAAAGCAGAAGACGTAATTAGTTATTTTGCAAAGTGTTGCTTTCCTAACTGGTAAAAACAAAACATCTAGTCTAGGTTTTAACAATCTTCTCCTGACTCAGACTGGATCCAGCAGCGAGACTGGCTTGTGTCGGCTCTCTGAGAAGATGTAAGGTGACGTTCAGGGGGCAGCGGTACAGTAGTTCACAAACAGCTGTGAATTCTGTGAAGTGGCTGCTGTTATTTTACGGAGCGCTGTCTGGAAAAAGCTGCTTTTGAAGGACCCTGCCAGATCATCGGGGGTCTCTATCCTCTGACCATTCATGATGCCCTGAACACACACACACACACACACACCAAGGCCATGGACATGCACAGCCACCGACAACACCGCCCCCCATGCCTGAGGTTATGACCTGGATGGTGAAAGTACAAAGCCCACCAAAGCCCCGGCTGCTGGAGCGCAGAGAGCTCAGCGTTCAACTGCCATCGGTCTGCAGCAGGAGTTTTCTACCTTTATTTTGGGATGTTTTTTTTAAAGATAAATAGTCTGGCAAACCGAATCCACAGAACAATCCATAACAACTCTGCCCCTTCCTCGTTTTTCTTCTTAAAAAAGAGAAATAAATCAGCCTAATGAGAACATAAAAGGCTGTGAAAATCCGTTTCCTTTCTACTGAAGATATTCTGCCGGTTTCACTTTTGTGCATCGGACCACATGGGCATTCAGCATCCCAGACATTCCCAGGGCTGAGAAGTGGGCTAATGAATGCAACTCGGAAAACAGACACGGCTAGACGCTGTCCCGGTGGCTAACGGGAGGCGTCTGAAAGAGGAGTCTGCACCAACCGAGGTGGACTCACACACACACCGCTGTCCTCCTTCATTCATCTTAGCGAGGACTTTTTTTCCTCTATGGCCTCAACTGTTCAAGCTAGTGGACGACGGTAAAGAATGAATATTTTTTTTACAGGAGATAGATTCTAGGATTTTTCGTCTGACTCCACTCCGGGGCCGTTCAGAGCGAGCGTCAAACACTCACAGATCTTCTGCCAAAACAAAGAGGGGCCATGTGCAAGGGGGCAGCACTCCCACACAGTCCCACAGGCCAGGCTGGTGAAGAAGAACAAAGTGGGCCAGAGTCTGCGAGCCGTCTTTCATTCTGCCCACCTGCAGGCGTGAGGGAGTGTTGGGGAGTCACAGCGGCGGTCAGATTAGCAGACGAGGCTTCTCTCGGATGTCAGAGAGGTCACCGCAAAACACACACACACACACACACACCTGCACCGACTCACACAGGAAGACTGAGGAAAGCAGGTGGTGTCTAACAGAGTCCGACGTAGAGTTACTTTGTAAAAGGGTTGCCCCTCCGTCCTCCCATCTCTCTCCGTTCAATCACCTCGCCTCCAGTTCTTCCTCCCCTCCCCTCTCGGCCCTGACCTGAAATCAAAGTCTGCTAGTCAGCCTCTCTAATGCGTGCCCTTGGCCCTGATGAAAACCCTATCCCCGTATCTCCCCGTCCTCCTGTAGCCATTAACAATATCTTGATCCTCGTCTTCGGTATTCCTCTCATTGTGTCGTCTTTTTAGTTCCAGTTTGAATGTGATTTGATTTTCCTTCCTCCGTTGCTCACCCCTCCACTGCCATTGTTCCTCCCTCTTTTCTTCCCCTTCTCTCTCTCTCTCTCTCTCTCTCTCTCAAAGTCGTCCCCCTCTGTCCCCCCTCGGACGGCGGAGGCTCATCGCTGCGATCTCATGCTCGTACCTTGCAGCGGGGCAGAGCAGATTAGCGGCTCAACGGCTCAAATGTCATCGCGGTCTCGCGTCCCCACAGTGTCACCTCTGGCATGTCATCACCGGGGCACGGAAACAACAGGGCCACAGCTTGATTACGGCTGATAGCACGAGTGCTACAAAGGCGGCGACAGGAGCTTTGCTGCCACCGCTTTCAAATCCAGTCTGAAATACTGTTAAGGGGTGAGAGGTTAAGTGGTTTGCTGTATTTCTCTTATTCCTGTGGATAACTGGCCAAACAATGTGATGTCATGTTGAGATATTTCAGCTACAGTAGCCTCAATAGACCATAATGCAATGCTGCCACTAGGCATGTTACATTTCATTCATGTGCCTGTACAACCAACCTCTGATTGAAAGCAACAACTTCATTCTCTGTGGGTTGTTGAAAGGCATTCTGGGAAACGTAGGAAAATAGGTACAGCAAAAAGTGAATTACAACATCAAAAATAGATTTTTGTCCTTTGAAAACTATTACAGAGTAATGATGATCAATGAAAGTGTAAGAATCAATCAGACTGATCAATCGGATTAAAGATCATCTGCCAGAAAACGGGTAATGTCACGCCAGGAAAAGTGCTTTCTGCTTAAATTCTTGCCATTGATTTTGTGATCGATCACAGCAGGGGACTGAGAGGCAGTCCTCCTACAGACACACACTCACACTCTCTCTTTCTTGGGGTGTGACAACGCGTTTTATGGATACCAATGATAAAAATGAGGGAGGAAAATATCTCTGTGGAGGATTCATTTTTCAGCCCCATTAAAAAGAAACTCCTGTTCTAAATGTTGCCTCTCAAAAGCTTCAGTGAAGGTTATTTGACTACTAGAGTATAATGTTCCAATCAATAATCAATCGTCACTCAACATAAACCACTCTCCAGACATAAGAGAATACCAGACTGCTCTTTCTCACAAAGTTTGAATGAAAAGATGCAAGAAGCAGGAGAAAAATCACCACCATGCTCTTAACCCCCCCACCCAGAAACTCGCTTTTTTTGGTGTGGTTTTATAAATGCAATATCCATGAGGTCTTAGAGCACACACACACACACACACACACACACACACCTACACACACACACACACACACACACACACACACAAATAGATCGATAATGCAATTAGACACACTGACTGCTATCTCAGCCTCATGACAGGCTTACATGTAGTTTTAAGCTTTACTAAGCCAGTATCGCAGATCTATGTGTCATGAAGGAATCTATCTTGTGCCATTTGACTTTGAGGCAAAAAAAAAAAAAAAAAAAACTCAACGCCAAATTTAATCCTCGAGCCACCATCACCACACGGGGCTCGGAGCGGTTCAGACTTTTTCCGACCGATTTAGACCCGTTTTGTTTTTCTCAGCCGACTAAAACGCCGAGGTTCAAAACGACACTTTAAAACCTGACAGCATCTTTTGTGCGTTGACAATTTTTTGCAAGGATGGCCTCGCGATCAAGCCGGTCCCTTAGCTGCGTCGGTGCTGGCGGGAAAAAACACGAACAAACCAGCAGCCGACTGTTTTCTCCCTCATTTATTTCTCTGTGTCTTTCCCCCCCCGACCGGCCTTGGGAGAGAGAATAAGAAGAAGAGGAGGAGGAGAAAATAAAGAGCTACCGCGGGACGCCGATCAACACACACACAGTCCAGGCGGGCGAGCCAGGACCGAGCGCTCAGGAGAATTAGGCGCGACCTTCAGCGCAAAAGAGATGACTCATATCAATCTGCTGTTTAAATAAGAGCCAGGGCACACGGTTTATCAGCTCTGATCCTAAGCTCCTGCCCTGTCCTTTTGAAGTGAAGCGCTCTACACCCTTACGGTACACACTCGATCCCTGCACCCAGAGTACACGACGGCACCCACAGCGAGGAGCCGTCATAGGACCGGAGGTCCATCCGTCTGAGGGATTGGTCAAAAAATTTAATTTAATTTTAAATGTCAATTCATTAAAAAAAAAAAAAATCCACTTAAAAAGAATTAACTTGGATTATGGAGGGAGAAGAGCTCGGTGGGCGGACGGGGTTATAATAATAATAATAATATAATGAAGCCGTGCAGGTCGAGAGTCTGCTTCAAGGGTGTCGCTGAGACTGGAGGAAGATCAGTCAGGAGAGAGAGAGACGCTTTACGAGGGCCCGAGAAAAGAAAAATAGAGCGGGTATATATTACGTGACGACAAATAAGTCACGTTTTGAATGTTGACGGGAGAATTCGGTGTGACTACATTAAAACCCAACGCATTTGTGACCCTTTACGGGACTTAACGCGGGGATGAGTTACGAGTTTGGAGCAGCTCCTCCTCACAGTTTATGGTCAATCAGCCTAAATGGACGGCGTGGCACCGACTCTCGCTGAGCTGATGCCGTAAAAGGAGAAGGAGAGAAGGAGGAATGGAAACAGAGAGAGAGAGAGAGAGAGAGAGAGAGAGAGAGAGAGAGAGAGAGAGAGAGAGAGAGAGAGAGAGAGAGAGAGAGAGAGAGACCTGCGCTCTAGAAAACCCTTAAAGGGCATGAGCGCTGCAGAAAGAAGTGGTTTGTTTGAAGGGGAGTGTCTGCTACTTCTGCTTGGGACAGTTCAATACCTCTTTTATATCGTGTGTGGCACAACTACACACACACACACACACACACACACACACACACACACACACACACACAAATAGACAACTAACTTCTCCCTGCCTCCTGGTGAACACAACAGCCATTGTTTTCCAGTGATTGCCCACTTCCACCATCCAATCACATCTTTGCGAGCCTGTACATTCTATTTTTGAGCTACCCCCCCTCACCCCCCCCTCATCCCCCCCACCCATCCCCCCCTCACCCCCCCACTCACCCCCCCAGCGACTGGACAAATGTGCCCAAGTCAGTGTAGCGACGTCGACACACAAGTAGAAAAAAAAAACAATTAACACTCAAACACACCCAACCATGTGATTTTGTTTTTTTCCCAACCAATGACTTTTCTGGGAAACATGAGTCTTGCCTTAAGGACGAGCAGGACAAGACAGAGCAGCTTTCACTGATGGTATTGCCATGGAGACCAGCTCGGTAAACACACCAGGAAGTTGCTCCGGAGCGCCGTGGACGACCTTCCCCCCCTCCTCCGCTACGTCGCGGAGAAGAAGCACCACTTCCTTTGCTACCGTTGCTACAACATTTCCTCCTAACACTGTCAGATTTATTAGCATGTTAAATCTTATCTTATTCTGTATTAGAAACGCCACAACACACAAAGTGCATGAATTGGCCGGTTTCCAATAAGGAACCTACAACTTCCTATTTACAGTTCATCTAGATTTCACTCTTCAAGCGTCTGTGTGACATTTGACAACTTCTCCAAATCGCCACCGCGACCATCTGTAAGAGCTGAGTGACAGATGGGTTGAGAGGTGGGTGTGTGTGTGTGTGTGTGTGTGTGTGTGTGTGTGTGTGTGTGTGTGTGTGTGTGTATGCGTGCGTGCATGCTTGCTTGCATGCAACCCTGACCCATCAGGCCTCAGGAAAAACTGCAGCCAAGCTGATGGATGCCAGGGGACGACAGAGGGAAGGGAGTGAAAAAAAAGGAGGAAGAGAGAGAGAGAGAGAGAGAGAGAGAGAGAGAGAGAGAGAGAGAGAGAGAGCGAGAGAGAGAGAGAGAGAGAGAGAGAGGAGGGGGTGTAACTCTGCCAAGGGGGAGGCGAGTGCCTCTACTGCAGCAATGCAGAAGTAAGAGAGGGTTGTCAATGAGATCAAGAAGGAAGATGGAAAAAAAAAAAAAAAAAAAAAAAATAGAAGTAGTGACTGAGCAGCATTTACAACAGAGCAATAAATAAATGTCAGCCAGGAGACGGGCATGCTTAGCGTCCATGTTTCCAAGGCTGACAACTTTGTGGAGGAGCTCATTTTCATGCCGCTGGAGTTCCTGGAGCCACATCGCTCTTCTGCTGATGCACCGTCCATCTGTCTAATGCGGTTATGACAATATCATCCCGAGCGCTACCTTGGTAGAGACAACAAGCCCCGGCAAAAAGCAAACACTCTCCCCCGAGCCTCCCGTTTCTCCTTCCTCTCCCTGCCCTCTGAACAAACAGCTCTCTCCCTCTCTGGGGGCCACGGGACAGGGGGAGGAGGAGGAGGGGAGGGAGGAGGGGAGGGAGGCGGGACACTCAGGAGTATTGACTGGCTCTTTCTCTGCTCTGATGTTTCACCACGTCGAGAAGACGACAAACCAGAAAGTCCTGGATGTTTCTAGCATGACCTGAGGCTGATCTTTTCGTTTCTCCCCCGCCCCTCCCCCCCCTCCCCCCCCGCGCAATGCTCAACAAAAACCACGTCCTCCTGAACAGCCTGCTGCAGCACAAATGTAAACACAGTCCTAGGGAAGCCTCTACTCAGTTTTCACTATACACTGTCCAACCCTTCTCCATTTCGTACAGCCACAATGACACATAAACACACATGCACCAACACAAACAAACCACACACACACACACACACACACACACACACACACACACACACACAGAGAGAAAAAGGAGACGAGCTAATGCACCGCTGTCCACAGAAGCATCGCAAGCACTCAAGGAACAAATATCCTGTTCTCATCATGAAATTTTCATTCCATGCGAGCGTTGTTGGTGGAGCGAGCGAGCATTTCCTGGTGAAAAATATACACACTTAACCTTGAGCTGATCTTTTCAACATAATGCATCTGCTTTATTGGATTGCGCGCCGGCCCTCGTGCGCAGGAATACCAAGCGTAAGGAGCCGTGGTGCTTCCCGTCCCGAGCTAAGGACGCGGTGACGGTGTCGGGAAGTCGTCTTCATCTCGTGACGGGGTTGTCGTGTTTTATTGGAAGGACACGGACATGAAACCTTGTGATGAGAACATTGCGGAAGTGTCAAGTGTCACCCGACTGTAGTAACACACACACACACACACACACACACACACACACACACACACACACACACACACACACACGCTCGTTTTTTTACAGTACTCAAAATCATTTCAAACTTCCTGACATCTGTTGGTTGATGGAAAAACCCCAATTGTCTCCTCCTTCTCACAGATCCCACCTCGTGTCACGATGAGGTGAGATTTCCTCCGTAACGATAACAGATGATGAAACCATGATGATGAAAACGTCCTGATAATCCTCACTGAATCCTCACAAAGAAGAACAGCGTTTTTGCATGTGTCCGGCGTACCAGACGGGTGGGTTTGTTTACACGCGGGATACAAAAAAAACGAAGCAGGAAGTCAATTCAGTATACTGTGATCACTTAATACCTGTCCTGATATCACGAAGCCCCCCCACATACAAGCGTTATTAAAGCATTATTTGCCTTATTTCCCCGCCAGGCTTGCAGCAGCACGGTGGTGGATGACTCGGTGGAAAGTTTTCGACAGGTTTGCCTTTTAAATAAAAAGCCATGTGTCAACAAAGCGGCTTGTTCTCTTGCCACGTTTCTATTACAACAACGTTCTGGTTAAGGCTGCGTTACGGTTCTGATGTGGAGCCTGATGCCTCGTGTGGCTCTGTGTGCACCTTATCAACAATACTAAATCTGGGAAAATGACACCCCAGTGGACAGGGTGTTTTGAACAGTGGGGGTTTGTTTTTTTTTGGAATACATTTGAATAGATTTCTCCCGGTAACGGCTCTATCAAAAGCCTGACATTCAGTGACCCCATCCACCCTCCAACAGGCCCTGCAAGCTAATCACTGCTCTACAGGGGAAAAAAATGGAATAGCAACTGATTAGTCTCAGCTAAAAACAGGGACAGGTGAACCTTATTTTGACAGGGACTGGTGCAGATAATCACTCGGGTTCACCACCAATCAAAGCTGATATTTTGATCACTTTTGTGCAAGAAATCCCCCTAAAAATAGACGGATGCAGCGTTTCCCGCAGGAACGTTTTCTTTGCAGGCTCTGAAACAACATTTAGACCGTGCAACACTAAAGCCTGTGCGCTAATGACCTTCGGAGGTTGTCTGGCAGCTCCATGCGGCGGGGAGATACAAGTTTCATTGTCACCAAGTCACCTCTGAAGCTGCTGAGTAAAACCGTATCGGCGGCGGGCGCAAAACACTGACGATTTTTTTATTGAAAGGCCAATATTGACCCGATATCTCAGCAAACCAATATAATACTCATGCATTATACATACACACACCTCAAATGACCTGAGGGGAATTTAAAGGGGTGATGAGGGCATCGGATGAGTGCTGCTAAATACGACGATGCTGGAGCTCGCCATCACCCATATAATATTAACCTACACAGTCCTCTGGATTCCTGTCTTGTCCCCATCCACTTAGCCACCCACCCCCCCCCCCCCCACACACACACACACCCACACACACAGATACACACACACACCTGATTCTAATAAATGTTGAGTTTGCTTTAGAGACGCTTTAGAGACGCTTTAGAGACGCGGCCAAATCAATAAGGCCCAGATGAGACAACCCAATTCCCTCAGAATCCACAGAAAAGATAGGTTTTTCCATACAAACACACATAAACACACACACACACACACACACACACACACATAAATATACACACACACTAACCTGTGGAGACAGGGCAGTGGGAGGCTGGGTGAAGAGTGCGGAGTGGGCTGCTGACCGCAGGCCATGTGCTCTCCTGACAGTCTGGTGGGGGAATGGAGCAGACAGCACCTCCTGCTGAGGGCACACAGACAGACAGACAGACACACAGACAGACAGAAACAGACATAAGTTGGGTTCATCATCATCATCATTACCGCAAAGTGGAAACAAATTGACTGGGATCATCACAATAGAAGTGGGGAAACAGCAGCATTGCTATGAGCTAAAAAGAGGCTTAAAATAATGAGGCGTGAAAGTGGCAATACCGTTCTACTTCCTGCTCCTGTCATGAGCCCGGGCACGCACTTTTCTTTTCAATTCAAAGCCCACTGTGTGGTCAGGGTCATGCATGCATTGCAGGAGAAATATCAAAAGCAACTTCCTGTGTACACGAGGGGAGGGTGCCTGGACTGCTGCGGCTGTCACTCAGTGATGAAAGAGCCGGCCAGCCTGCAGCTGCTCCTTACCCAAGCCAGGATTAGCAGTAGGCTATTCACCAGCTAGGAACTACCTACAACTCCACAAACCTGGGGGGGGGGGGGAAGCAAAGATACCATTGTGTGGATGTGTGTGCATGTCAGCATTTGTGTGAGAGATAGATTTAGGCTGTGTGTGTGTGTGTGTGTGTGTATGAATGTTTTGTGTCTGTGTGTGCCAGTGAGAGAGAGCAAGAGAGCGAGAGCAAGACAGAGTGTGAGAGAGAAAGAGAGAGAGAGAGCGGGTGAGTTAGGGGGTGTGTGTGTGTGTGTGTGTGTGTGTGTGTGTGTGTGTGTGTGTGTGTGTGTGTGTGTGTGTGTGTGTGTGTGTGTGTGTGTGTGTGTGTAGGTGGGTGCATGATAGAGGGTCACAGTGGTTTGGTATGCCTGAAATACTTTCACCTTCAAAGTTCACGTCAGCAGTCATGTTCCCTCCTGGTGCAGAGGAGAGACAACATGGAGATGCGGTGGACACACTTCCCCCCCCCCCCGACACACTGAGATCACCTCAGCTGTGAAGATGTGAAAACAGCACCGGTGCAGCAGAGCTCCTCAGATTAGACCTGTATATCTGGAGTGGTTTGGCCTTAGGGGTCCGTCAGTACTTTCTCAATGCCCCGCTAACTGCCTCATAGCTAATAGGCTGCACTCTGCAGTAAGCAGCAGTGACCAAAAAGGTCAGGCATAAAGATTAGGTTTTCAAAACCACACACACACCTTCAGCTCCTAAATGGACATTTTGCCTCTCTGAGATGAATCTGTTCTGTAGCAAACCTAAAGTGAGATTTTCATTCTTCAGCAGCCCCACATGCATAGAGGCTCAGGAACAGACTAGCTAACAAGCAAAGCTACTTCTGGAAACGATGGATTGAGGACACTTAATGAAATATAACTTCCTTTGTTCATAATGTGTTTGATGTAGGGTTTTTAGATGGGGTTTCCAAAATTAATATAAGAAAGTGGTGCTGACCGCAGCCAGTTGACCCCTCACACACCCTTTTAGAGGATTGTGCACTCAAGCTCCAGCGAAGTCACTGTAAGAGTTTTCAAACACAATGTCCTCAACAATAAGAGAGGCGACGGACCTTAGCACCGAGGTATCATGTTGCAGCAGGATTATTGGTTCCTCTTATCTACGGCAAGTCAGGCGTACAGTGAAACTCAGAGGAAGAGCCTGTTTACAACGTTCTGTATAAAAGGTGTCGCCTCTGGTCACAGCGTCGGTCCAACTGTTGATGTTGAGACGAGGGATATTTACTGAAGCTATGTTCGTTTGCCGAGCTACCAAACTCAAATACAGCAGCCGAATAATGTGTGTATGAGTCAATAAGCTCTGAAAAGGGCTATAGGCAATATAATCTATATAGGATCTTTTAAAGACTTAAAAAACATGCCTCTGTAATGGTTCTTTCTTTTGTTTTTGTTTAACTTGGTTGTTATGGTGGTTTATGACGATCATAGAAACAGGTCAGAGGCATCTTTTTATTGAGGACAACACCACTGGCTGCCACTCGCTGTCAAAGACAAGCAATTACCACGCCTGATGTCCATTAACTGCATTACAGTATTATATATACTACAGGAGCTGCGCTCATTTTGATAAATGTCTGAGACCAGACGACTAGCCAAAATAACTTGCTGAGTAATTTGCAATAAGGTTTACAAGTATATTGCAATAAGAAGTGAGAAAAGAACAGGAAGAGAGTCGACAACACTCGACTACAAGCTAATTACTAATTTACATAGGCATTAGTACAGTCTGGCATACTACTACTGTATACTGCAATCTATATGAGAAGAGGTGTGTGTTTTTGAGAGCAGTTGCTGTGAAACTATCTGTACCAAGAGGCCTATCTATTTCTGTTGATTAGATTGCCACAGAGGACATCAGCTGCTCTCACTAGATACCAAGCACAACAAGCCAACTACACAAAATGCAGACACACTAAAAACACGGGGACAGCACTTATCCCCCTGACAAAAAGGCCCCAGATGGCAGAAGTCCCTACTGACAAGTCTGCTAAAGCAAAATAAGAGTCACAACCCGGTGAGCAGACAGACTTACTTTCTGCTCCAGAAACCTCCAGACTCCAGACTGGAGAATAACATGTTCAAGCATTTGCTGCTGGCTTCAAGAGTACAGGCAATTCTCAGTGGGTGAAGCATGTTACCGAGTACCAACACCGCTAGGGTTAGGATTTAGCGGATTCCCAGTGGCGTCACCCATGCTAGAAATGTATGCGCAAGGTCACGGTGTTGTGGACTGTTGTGAATGGACTTTGTCGTGCTTGTATTGTAACGTGAAAAATACAAGTGAAGGCACCGAGGTGAGGTTGCAATAGGTTGCTTCCCTGCAGCCAACATCTAAGTTAGGTTACATCACCAGCGTCACTCTCAAGACCCAGAAACATACTTCAACCACATACCACGTATTGATTTACTGATTGACTTACGGCGTAATGTGTTAGCGAGCTAACTGCTGGGGCAGCAATCTCAACCCATCCACACACACACACACACGTCAGCGCTAAGCGTTGGGTGCTTCTCGAACCAGCGGCCTTCTCAGGTAACCCTCACACTTCACATGTTGTCAGCGTGCTGGGGTTTGACACCTGCGCGCCACCTGATCCGCCGCCATGGGATACCGGAGCGTTGGCCGGAGCCCCCTGAGCCGGGGCCAGACTCTCTAGCTCTGCCGCCTCTGCACATTCCCCACCGCCTGGACCGCTGTGGTATTCACCAGCCCTTAGTACTTATCAGCAAGGAGCCAGCACACTCAGATATCTCCTAGCACACTCAGATATCTCCTAGCACACTCAGATATCTCCTAGCACACTCAGATATCTCCTAGCACACTCAGATAGCTCCTGCTGCAAGATGTCTCATAGCTTACATTGGCTAATGGTTTTCAGATGTCATAGATGGTAAGGTAAATGGGCCTCAGCATGTGAAAGTGTATGGGGTATGCTGTATGAAGACAGAGAGACCATTCCTGAAAAACCCGATCTAGATGGCACCAGACAGCTTACGTCTTAGCTTGTCCACCCTTGACTATGCCCACTGAAAGAAATAACACAGTTGATTGAAATTCAAATCGATGCCTTGATTCAAGTGAGATGGGAGAGGCAAAGGGGAAAGCATTGCTTTAACTTGGACCTGAGCAATTCAGCTGTTGGTGAATGGTGTGCAGTGAATACAATAAAATGGAAAGCGCCAGTGCAGGGTGCCATCCTTTGTCTGGAGTCACGGTTTCCTTCGAGACCAGTGAAAAACCACAGTAACTAAGGAAGATCAGGCCCGCTGTAGTACTGAACACCAACCGCGCCACATGTAGACTACATGCATCTAAAAATAACACCCGAGGATAAATCACGGAGACCACCGTAGCAGCTGAGTGCATCCCGACGGAGCGTGTGCACCGGTTACATTTACAAGATTGCACGATGAACGCTTGCTCAGCAGCGCAAACTCATGAACCCGTACTCCCCCCCCTTAGCGACCCGTCAGATTCAATCAACCCAAGGTCGAGCTGATCATTACCCCCGGTTGTTCAGGCCAATAGCTTCAAACCGAAACTGAAATCTACAC
This sequence comes from Hoplostethus mediterraneus, assembly GCA_034670385.1. NCBI lineage: Eukaryota > Metazoa > Chordata > Actinopteri > Trachichthyiformes > Trachichthyidae > Hoplostethus > Hoplostethus mediterraneus. The sequence continues at coordinate 345,540 of JAXDDW010000195.1, forward strand.
CATACACCTAAACCCTCAACGTCACACAATGCTTAAGTCACCTTGTATTCGGTGACGGCCCGTATATGACCCAACTCTGATTGGCTGATGGGGCAAAACAAACGTGTGTGTGTGTGTGTGTGTGTGTGTATCCAGCAGCTGATCACACCAGCCCGATGGGTGGTACAGCTGAGAGATAATTCCAGACAACTCAACAGGAAACCTAATGGTGTTAGTTCCTCATTCAGTCCCCCCCCCACTTGGTTAGTGCAGCAGATGGTAAGTGGAAGCCAGAGAGGAGAGATGCCTCCCGTCATCGCCTACATTCCCTCCTCTGCTCCTCCTATGTGCTCAAATGCACACAGCTACTTAATATTGCATGGTTGAGTATTTCTATATATATATGTAGTCTATATACACGTGTTTCAGTATGTACTGCGAAACTCCAACTTCTCGGCACGTTTCTGCACCGGTGTCACACTCGACATTTATCGTACTTGGCGATTCAAGCGATTCAGATTCTGATCGAGCCATCTCTCCCGAGCCGCTTGCCTTCTTCCTCTATCTTGCTCGTTCACCCTCTCCGCATCTTCCTCACCCATTTCAGAAAGGCTGTCGGCCCCAGGGAGATGAGGGGTGGGTGGGGGGGGGTAAGAGGAGGAGAAAGTAGGGAGGCTGCAGGCAATCGCCCCCTCTCACAGGCCACAGAGAGGCGAGATGGAGAGAGCGAGATAGGAGAGGAGAATTAAATGACATTTCCACCACATTAAGCAGACCCTGTTATCCAATGCCTGCACATGAAGGAGAAAGGGGGGTTTGGGGGGTGGGGGGGGACGATGAAGGTGCTTTTCTAGCCAATCAGATTCCACGGGAGTACAGGGGTTCCCTGGATGTTCCCCACTGACAGCCACGGGATCTGAAGGACGTCACACTAACACACATCACAGATATTATCAAGGACATGCACCTGCGTGTGTGTGTGTGTGTGTGTGTGTGTGTGTGAAGGGCAAGGTGGTTGCTGCAGGGCTGGACAAGGAATGACCTACAGGAGCCATACTGTAGGGTTCCCCGAGAGAATGGGAGAGTGCTGCACTGATCCGTCTCTGTCTTCTCTGTTTAGCACATGGGAAACATGGACACACACGTGCACGCACACACACACACACACACACATAATACCCCTCTGTCATTAAGCATTGTCCATGCGGGCTGCACACACATAAACACACACACACACACACACACACACACATATAAACAGGGTCACGGAGGCGGGGCGTGTGGAGCGCCAGGCTGACAGCGAGCGTCTCCTGCTGCAGCGGAGATGAATGGGTGGGCTGAAAACTGCCTTCATTCATAATGGAATAGAAAAACAAAGCGGGCTCATCCCAGGTGTCTGGTTGACTAGGGGCTGCAGAACAGAAGGAGAAAGGAAAGCAGATGAGACAATAGGGAACGGGAGGACCGCTCGCAGCAGGCCGGCTGGTACCGCATCCCGCATCTACCAAAACATTTTTATTTGGATTTATTGCCTCAGGTGTTACCCCCAAAAAAAAACATCTTAGGAAGGTGGAAAGAGCAATGCTGTAACGCCCCGGGTAATGTTAGATACGCTTGCAATCTAAAGCCAGGACGCCCTGGAAATGTAAGGACAAACACCAGTTTCTCAGCCTTTGAGAGACTTCAGCTTCCAACTGAACAGCAAACGGTGGGATGCCGGAAACAAGAATGAATAAGAAATGGACGGAGCAGACAGTGGGGAGACTGGTTAGACAGCTAGAGCCGGTGGAAGGGAAGGGAAACCGAAAAATGTTCTGTGGGATGTGCTGTTTGCTTTCTCTCACACAAAATGACACACATACATCCGCCCAGCCGTGGAGATAAAGCTGGCGATCGGGAGAGTGCACAGGAGCGTGGGCGTGAGGGGGAGGAAACACAGGCACATGAGAGAGAGAGAGAGAGAGAGAGAGAGAGAGAGAGAGAGAGAGAGAGAGAGAGAGAGAGAGAGAGAGAGCAGGCATCACAGAGGAGAGCCAATGGGAGCTCTGTGCAGGAGGAAATTCAGTACGTGTGTGTGTGTGTGTGTGTGTGTGTGTGTGTGTGTGTGTGTGTGTGTGTGTGTGTGTGTGTGTGTGTGTGTGTATTATTGGTGTACCACCAGTCATTCTTAGTATCTAGTAAAAAAGCAAGACCACCTACTTGCACAATGTTATTTGAAAAGCCGATTTTTATTAATATTAGATAGATTTGTTTAAAAAAAGATCAAGACGTTTCAATCATGTGCTATAGGAAGAAGTAAATATGGAACTCTCCATGCAAAAAAAAAGTGGTTTTGGTACATTTTGCATACGTTTGCATCCGTATTACAAGAGCCAGCTAGGCCATGAGGGAAGAGGGAGGCAAGCACAATGTCAGCACACCGGCTCTGCAGCTGTTTGTGTATCTGGAATAACAGGGCGATACTGTTGCTCCCACACCGGTGAAGAAGAAGAAGGGCAGAATCTACACCGTCAGGAGTCTCACTTCAGCCCAGATCCTTTTCTCCACCGGCCCCGCGACCCGACTTAGCCTCCTGACGAAGCGTCTGGAGACCGGCATCAAAACATCGCGGCTCATCTTTCCCCGCACGTTGAGCCGATGCTGTAATCCTAGTCGACCGCGTCAATCACATTTTTATGGGCCTGCCACTGCAACTGCTGGTGCTAGGGATTCTCCGGTGAAACTGATGATGGCCTGATAAATCTATCCCACCATTTAGCTTGTTCCGCCCAGGACACGCTCCCATGTACCATTTCTTCTGATGTAGGCTAACGGCCACGTTGGATCTGATCCATCACCGTGACGGGAGATGCCCGCGGGTGTGATCGAGGGCAGCGATGCAGTGGTAAATAAAATAACGACTTTTTTTTTTTAGCTATTCTCTTGAACAACATTCATCTTGTTCATTTAGTTGCTAATGCGGTGGAGCAGTGCAGACTGACAGCGCCCCATCACCAGTCACCAACACTCTGCCCTGCCACATTTAATCGCCACATAAAGGCGAGTGAACAGAAGCAGCAAGAAGAATTGAAATGTTTTAAAGAGAATAACTCCAAAAAGCTCAAAAAAGAGCTCAAAAAAGAAAGGCGACCACTTTATATCGCTGCAGCTTCCTGCTACGGTGGTTGGACCTTCCTCCTCAGTTCACAAAGCACCTGGTGCACTGCAAATTCACGCCCTGATAATTTCATTAATAAAATAAATTAAAAAATTTTCACTATGATAAAAGGTTTTAATAATTAAAGCACCGATGGGTGTAACACATTGTCCATGGATGATAGCATCGCCCGAGTAGCTGTTATTCTGAGCGATGAAGGCTGCTCTGTTTGTGAACCGTGGGAACTTTGCAACACTACAGCGAAGAATCCCTCTAATTACACACATGGCTCCAGACACACTAATTGATATCGGCCTGCAGGAAAACGACAGAGGATGAACTGGAGGTGAGGATGGAGTAGGGCTGTCATACAAGCCCGGCCTGGTCAACTGGTTATAGAAACACGATCAGATTTGTGCAGCAACTACGCTGCTTTATAGCGTTTCCCTCTGTGGGTTTGTGTGACAAATACAATATGAGAAACTGGCAAAAGATAAAATAGTAGTCGTAGTAAAGACTTTTCAATGAAATATTTTAAATTACATTTTGCATCAAAGGGAGTATGGATATGAAGCGAAGCCTCACGGGTCATTCAATAATTTATGTGAAAAGAACACGACCGCTGCCTGTGCAACGTAGCGTTTTAGTCCAAAGAGCTGTTTGAATGGAGGGGAGTGAAGGGTGCAGGCGGGTGCAGGCGGGTGCAGGAGCCCAGTAGCTGGGTACATATCTGCACAGAGAAACGCTGTGGCCTCTCGGCAGAAATGATGTCACGAAAACAGAGGAGTGATGCGTGCGTAGGTAGCAGAGAACAGTAGATGAGATGGATAACCTTCAATTCGCTATTTGAAAAAAAAAAAAAAAAAAAAAAAAAAAAAAAAAGACCTTTTCTGCTTGTACCGCGTTACCCAGGCAACACCAGAGCCGGGCCGGCTCTCGGAGACGGAGAAAAGGTCAGAGATCCTGCACACTCACCGAGTCGCTCTCTCTCTCATACTCTCACCTCGACTTGTCTCCCCGTCACGCTACGTACGTACACACTTTACAGCCTGGATTCCTCGCGTCTGCGTTATTTACCTGGAGTCAGAACACAGCTCCAGAGACTGACTGCACATTAACATTAGAAAGGCTGCCTGAGGCTGACAACACAAAGACAAGCAAGTGGAATTGGCTTTGGAGATGAAGCTTTTTCTGTTGCTGTTTTCTGTCAAAACAAAGCAGAGGAGATTTACTCTATTTCTCTTTCAGCTCCCAACGCTTTCTCTCCCTCGTACCTCTCCGTTTCCCTCTCGGCCTCCCTCCTTTCATCCCTTCACCCTTCTCCCATCCAGTTCAGGGTTGGGTTTTTTGCTCGGGCTCCCCTGGCAGGACCGGGGTCAGTCGAGGCTGAAAGCTCAGCCAGAGAGGTACATGACTGATCCATCCCTTAAACCTGCCTCTTCACTAACTAGCTCTTTTCCCTCTGATAAAACAGCCAGTCTGGATCCCCGTTCGCCGGCTGGCTGACTGACAGGCAGGGGGAGGGGGTTGATCTCCGTGCCGGGGTCGTACGGACGGATATCTCCGTAACCGTGATCCGACAATGAGATAATTACGTGTTCTTGCCGCATGTAACGGAGAAGCTCTGCTGCAGACCGGCTACACTGCACAGAAAACTCCCGAATAACAAACAACAGGGCCAGCGCAGCAGCACAGAGTTACTCCTTGGTCAGGGAGGGGCTTCAGACCTCTTCTCATCCACCCAGTCTCAGATCAATACTCCAGAGACAACAGTAGGACTCTGTTACCCACCGACAGCTGAAACTCAAACATCCAAACCATTTCAACTCGCTGCCACCAGCCATGTGACCACATGTGACCACTCTTAAATAACTCAATATAAATGAACACACACACACACACACACACACACACACACACACTGGTCTCAGACACTCTTACACTTATCTCTGAGATTGCTCTATGAAAATGTCCACGAAGGGGTGCAGCACTTTGCTTGTGTGTGTGTGTGTGTGTGTGTGTGTGTGTGTGTGTGTGTGTGTGTGTGTGTGTGTGTGTGTGTGTGTGTGTGGTGAGGGGCAGTATGGGGTTCAGGAGCAGCATGGTTTGCGGTGGGCTATTCCATGTTGTGTTGCTAGCAAAATAGAGATGGTGCTGCTGCTGCTGCCCCGTTTTTTCCGATGACTCAAATCTCTGGATCGTGACAGCTGCATCTAACTCAACAGTCCAGCGCTTACTCCCAAATGTGCCTTTCCCAGACTGACATGGCCATATTCCAGACCACTAGATATAGCACGTAACTGCACAGTACACCACCACCAGACTATGACCGCACCGGTCCGGATTCCCATCCTCCTGTGCTAGACTCGTCTCCATGGAAATGCGCGCTCCGACAAAAGTCTCCACCAACATCTCTTCCATCCTATTTATAGACGGAGCACCAGCTAGCTGGCACGGGGATGAGTGGCACTGGAAATGTCGGAACTCAGCTTTCCCCCCCCGAAGCCTCCTGTCTTTTCTCTCCCGTTCTCACGGCCTCAGATAAAAAAAAAACCCAAAGGGGCTTTGAACACGCTATCACGCAAACACCAAACTAACAACCCCCCCCCCCACCCCGCAGCTCTGTATGTGAGGCCGTATGTGATGTCAAGCTGGTGCTAGGTCTGCGGGGTAGGTGCATAAAACACATCTGCACGCTGCCGATGAGGAAACGAGACAGCGGGTAGGCGGGTCGTCGGTAACCTTCCCGGCAGAAGGTTGCAGGACTCTGCGGCGTGCTGCTGCTGCTTCCTGTCCGCCGTGTGCAGAATGAGGATGAGAACCACGGGGGCCCCTCTCTGGGTTACCGGTGTCTTTCTCCATCGCTTGTCTGCGCAGGCGTGCGCACGCACATGCACACACACACACACACACACACACAAAGCTGAATCAAGTGGTAGAGGTTTCTTATTTCTTTAACCTCCTCCTCCCTCTCCCTCTCTCTCTCTCACTCACACACACACATGCACACACACACACAGATGTTCTCCTGTGTACCTATAGCACACGGCCAGAATGTTAAGTGAGCAAGAGGGGGAAAAAAAATGACCTCCACCCTCAGTGCCTTTGAAGCAATAGTCAGCTCAAGGGAAAAGCCCTCCCTAATTGAGCTTCTCTGACACTGAGGGTGCTGCTTAGCATTAGCCTACATGCGTGTCACGCTTAATACCACGGTGCAGTGGCGCGGTGAAGACAGGCTCCTGCAAAAAAAAAAAAAACAGCAGCACGGCGTCGACTCCGCGGCCGAGAACAACAATTAGAGCTGTCTGATTTCATTAACGAGCACACGCGCTCCGGACGACCGCTAACGAGACCACAAGTCCCCATCGTTTTTATTCAAACGCCGCCGTATCCGCCGTGCCGGGTTGCTGCTGTTAAACACTTTCTTAACTGGGATGCCTTGATACCGCTGTGAGTCATTAAAAGTGCTCATTTAATCTGAAGAACCAAAAAAATTAAAAAATATATCAGAATCCTCTGCATCTGTCCGTCACGTCGGAGACCTCATCAACAATGGATTACAGCAGTGGGCCTATTTACATAAGCAATTTGCTTAGCTGCCATGCTTCCCAGAGGTGCCTTTGAGCAGAGACAAGATTGTATCTCACACACACACACACACACACACACACACATCGTTCCCCCTTTTAGTCCTCACCGACTTTCACACAGCACCAGATAGCACAATACAAGGCGAGTGTGTTGTGTGTTGAGTGTGTTGAGTGGAGGTTACTACGGGGTTCACGCAAAGGTGTACGCGCTCTTATATTTAGCGCTGTCGACAACGCTGTGCAGTGCAGTCATATTACAGCGGGTGTGTGACAGATATCGGATGTAGTAGTAGTAGTAGGAGTATTTTATACGCAAGCTGCAAAAATGTTATGAGAAAAAAAAAGAAAAAAGGGGCATCTGAAAAATGTCAAATAACATGACATATTGTTATCCAGTCAAAATAAGAAGCCTCACTGTGATGTGCTATCGTAGCCTTACTTCCCAAGCTTAGCTCAGTGTGTACCCTCTGGTCCACACTGCAATATAGCACACCATTAAAATGACTATGGATGGATGACATAGTGCCGGTTTGAAGTGCTGAGGCAGCAAAAGAAGAAGCCTTCACCCCTCTCCCCCCTCCCCCCCCCCCCCCTCCCAACCTATTTGACCCCTCCCCTCCTCTTCCCATGCGCACCCAACCTCACCGGAGCTCCCGGGAACATCCATGCACGGCGCTTAGTCCATGTGTGTCTCCAACCCATTGATCCACTGCGCTGATATAGGAGTTAATTAAAAGAGACGGGGCTTACAGCCGAGGCTTCATTTAAAACCAGCAGTTAAGAGCGTAAGTAGTCAGAGGAGACGGACTCCTCGTCGGCGAGCTGCGAGGTTCATTCAAATACAAACACACAACAACAACAACAAAAGGTGAGGGTTGTGTTTCGCGAGCCTGCAGCGAGCTTGTGCGGCGTGTCAAGTCTGGTCCGGGCGATCATTACAAATAAGGCCGTGACACTTAAGGGCTTGCAATCCGATGCTGGCCACAGGTGTGTTGTGTTTGTTTACTCCATGGTGAATCCCCCCCCACCCCCTCACCATGCCACTGCTTGGGTCTGTGTAATTACAGTGCAAACAAACCCGGGGCGCCAAAGCTGAACAGAGAGTCTTGCTTCTCTGGGACTCGGGAGACTCCCAGGATGTGTGCACCGAGTCCGATCAATCTCCGTTAACGCTCACTTCTTAACTTCTGATTGTTTGCAGAGGTTGTCGACGCCTATCGCTCGGAGAAAAAAAATAAAATACAGACAGCTCATTCCGGGCAGGGAGCGGACTGGAATTGGGCAACGATGCATGGCGAGACGACGCGGGCTGCGTCCCGCACGTGGGTTTCATCCAGGTACACTGAAATCACGTAGGGATTTCTCTGATCCGATGACTTTTGTGAGTCAGCATGAACGGGGCCTCGGAAAAACATGACATGAGAGGAGAGAGTTCTGCTCGTTTCTGGCGTATCTGTTCATGTTGTTGGCCATGACCTTTCAGACCACGTGTCGTCACTCTGCGGCTGGGGGAAAAAACCACTTGTTTTTGGGTGTCATCTGAGCTGATGTTTGAAAGGGGAACTCCTCATAAACACACTCTGACTCAACTATTAAGCCACACTTGGTCATGCAATCGAGATGAGCGATTGCAGCACAAACCGCCAAGTAACTGATTCGTACATGACAACCACGAGTATTATTTAGCATAGGCTTCAGCTTGGTACAAGAGTGGATTTTTGACAACTTTCAAACCCGTATTCATTCGTTGAGGAGGTTCTCTGTCTGAAGACTGAAATTGTCTGTCTCAAACTGGCAAAACACAGATGGTTCTTCAGAGAGCGTTCGGCATCAATCTCAGTCCAGCTACGTTTTTGAACCACTAATGACTCGAGTTGTTTTTAATGAGGACACTGAGAATTGTACATCGGGGTCAAAGTGAAAAATGAAGATGTTCAGAAATAGTCAATATCGTTAACGTCAGGGTAAAAGGCTGACAGGACAGACAGAGCCCGACTCCAGGGGGGGAAACTCTGGTTGTTATTCTGGAAACGTTTTCTGACATCAATGAATTGCATTTCCAGAAACGGTTGAAAACAATCTAAACAATTATGTTACCATATCTATAACAAACATCTACAATTGATAAACGCGTGGAAAAATTTTAAATTCAATTAAATTTTCTTTCATCCATCTCATGAGAACTCAATTTGCGGCTGAATCGCCCTTTAAAAGAGGCAGTCACACACACAGCTTTGATCAGCTCTTGCCACACAGCTTCTAAGGAGACATACACAAGTATAAATACGCTTTATTGTGAAGGCTGTAACTAATGTACGTCAACCACCCAGGGTAAGAGGGAGAGCAACGTGAGCGGATGCTAAATAAGACACAACAAACAGCAGCCTGCTTGGCACCGCGCTACACTAAAGCCACCGTGGAGAGATAAAGCCTCCCTAGTCGACACATGCTCCCATTGGTCACGATGACCCCCGACGAAAGGATGATGTCACAGCGCTCCACACAGCCTGTTTAACCGTGACCGGCAAAGCCCTCGTCTCCTCGGTAACCTAACACCGGTGCGTTTCACACCCGGGCGCGCATTCAACGCACACGCACGAGTTCCCCCCCGTATCGCGTATCGGGTCCTAGTCGGTCCTCCGCCTCACGGTGAACCGGAGGCTTTATCGGAGGCGGGCGCCGGGCTCCGTCTTCTCAAATCACCGGGACAAAGCGTCTGTAGCGAACTTGAAAATGTCAAGGCTCCTTCTGCCATTAACCCCGAGCATCGATCCAGCTCAGGATGGAAGGACTACTTATGAACCTGGAGTGGGGAGGGGGGGGGGGGGGGGGCATCTGAGTGATTAGAGCACTAGCCTTGTTTAAGTGTGCCATAGTCCCTCCCAGGTAGTGGACTGTTTAAGCTGAGCAAGATTTGGTGGCCTTTCACCCTTCACGTCTGTGTGTGTGTTACACCTAGTTAAATTGTAGCCTAATTCAGCGGTGTGTGTCTTTGAAGGCCTAGTAACCATTTACTTCCTCCTCCATATTGTTAAAAAAAAACCAGGATAACTACTTTACAACGTAATTACCACTCATATCAGTTGGCAGGACTGTAAAGGGCAACTACTTCGGTCACATATATGACAAATCCTGTTGAGTCGTATGTTTCTGAGGGCGCTGCTCAATTTTTGAAGAGGTTAGTTTAACACGCTGGTTGAGCACTAATTCTGCCTACAACAGGGTAATTGCATTCTGAGTAAAAACCCACATTTTGAAGACAAAGGTGTGCAGCTAGGCCAGTGCAATAATCTTCTGAAGTCTGCGAGGTGTCTAGAGAGGGAAAGCTGAAAAGAGTAGCAGCTCTGCTCACCCCCGCTTCTGTCTTCAAAGGCAGAGGTGAGCCGGAGGCCGAGGGAATCCTAACAATCACGAATCCCAACACCTTTCTCCGCGGATTTTCCCGGCATAAATCCAACCGTAAAACACGACTCCCATTCACACTAGGAACCCATTCCAATTAAGAGCGGCCTCGCAGTTGACGACGAAGCTCTTCCCGACCGGTTTCGTCCCTCCTGATGTCTGTCTTACGCTGATCCCCCCCCTCTCTTGTTTTTTTCTGCTGTTCATTGCACAATTGCAATTTATGGATTTTCAGGGGTGCTTAAAATGATGAACGGGTTGGAATTCAATCTATCAGATTTGAGGCGCCATATTGTTTTCAGTTTAATAAGGCAATGCAATGAAGATAATGGAGAGCATGGTAGGAACACGAGGCAGGAAAGGTACGCAGGATACAGCTGAAGCTCGACACAGACCACATCTAATACACATACTAATCTGATTATTGTTCCTACTTTGATTATCATAATAGTTTTAGTAATCTCTTTAAATGCAGAGGGGAAAAAAGGCATTGTTAATCTTCCATATTGTGATTATGGATTGAATGTAACTCCTCAACTATAACCTACAGGCCACATCAGTCATTTCCTTCCTGCCTTCCTGTATTTCTGCTACTCCTCTAAAACTACTACTCCTCCCACAATTTATATCCTGTTGAAACTCAATGTCTTCATGTGAGTTAAGATAGTAGCTTTAAAAAAAAACATCTTGTATGTTGGGGGAATATTAAAGTTTATATTCATGTTTTCATGTTCAAACAATCTTCCAATAATGCGACTTAATCATACTCATGTCTGAATATGACCTTCATCATAGGAACATAATTCCATTAAGTTATACAGATGATCCATGTCTTTGACACACTGGAGGAGAGAGAGGAGACAAAATGACACTAGCACACCTCAATCTGGAAAGGCTTTCACATAACTGTCCGAGTACGAACCTCTCGGTCTCGGGGTCGCGGGTTCGCTCCCCACATCGTCTCCACTATCACCTTTGTAAGTCGCTTTGGATAAAAGCGTCTGCTAACTGTGACTGTAATGCAACTGTCACACACTCTTGGACAGCATTGGGCACAGCTGACCTTCGTGTAAAGCAAATCTGCCTTGCTTGATTTAAACACTGCTGATTTGGACCCGGTGTCGCCAGAGATTTTGTTTTGCCGTCAAATTAATGTGCTCGATCTCACAGCGAATACCATGTACCATTTGGCTGCTGATGACCTTCAGGTTCTAGCGGGCAGCCTCACCTGCCCCCTCTTGGCAAAGGACGCCTCCAGCCAGACGCCCCAGAGATAAGGGGGTAACCAAGCATCGCTTCCATCCATCATCGCATTACACACATTGGCCTAGTTTAATGTCCTTTTCAGAGATGACTGGAGACACACAAGGCCACACAGCAACATGGAAAGCAGATAATTAGACTATGCCGACAGCAGAGGATCACCAGCCATTTACCACTTCAAGGCTGAAATCCCTTACAGAGAACTAATGAGGACTTTGTCCATCACAGTAGTCTCATCCTCTACAATGATACAGCATGTCCATAACTGGAGACTTCAGAAGCATGTGGCTGCACTGTTAATGCAACCGCTCAGTCTGCTAAGTTTAGGAGCAGAGCAGCGTTGAGATAATAACCATATGCACACATCAAGGAAGCGGTTGAGGCGCGTATATCTGCAGAAGACATGCTGTGCTTAAATACAGAACACCTCCCCCAGTGAGTGTCTAGTAACGAACCCCAACCGGTTCACCTTCCACGACAGTTCTTCTGCCCACAGGCAAACAGCTAAAGCAGGTGGTGCGATGTGGTGGACTGAGAGGGTAGAGGGGAATGGGGAGAGGAAGAAACAAGGAATTGGAAGGATAGTACGTTTTTGCACGGCCATGAAAAGAAACTTTTCTGAAATTACTTACTTAAAATACCAATGTGGGATTCATGAAACGTGCGAGAAACTTCGGTGTATATTTGATGAATGCCAATCGTTCATAAATTAGATGCACGTGCCTGTTGAAGCCGGTTTGCCCAGGTAAACGCTGTTCAACACTGTAAAAGGCTGCAGGGTCTGTGCAAGTAAACCACGGGGGAAACAGGGAAAAGAGGAACTTTTGCAGAGTCCAAAATGGAAGTGTTTCAGAAGCATCAGCTGCCGAGTCACAAGAACTGATAAAAGTAAAGCATGCCAAGAAATTAATGCTGCCAATGCTGTTTCAGCAGAAACACACACCGTTGCTGAGGTAAAAAAAAAAAAGAAATGGTTCGACGTGAAACTAGATTACAAAAAGGTATAAGGAGAAGTATGATGGTAGGGACTATGTAACTGAATTTGTAAGGCGTCCAGTCCATGTGATCAACCCATTAGTTTAAGTTTGAAAACCTTGTATTGTTACATACTGAAAAACAGTTGTAGAAGCTGCTTTGCATGTTGTTGCATAACAGGTCTACCTGCAGGCTTAAATTTTAAAGTTAAATCAGTTCTTAAGACGTTAAATGTAGTGGAACCCTTTTGTGACTGAACTATTTAGACACACTTGCAACTGAGATGCACCATTGCAGCACAAACCGCCAAGTAACTGATTCGTACATGACAACCACAAGTATTATTTAGCATAGGCTTCAGCTTGGTACAAGAGTGGTACAACTTTCAAACTCATATTCATTCACTGAGGAGGTTCTCGGTCTGAAGATTGAATTTCATGTCAGTCCGTCTCAAATTGGCAAAACACAGATGGTTCTTCAGAGAGCGCTGGCATCAATCTCAGCAAGTCCAGCTACGTTTTTGAACCACTAATGACTCGAGTTGTTTTTAATGAGGACACTGAGAATTGTACATCAGGGTCAAAGTGAAAAACTAAGATGTTCAGAAATGCTCAATATAGTTAGCATATTCAATCTCTGGAAAACCTTGCTCCACATTCCAATGTTGCGAGCACATGTTTTTCCTCATAATGATGTTTTTCCCTTGTTTTCATAGAGGTCAGGGTAAAGGGCAGACAGGAAGGGAGGAATGCACAAAACCAGTGACGTGCACAGACCACGACTCTGGGGGCAATATTCTTTACAAGGGCAACTCTGAGCTCTCCTGGTGGCTCCGCTGGCTGCAGCAGCCCCCTCTCCCGTCTTTTCCCTCCCTTTTCACAGTGAACTGTCTAATAAAGCAGAAATGCCATGTTAAAATAACCTTTAATAGGACACTTTTCCCTAAATGCTAGGGCAGTTCCTGGGGCATGATGCTCCCTGGTAAGACATTTTTGAAAAACTAATTTCTAAAAAAAAACGAATTTTTCTTTTGAACAGTGGCATGTACATATCTTTTCAAGGATCAATGTGTATTCCAAACTCAAAATAAACAGGTATAAAATGAAATGCAGTATGAAATTAAACAACTTTAAAGTATCAAATAGAACCCACCAAAGGACTTTCTTTATTTAGCAAGATAGTTTCCATTTTCCAACAACTAAGAAAGAATATGTTTGTGTACAAGATACAGTTGGCATCATCCACAAGTCGTACTGTTCTATCAATAAGAGCCAATGCGTGAGGAGGCATCGCATCACTGTATTGATAGTTTGGCACGCCGGTTTAAAAATATGGCCGACATTCAGAGCAAAAGTAATTGCGCAGTTAACAGAGAGAAATAGACGTAGGGTTTGTGTTTCCAGGCCAGCCCGATTACTTGCTTCTTAGTGCACTCACAATTTTGGCAGTTTCTTTTCATGTGAAGGAGCTCAACATTGTATCTGTACACACTGTAGATAAGAGAGGGAGGCAAGTGGATGAAACCTTTAATGTGGCCTTAAATGATCACTGCTGGCCAATGGAAGCTCTTTAAGTGCACCAGGTTTGAATAGCCTACACATAGAGGAAATACTGCGCTATCATATGCTCCTTTTAGCTTATAGCTCCTCAGGTGATCAGCGTTGGCAATGCCACTTTCAAAACTAGCTTCAGCAGCTATAGCACAGAAAGGGCAGGGGGAATCCTCCCCATCACACGCCTTTGTGCTACCGCATGATTCAATGCAGTTGAGACACAGTGAAAGTGAGTGGGGATCAATATTCCATTTTACATCCACCTTTTACCTGTAACATTTAGTTTGGAATACATATTGATCCTTGAAATGGTTTATACATGACACTGTTCAAAACCTTTTACCCCTAAGAAACTACCAGCATTAACAGTGGATGTAATGCTACAGGAACACGGCCTCACTTCTGGGCAGCCATTTCCAATACAAACATATAATTAGGTTGACACCCTGTGACAGATCCCCAGAGTGCACCGGGCACCGAGGCGCTCCAGCAGGGACGAACACGTCAAAGAAAATGCAGTCGTTCGGTATCCAGAAAGTGGCCTAGGGTGAGCTACTGCTGAAGCAGGAGAGGGCTAACACGCCTGCCTCTGGACACAAGATTGGTTGTAACTGCACGGGTCGCCTCTCCTCTATTTCCTGTCCATCGCTCTACAGCCCGCTATCTAAAACTAATGAAAACACTGAAGTGGGCAGTCAGTAGTGGAGTGGACTACTCAGTGGTTCAGCTGCTAGTGGGACTAGAGATGAGGTTGGCATAACAGATCCAGTCTGAGCCTAGTTACAGAGTTATATTTTTTTCAGTGGCTCTCTTTTGAAAATTAATGTTTGACTAGGCTGAGCCAAACCACTGTGCTAATTAGGGATTGGTATTGTTGTCATGCTACTACTAGCGCATGAAATCTCAGGGTCGTGGGGTCGATGCCCACATGGTGTCAAGTACCTTTGTAAGCTAAATCACTGATGTGATGTATTCCCTTCTCTCCTTGTTAAATAGTCACACATTTCATTATGCAAGTGACTAATATTTGGGCCGCCATCTGCTTTTCTAAATAGAATCAGCAACACTAAATTTGAGTTTCTCAGCAGAAATGCCCATAAAGCCTGAGATCCCGTTGGAAAACTGTCTCTGTATATCTTGAAAAGATAAGAATTGGTGCGGTGCCAATAGGCATCACCTTTCAATACCCAGCCCTGGTGCTATGCCAGTGCTGGAAACGTAAGCATGTACGACCAGTAGTAGTAGGGACATGACATACAGAGTGGATAGAGTATCCTGTCAACTAATCACTCGTTTGTCCATACCTTGACTGACTGAAATTCATATTACCTCACATCTTATAGCCTAGCCTGAGGCTATGAAACTCCCTAGGGAACCCTGTATCAATTTTCTCACCCACTGAAGGAAAAACCCTATAAATTGCAAGTCCTTCAAGCCTATTAACAGTGCCTCTGTATACTGACAGTAATCCTATATCAATGAAAACGGTGGAGCAGCAGGGCCAAATTGACCAGAGATTACCAACATTCATCTCCAGTGAAGGTACCACACTTGGTATAATTACCTCAGAGAATGGCCACTCTGGTCCCTGTCATAAAGGTTGGATGCCATAAAAAAAACAGCCAATCTGACCGAAATGGATCAATGGAAATGGATCAATTATCAGACATGTCACCGTCCAGAAGAGAGGTCCACTCAGCTGTCAATCATCACCGCTCAAAAGCAAACACTTGACTCATTAATTACCCCAGAGTGGCCCGAATGACATTCCATTCATCATTTAATGTCAAATTGTTTTGTCCTTGATACATAAGCCTTTTTTACACTATGGAAATCAGGCTACACCATTTAAAACATCTCCCATGAGATCATAAGTACAGTCCGAAACCAGTTTGGCCGTGAAGAGTGGGGTTAAATTGATCAGGCTGGCTCTGTGGACAGGCTTAATCCATCCTTCTGCCATCTTATCACGTTTCTAGGGGGCAACAGCCACCGACTTATCACGCTAATCCGGATACCTTCAGTGCAGAGTCCATAATGGCAGCAGGTGAAAATGAGTTTATTCTTACCCTGATTGGATTAAGACCCAGGAGTGGGCCTCACCCCCTGGCCCCAACAACTACACCCACCAGCTGCTCCATTTTAATGAACAAGTCAGCTTAAATGCAAATAAATAAATAAATAAATAAAGGAAACATGTGGAGATATAAGTCTATGGGACATTTCCCAGAATCCCGCAGTTGTACCATCCAACCCTAGATTTCAGATGTGGCGTATAAAAGCCCTGACTCAATATGCTCATACCACAGAAAAGTCCCTTTTCAAACTGTGATTTATAGCCCTTTTTACAATGGAGGTTTATTCGCAATGACTCTACTCCCCTGCCACACTTCAAGACGGGAGGCTTTTATAGGACAGCTGAGTCAATAGTGATCCGGTGCAGGTTAAGTGCGTGCCTCTAGAGTCCACCGTCTGCTGTACATCCCAAGAGTTGACCCATCATGACTACGCTCAGCTTATGGAAGCAGCGGGCAAGAAGGTTAGCCTACCGACTAGCCTCCATCTGGGCTACGGACGGGGCATACGTTTATATGCGGCTTTATGGAAACCCAATGCAGCTTTATAGACGAGAGTCCGTAAAGGGAGAGAGAGCTCCCCGTACCGCAGTGAGGGATCTCAGAAACGAGTACACGGAGACTGGGCTGTCACACACTGACAGGCTTGTGTAAGGAGCTGTGGCAGCCACACTTCACTGGACAAAGACACAATATGACAGGCAAACAGAAATACAACCTGAGCGGACGGAAATGAAATGAAAAGTTATTAGGGCCGACTCTGCCGAGACACTGTGAGCCGCAAGTCACTCGGTTGAATCACTTATAGTTTAAATAGGCCTAGTTGTTTTAAAACGAGAGCAGAATATTACCTCTCCACGGGGGTAAATGCATTCCATTGTAATAGTTCACAGTGGGTGGGTGGGTGGGGGGGGGGGGGGGCTAGTGCCAGGGGCCAGCGTGGAGATGTGGACCAAGCAGGGCTATTCTGACAGCTACTTAACCTGCAGGCCAGCCTCAGAGTCACCCCGTTTCACAGGAAAGTGGGCCTCATTTCATTTCACAAAGCCTCTGAGAAGTGTGTGTGTGTGTGTGTGTGTGTGTACAGGGGGAGAGAAAGAGAGACAGAAAAGAGAACGAGAGAAAGAAAGAGAGCGGGAGGGGTGTCCAGGAGAAGTACTCCAAATCACAGCAATGCTTCCACTCCTTTCCACAGCGTAAGAGGGGGGGGGGGGGGTCATCCTGGGCTGCAACGACTTCACTTCCTCATTCTTTCGTATTGCGCCGCTTCCTGTGCCTTCACCCCCCTCATCAGGCGGCCGCTGAAAAGGCTCGGAGTTTGAGCCGAGGGACACGGGCCGGCGAGGCAGACAGGAAGTATGAATGATCACACTATATGGGGAGAAATCGACAGCTTTGCGGTACACGGTTGCCTTTCCTGCTACTGTGGAGGCAAGTGTGCGCCATGGTGCTATTGCTACAGCGACCTGCATCGGCTTGCAGGAAAACCCAACTGAATGGGGAAACACCCACAGGGAGGGGAGCGATAGCAAGGCTGGCTGGAGAGTCTGACATCATCCAAGTGTGGAGTTCCATGTTCCTGAAGGGCTTGCATGTGTGTGTGTGTGTGTGTGTGTGTGTGTGTGTGTGTGTGTGTGTGTGTGTGTGTGTGTGTGTGTGTGTGTGTATCAATAAATAGTGAGTGTATGCCTCTCTCTCTCTCTCTCTCACGCACAAGTGATTGTAGTTCTCCTCTCTAGCTATAGGGAGACATTATTCTGTGCTCACAAGGCACAGAGTTTCTGCTGCACCACCAGCACTACAACACACTGCGGTTCACACACCATAGGGAAGCTGAGATGAGGGGAAATATCGGTCATAGACTGTCAACTAAACCAACTAAAACCTGCAACCAAGATACGGTGATACTGCACATTATTATGGCAACAGGGAAGATTAGTCATCCATCCCGGGCCGGCGGCAATGAAACCAGACCCAATATGTATTGCAGCTGTTCTTAAGACAATGCTGACATTCCGCCAACACCTACTGTGTGATCACGTACAAAATTCACACAAATAGGAAAAGTCAAAAAATAGCACCGGTTGAAAAAGCAATGACTCCAAAGTTGAAGGACACATGAGAAAACAGGCGTTATCTGAAAGCAGGACGTCTGAAGGCTCGTTACGGTAAACGGCGGGGCAGCGCCAGCGGGCTGTTACGGGGCTTCCAGCGAGCGCTCCTAAAAAAAAAAACTGCATTGCTACTGTCAAAGGTTTAGAGTCCACTATCGATTCAAATAACCCAAACCAGGTTCCCGCACACACGCGACGGCCACTCGTGTAGCTCGTCTATCTGTAAAGCGCAATCTCAAGACGGGCAAGAAGCGGAAAATCTTGAGGCTAGTTAGCTTTACTTCCTTAGCCAGCCCGGTGGAGCATCCCCGCCGCCGCCGCCGCCGCTCTCTCGTCCGTCCTGCCTGCCCGGTCCTACGCCTCCCCCCACTGTGCGCACACCCCGACGTCCTGGGACTTACCGGTCTTATGTGCTGATGATGTCGCTGCGAAGAGACAACAAGTGCGGGGAGGCTGCCGGCCCCCGCTCCGCTGCTCCGGGACAACAGGAGTACTGATCTGCACACTTTCGCAGCCATCTCTGTAGTGAAACCTCGCTGGGAAGGAGACTGCTGCGGGCGGACCGAGACACACCGATGGGGAAGAGGGAGGGTGATGGGCGGGTTGCGGGGCTGGACTATGGCTTCATACACATGCCCAGTGTTGCACCAATATGCAATAATAAGCTACTTAAATGCTGGCCCTTTTCCCAAAACCGTATGCCCAGGTTGCATTTAATGTGTCGCAATATCTGGACGTGCATAGAGAAACAAACATCAGTCAGTAACTCCACTGTTGAGAGGACCATCCCTTACGAAAACTGTAACAACTAATCCTATGATAGATTTTAGAAGGATGCTATACAAAACTGTAAGCACCTGTAAGGATTTTATAGTAATGCTATGATGATACCATAGAAGAGAAAAATAAAGTACAAAGAGGTCACTATGAATTCACTTTTGGGTACCACAGACACATTATAAATCCTTATAGCAATACTGTAGAAATATATTATTATTGATTCAATCAATTAATGATTGATTGACAGTGGTTATCAAAGTGTTGTCTTTGAGGGGGTTCCAGAAAGTCCCCCAGCAAAATGAGGAATAGTTTAATTTCACCATCCATCTGCTTGGGGGTCTGTGACATGAAAAATTGTAAGAAAATCTGCCATATAGAAAGAAATATCATAAAGTATGATAATGTTACTATAACATTGTTTGTACCACAGACACACTTTAAGTCCCGACAGGAATATTATACTGATACAATAGAGAGGAAAAATGCACTATAAAGTCACTATAAACTCAGTATTGTTTAGCAGAAATAGAAATATTATAGGAATCTTATTATGATACTGTAGGACATAAACACACCACTGTAAACTCACTAGTAAACTCACTATAAACAGAAAAATGAACTGTTATGAACTGTTATTGTGGATGGTTGGATAGACCTACAGGTAATAGTAGAGAAGATGACCAGGTGGCCTTTTCAATATATCACAGATCCAGTAGTTAAATGGGGTTTCATTTGGGTGGTCAGTACCCTAATCCTGAGGAGGCCCCAGAAACTCTTCTACTTCATCAGGGGTCCAGAATTCCTAGCAGATCCATGATGGCAAAAGTCTATAAAGTCAAGTAAAAATGAATAACTGAAGCCCATTGGCAAGGGTAGTGTTATCTGGTGTATTAGGCAAGGCAAGGCACGTTTATTACCATAATGATTCATGCAATTATGAATTTCCTGACACTAGTATTGCAGCCAAAGGTATGTAGATAAAGCTTACTGACCACCTCATTTTCAGGGTATTTCAAATTATTGCATCATTTAAGTTGTTGCATTATTTAACCACATTATAATTAGTATTATCCAGGACAGTTTCCCACCTCACCCCCTCAACCATCACCACATCACAACTTCACATCAAAGATTTCCAATAGCCTAGAACATGACAGACACAATGTATCCTGTCTGAACGTCTTTGTGTTAGGCTACGTCTTGGCAGAGCTGCTGTCACTGGCCGCGCCATCTCTTCCATTATGTTATAACTGTATCTATTATTAGTTTGTCCTCCATTCACTCTTTGGCTGTGTCACAGAGGTATACCGGATCAAATCTAACTTCATTGATCTACAGTGACTTTGAAAAGATGTGGGCTACTTCCTGAAATGTGCCAAAATTTGAAAGCATTTCAAAGCTGCTCAACAGCAAATGACCAAGCAGCAGTCAAGTGTGAGTAATGGGAGTGATAATTGGTCCTTTGGTCAATGATTGGTGAGGAGACCCCCTCCAGTGGAATGTAACCTGCTGTCCTTTGCTGTTGGGCAAGCCTGTCACATGATAATGACTGCCACACCTGTACTAGTCAGGGGGAGAAAGAAGATAAAATACGTACAGAGAAACACTTTCTGAGGTTCATTGTTGTAATTCATATGATAACATGGCCTCAACTTGAGCTAGTAAGAAATAAAGATAGAATAAAACATCATTTCGGTTGGTTTTGTTGTTGATTGTGTCTGCCTCATGCATGATTGTTAAATATAGTGATGAAAAGCCTCCTGCGACCTAGTATTTCCTCGTTCCTGAACTCGTCACCTCCTGTGCTTCCTCAGGTGCAGTGCACCACACTGTGTGGGCGATGCAATTTAAATGCAAATTCTCAGCCGCGCACAAGGACCTGCTCAAGGCCTCAAGGCTACATTGATTCATAGAGTGAATCTTGGTATGGTGCCTGGAAGAGTCCTGTGCCATGTACAGTCCCTCATAAACCGTTACTGTACAGCTGTAACTGTGTGTCTTAACAGTATGCATTGGTGCATGGTTGTGTCAGCAGCGTAGAGCGGAACAAGCATCTGCAGTGGAGTGAAAAAATAACTTCAGGTATTAGGTTTCATTTCAATTAGGAGAGATGTTGCATGATTTGTCCATGTGTTGTTTACAACATAACATCAGTGAATTCAGGTCACATGATGGAGCTATAAAAAGACAGCTTGCTTTACACTTGCTGTTTGCTTAGTAACAGACCCTACTATCAGTGTTTGAGTTTGATGAAACCAAAGTGAGCTATAAGCTACAGAATTAATATACAGTATATGGAGGTATTTTACACACTCATTACCAACACTTTGACAGGTATACTTATCACAAAAACAGAACAGATTTCTGTCACAAACACACTCCAGCAGGATGCCCGTTGGCCTCATATAGAAAACTACACACAAGAAACACAACTGTTCTTAAACACTCTCAAGGTCAAGGTGTGTGTGTGTGTTTGGTGGGTCAAGGGTTGATTACCCAGCACCATTGAAATGTCTGTCCGCACCTGAAGAATGAGCCCCTCCCATGTTTCTACAGGTTACACCCAAGGCGGTGAGTGTGTAGCTTCTATTTTATCACACACTCAAATTCAATACTGACATCAGATAATACATAATCTAAACACAGATTTTATGAGGCACTGTCAGCTAGCTTTCTTTCTTCTCTGCTCACAAAGTACGCTCCATGTATAGCCAGCAGTTGAGCATGGATTCACAGCTGTGTTCTTAATGTAGCACTCAAAAATGAGACACCCTTTTGAACCAAACACAAGCCACAGCACTAGCAGCACAGTGGTCACTATGTACTACAAACAGTTGAGTTGAGGAGGCACTCCTGCAGGACTATCTTATCTCTTGCTCCACCTTCGCAAAGCCAGAATAGCAGGACGGCAGTAAGCAGCATGATATGCTATTCTATAGATTGCTGTGACATTGCATCATGGAGGAACGCAGGGTAAACACGAAACGCTCCACTTTAATCCTCATTTGAGTCTAATGCTCAACGCAGCTGAAACCTGAGAAGCGAGACATGTAGTCCACTTATTAAGCTTCGCCTAAAATGATCCTCAAGTCCTGAGGTCTAATGAGGCTAGGGTACTGTAACCTATACCATGACTACATGACGCTCCCTGCCATGGTGACAGAGCTAAAAGTACCGTTGTCATGAGCCCTTTAGCTGCCATAAACGTTCTGCTCTTCTTGCCCAACTGGTTGAGATTGCATTTACATGTGTGTCTGTGTCTAAGTTTTGGAGAGACCATGAGCAAGACATTTAACCCCCACCACCTCTGGCAATGCACCCTTTGCAGCTGAGAATGTGCCCCTAGCAGTTGTCATGAGTGTCGTGTGCACTACATTGTGAGTATCTCGTGTATGTGAACTCAGCAAAACTGCAATCTCTGAATTAGTTGTTAAGACTGTATTGATTCACATTGTGTTAGATATGTTTACCAGAAGAATGCGAGAAAGTTTTTGAATGAGATAAATGGCTTTGGATTAGAGCAATATGCACAGTGGACACGTAGGCCGTGGCAAGGGTATTATGGTTGTGAGGCTATTCAAATGATGAATTTTCAAGAGTTGACAATAACATAGCACAGGGTTCTTGTGATAGATTGGTCACATTAATGATCCACACACTGGAGGGCTGCAGGCACAGTTAAGTAGGGTCCTTTATTAAAAAAGGAGAGAGGGACAAAGAGAGAGAGAGAGACTGCGAGGGAGAAAAAATGGAGAGAACGGGACAGAGATAGCGGGGGTTGTTAAAAATTGTAGCCAAAGAGAAAGAGGAGATGTTAATTGCAATGTGTATTCAATTTAACACTGAACGTTTACTGAAAACAGTAATACACGTGCATCAGATAAAACAGCAGCAGTGGAAATGGTGTTGTGACTACAACATAGAAGATAATCACAGACGACTGTTAATTCCCTTTGGCCTCAGAGACCATAGGATTTGCTGTAGTTGTATTGATTAAGAGGTATTTTGACAGAATGCTCAAGTTCTGGTCTCACTTAGGTGAGGACTGAGTTCCATTTATAAATGCATTAAATCATCATTTATATATCAGGAATCCTTAAAGGAGAAACATTTGGCTCCTTGATTCTTGCAGTGCCAACGACGATGTCACTAAAATGCGATGCCCTGATACAGTAGAGTAGCAGTGTTAAATAGATCAGTTTGTTCAGATCTTCCTTCACGTTTGACTAGCTTAGGAGAAGGAATTCTACCAATGCGGGTTGATGCAAGCAGGGATGTGTTGTAATAGCGAATATGAATTGCATGCTATGTGCAGTACATACATAAGCAGAGATTCCAGGCATACTGTGAGCAAAGAATGTGCGTGGCTATACTTGACATGCTTCATTGTGCCTTTTAGACTGGAGAAACGTGAATTTACTGGTCAGATTGACACTGGTGTGTCAGCTAAGTTCTCATGATTTCACTTGGTCAAGAACTAAGGGCTACATTTGTTGTTGTGTGTAACCAATAGGGGTGCTGATTCATTATGGCACCTGAGCAAGGGGTTCTCAAACTTTGCCATGACAATGAAGCTAAATGGATAACACCAGCAGCACTACCCAAAACTTTTGATTGTAGGTCATTGTTTTAACCTCTAGTGTTTAAGATAAACTATTCTAACATTTTGTAGACCCTCTAATGGCCCCTAATGACCCCTGAGGGCCCGTTGATACCACCCTCATAACCACTGCTGT
This sequence comes from Hoplostethus mediterraneus, assembly GCA_034670385.1. Classification (NCBI taxonomy): domain Eukaryota; kingdom Metazoa; phylum Chordata; class Actinopteri; order Trachichthyiformes; family Trachichthyidae; genus Hoplostethus; species Hoplostethus mediterraneus. Next base: position 369,143 of record JAXDDW010000195.1, read on the forward strand.
GTAGGATTGTATTCTATCTCTATTATGTCCATAACCTCATTAACAGTGACGTACCGCCGCATCAAGCAGAAATTTGAACTGTACTTTCATTGGATGTGACAAGTCCTTGTGACCTGCAGTCATCTATGACACAGCACCTCCGTCAGCTCAGCAGCTCTCCAGCTTTTTCCCTTCACATTATGTATTCAGTCTCGGAAATATGCAGTCAAGGCAAGAATCACAACTGGTGGACTGCAAAGAACCTATTAGTTCAGATACATTTTAGGTTGTGTCGCATGGCATGTGACAGAGAAGAGACTGACTCATTTCAATTCAATTACTTTATTGGCATGACAAACAATATTTCAAAAGCAATATACAAAAACAAAATTATCAAAACCCACAAACAACAGTTTCTACATTCAAATCATATTTTGAGATGATACATAATTTGGCTTGAAAACATGTACTACAGGAAGAATACTACATAATAAACAATATGTATAATAGCTATAAATTATTTGGTTTGAAAACATGTACCATTCAATCTCGCTCTCTTGTTGTTTGTGAGATTGTGTCTGTGTGAGAGAGGGATATAGTGTACATTAAATAAATGTGTATCATTTAAATTCATAGTCAACATCATAGTCAGTAGTGTGTGACTGGATAGTTTGATGAGGAGGGGGAAAATATGAATTATTGCAAAAATGATTAACTAATTTATGTTTTTTGATGCCTTTATTGTGATGATGACGACCCATCTTTCACCATACCGGTGAGACATGATGAAACTGTAACCGTTTAACCGTTTCAGCAGCATGGGGCGGCGTACTGAGACGCTGCCCCGCCCCGCAGCCAGTACGCGGAGGAGGGGCGGGGTTGTTGTGTGGACACGGAACTGGTGTTTTGGATTCCATCCCCGCAGAGAGGAGAGAGAAAACGCACCTGGAAACGTCGAAGATTTTCTCCTTTTGGACTGACTGGCGTTTGTCTTGAAACGAATGTGAGTAACCAAGTCGCTTCCTAGCCCAGACAGATTTCCGACGAAGCAGTCTTTAACGAATGAAATACGAGCGTCGCGAGCTAACTGATAACATGTAACGTTAACAGGCTAGCTAGCTAACGTTAGCTGTCCTGCCAAATTGGTTATCTGACAGCTAACACTGCTAATACTACCCGCCGGCAGAAGCAGTCGCCAGAAGCAGCAAAAGCGTTTGCCACAGAAAATTATGTTTATGTTTTGGACTCACTTTTAATACAGAAGAGTTATCCTGCGTTTCTAGACGGAGCAGCGAATGCAGAGATTTGACAGCAGGCCTTTGACAACAACAAGGCTAAGTTGGGTATTTGCTGCAGTGATAATAGTTGGGTCATTGTGCATCATGGGAACAATCTTTGGTTTCTTAAACATTTGGTTGTTGAGCATCGACGAGTCGGCCAGCCAACCACTTATGATGCCAAGTCAGGGGTTCCCAATTTTTTAAATGTCAAGGACCCCCAGTCACAGATGGACACACTTAGACCATATTCTCCCATTCGGTGAAGGTGAACGGATTTTCCAGCAGGGCTTTGAGGAACAGCTAAGCAAACTATCTGAGTGACTGCACTGTCAAGATGCCTTAGCCTTTGAGTGGTATTGCCAGTTGTCAGTCCAATCTCATTTCGTTTCTTCCTAATAAACTAAGTTGATAAACAGTGGATAATTGAGTGTGGCTCAATTAATTTTCATTGCCCCATTCTCTCATGACAATACTCCCCTCTTTCTGTTTATATTTACATTCTGGAGGTAGAAAACATCCCTAAGCAACAGAGGAAGCATTAAAAACATCTTGGAACTGGGAAGTTTAATACCATAGGAGAGGAAAGTATCAGTAGTCTGGGGGCACAAAACATGATTACGTCTATTCTGTGCCCCAGGCTGTTGAAATGCCCTAGTTTTGCAGCTGCAAACATGTCTTGAACACAGCATAAGAACTCTCTCAGGTGGGCAACTGAACATCTAGCTGTCAGCTGAACGGGAATGTTGATGCCCTGGGACAAACCAGGTGTCAGGTTGGTCCCAGGTCCCCCAACCCTTAGCACATGTGAAACAGTGAATGCGGATTGTGCAATGGGACTGAATACATTTAAAACAGAAGGTTGGCATCTTTAAGCACTTGGTTCACTGTGAAAGTATAAAGCCTGAGGTCTCAACAAGAAAAGTCATGTTCATTGACTTCCTATTAGGAGGGAGGCATGTTAAAAATGAAAAAAAGGCCACTGGATTCAAAACAGTCATAGACCTCCTTGGTCAAGGCTTGGTGTAGGGCTTCATTTGCAGCTGTGAAATACTGCTCAATATCTAGCTACTGCTCACCCACAAGCTCAAGTTTTGCTAAGTTGTTGGAGGAAATGATCAAGTCTATGCATTGAGGAAAATCCCCCACTCCCTTAGACCCTGCATGTTTTTTGCTGGGGGTTTTGGCTTTATTCTGCACAGGATGCCATTTCCATAAACCTCCCAAAGCCTTTGCCCTTGAAAGGCCTGTCCTTCTGTAAAAGCCACTTTTTGGATGCAAGGGATTCAGTAGAAGTAGTTCTCCTCCAAGCAGTCGCATAGGTTAGGCTACCTACCAAATATGCAGTACACTCAGTACAAAATTGTAAATGGCACTAATAAGTATGAAGCCTGAAGCTGTAGTGTGGCTTGCTACCTTTCATGCAGGATAACTTTCAGATTCCCAGAGTCCCTTGCCTGATAGGAAAGTTCTGACAGGCTGATGAGGAGGAAGGCGAGGAGAGCCTTGTGTGCCCCAGCTGTATAAATCCATTTTCTGTACAACACAGCTCTGAGCCCCCCAACTGGGGCTTTTGCAGATCATGGGTAAAGCCCACATTGAAAACGATTAATTTCAACTCAGTAGACATCTTTCGAAGGCTCAGGCAAGCATTGCTCACACTAGCCTAAATGGGCTTACCTCAGCTGGCTGCTTAGAGTCAAAAACAGATTAACAAAAACTGATCTGTGTTTTATGTCTGCGTCTCTGTGCTCTTGTGTCCATATGTGCAAATGTGTTTGTGTCAGGACACGTTTCTGTTTGCACAGGGGTAAAATTCGATCCTCTTTTCAGCTCTGAATACAAATCAAGCAGATACAAGCATCACCAACATCTCTTTTTAGAAACTGTTTTGAAACCTGTCACGTCATGTTTTTTCCGCCTCAGGAACATTGAGAAAATTAGATCTATGGGGAGATACAGATAGGATTTCACTGCTCCACCTATCTCTCCTATTTTACCGCTTCACTGGTTGCCTGTCTGTTCATTTTTATTGATTAAGGCTTTGTGTGGCCTTGTTTTCTTTCTGAACTTTACATTCCTTGAGACCTTCAGACAGGGCCCTTTTGACTGTTCCTGTGTCCAGGCTATAGACTAAAGGTGACTGGGCTTTTGCCGTCAGGGCTCCAAGGTTTTGGAATGCCTTTTTTTGTTTTTTTTTAAATCATTTTTGGCTTTTATACCTTCATGTTTTGTCCCTATGGCTTGGGTTATTTTTGTTATTGCACTTGTTTTCCTCATTGATCTTTCTGTTTTATTGTCCTTTGTCTTTCCTTGATTATAAAGCACCTTTTACCTTTGTTTTAAGTTCAATAGGCTTAAATTTTACCCCATTAAGGTGGCATTGAGGAGGTGGGTAGTCCTTCCAGTTGCTGTAATGTCTTTGGTAACAGCCGCTCACTAATCTGTCTCCAATTCCAAAGAAATTGTGTGCATTTAAGCTTGCTTAGACTCAGACTCAAGAGGCTGTTCAACTCAAACTCTATTGTCAAGGGCCACTGAACACTGTAATTAGCATATGCCATGTCTTCTTCTTTCTTTCTGCTGAATCAGTGTGACAATCGGTGTCTGAATTGTTAATGCAATATCGACAGGTGGCAGCTTCAGGCCTCAGTGGTGTGAACTCCTCCATCCCTGACTTTGAAAAGTGCACACACGGGAGCCACAGATGCACACCAGTAGCCCCCTGCTTAATTGTTAATCATCTTTCCGTGACACTGATGAATTAAGCGACAGTCCAGTTGGAAATGAAGTTTTGGAGCTTAACTGCACTGGTGGCAATTAGTTTTATCCATGCATTTGTCTTTTCTGTTGTTTATTAATTGAAGTGTGAGGATTTGAGGACATTTTTGCATTGACTGTAGAAGGAAATAGATTTTCTGCACTGCAGAAGCAATAGAGATCCCAAGGGTCCAGGACTGTTGTTTTACGTTTTGCCTGAGTGTTAATTAGTTTTTTGGGCAAATTCTCCAAATCCTTATTTAAGACTGCTAAGGCTGATGGCTGGAGAAGAGAGATGGCTAGCACAGTGCCAGCTTGCACTTGTACATGGCATTCAGATGAGGAAATATTGTGTGATTTGAAACCATTATGTTCTCTCAGATGTTGTTATTTACATTCACATAGGCGGAGGATTACGCTACTTATGCATTATGTAATCATTCATAATTCAGGTGTGATGATATCAAGAAATAATTGTTCTGCTGCAATCATGTGCTGGACAAAATGCAGCCTAAACAAAATCGTAGAGCGTCTCTAATTTGAACATAGGCCTACATAAACCCTGTTGGATAAATCATGAGATGCAATTCGTATGCCCAATTAGAGTTTCCTGTAAGCTTTATCTTTTGAACCATGTCCTTTCGCTTTCTCCACTGCAGGATGTTCCGCTTGCGGGCATTGTCGGCAGCTTCGGTGGGGCTGATGCAGGTTTCCCGGCGCTACCACAGTGGGGTGGTGCGGGGGCCTGGCCGGAGGAGGCTGATGCTGGCTGCCTTGGCTGGGGTGACTGGTGTGTCTGCTGGTGCTGGACTGCTCTGGACAAGGTAGGACTGGGTCCACTAAATCACATTTGGACTTGTTGTGGACAATCTAGAGAATAATGTCACACCTTATTGACTCCCGTAGGGAAATTCTCTTCTTGCTTCAACCGGTCTTCCAGTTGATATTTAGAACTGGTTTAGGATGCTTTATTAGAAACACACTGTATCCAGCCCTATCCTATATTAAAGACTAAAAGACCTTGAGTGGACTTCAGTATTCGGTTGGGGAACCTAACCCATGCAGTTGCTCCCTAGTTACATTTCTTTGACATTCCAAGCCAGAGTGAGAAGGGTTTTTATGGCACTCCATTACTAAGGAGGTTGGTGTTTAGTTAAGGTGAAGCAGTAGGCAGAGTTCATATGAGAGCTCTTCGGGGACACAATGACTGTGGTGAAGGAGGCAGCATGATGGATGGAGCCTCAGGGCATTTGAGACTGATGGGACAAAACCGTTCCAGGCCTTTACCCTAGCCCTCATTCTGCCTGTGTCTCATTAAACTGAATTATTCAGCCTACCCCCAGACAGGACCCAGCTATTTATTATTATTATTCCAATTTTCAATTTAGTCAGAAAATAGCCAAGTGGGACTTGCCATGGTAAACCTCTCCACTTGCACAAACAAGGGAACACAATGCAGCACACAATCTCTCGCTTTATTCTCTCTCTTAATTGTACATGGCTTTCGAATTTCAGCTAAATACTGAAGTGTTCCCATATGGCACTGGATACAGACACTAAGATATATTGCTATATTTTAATTAACCTCTTTGCCAAATGACATGAAAATCTCCCTGCAGGTCCCCCAGTTACTAATCTAAGCTGTGTTTGCTTGTTGAAACCCAGAGCGTATGCAGACGCTGGGCCTTCCGTCCGTCACGCTCAGCAACCAGAGAGAGAGGAAGCTGAATTTGTTAAAGACGCAGAGCCTGAGACTGAGTCAGAGAAATTGGTGGAGGCCAGCAGTGGAGATGAAGAAGGCGGCGATGAGGGGAAGAAGAAGAAACCACGCTCTGGATTTCGTGACCGCAAGGTAATCAATAAGCAATCAACATTCAATCAGTCTGTTATTTAATTGACCTCTGGGATGGTGTGTTCAAAGCACTCACAATCAATGTGCAATAAGCAAGCGTCAGTGTAGTTTGAAATGTATATTTCATGAAGACACACTAAGCTAATCAACATGCATCTCTATTGTCATAAATGCACCACCTGTAAGATTTCATTACTGTTAATTAGGCAGTGGATGGCAGAGGACAAGCAGAAGGAGGCCGGCCTTTGATGTTGGTTTAATTCTGCATAGGCTTTTCTGCATGCTAATAGTGGCACAAACCAAATTTGTGCCACAGTACATCATTATTGTCAGTGGAAGAGGGCGGCACTTCTCCAAACAAAACATGAGGGACAGGAACATCTGACTTATGGGTGTAGCTTCCTAAGGAGGGGGCTGGAGAAGTGGGCAAAGAATAGAAGGATTACCCTTTGCAGTAGCAGCAGCAGCCGCAAATTGTCTGTTGAAAACGTATTGATGTCTGGGAGTGTGTTTCTCTCTTTGTAGTGCACCACAGGTAGGATTAGCTAGCCTTGAGTGTTGGTGAATATAGGTTGTTTTTGCCAGCACACTCGGCATGTCAGTTTTGATGAGGTATATTGTGTGTGACATAAATTCTGTGCCAGTGTGTATGTGTATTTATGTGTGCATTTGTGTGTGTGCTTCAGACTGAGACCTTGAAAGTCCTTGCAACTGACTTTTATGGCAATGTATGGCAGCATCTCTGCAAAATCTAAGATGACATTGCTTTCTGTCATGGCATAAAATACAGTTTGGCCTGAGAAATGTGTAATGAGTGTCTTGGTCCTGTCATGTATACATTTTGCTTTATCTACACAATGCAGCCTCTTTTCAAAGGCTGGTCGTTACTTTCTAATAACAATCAACTCAAGTGCAAGTTATGCAGCATGAGGGAATATTCAATCTGAATGTGTGTAATAAAACCCAATATTTCCGCCTTTGTTTTGGATAACTCTCATGTTATCCAAAAACCTTTGAAAATGTGAGCAAAGAAATGAAATGATGTAACTTGGGTTCCAATCTTCCTGGCTGTGTACGTGCATGTGTGTGAGGGAGAGAGAGCAAATGGCTGAATGCTTAGAAGAACGCCACAGCCTCCATCAGTGTGGGTGATACTGAGATCAATAGCCTGTAAATCTGAGGAGATGAGAGCCAGGGGAGATGACAAAGGTGCCCAGGCTCTCCATCAGTCAGGCACTCCCTGGCACAACCACTGACTGTCCTATAACCCCTCATCCATACCCCAAGGGCTGGCTGGCCCTTCTGGGAACACACCGCTGTGATTTCCTCAAAGACCAACAGGGTCTGCTAAAGAGAGGGTACCAGCATGAGACATGCAGTCAGTGCTATTCTCTCGCTCTCTCTCTTTCTCTCTTGCTCTCTCTCTCTCATATATATAAAGACTCAGCATATGTTACACATTTGCCCTCATTAAGTACTACAGTTGACCTCACAGTATTAAAGTGACAGTAGTATAGTGATATGAATTTTGCTTTGTCAAGAACTCTCAAAATAAGTAGTACGTAGTAAATCTGTCTGTGTCATGGTGAAAAATTCATTCAGAAAAATACAGTCTGCCACATGGCACAGTGTCAATACTGTTGTAAAAGCAAAATGAATCAGAAAAGGATCATTATTATTATTAAAGCATGACGTATCACAAAAGGAGTTTATGGTCAAAGCTCAACAGGCTCAAGATGTTGGAAGCAGTAGAATGTGTTTATTACCGTGTCCCCAGGCGGTTTGTATACTACACAAGTAAATTGAATGGCACGCAAAAGAATCGCCTGTGTGCATTATAGCGGAGCCCCGCTCCCAAACAGAAACATTTGGGCTCCGTCAATTTCCCACTATGCCACGTCTGCTCTCGACACTAGTGTCAAGGCAAACTTCTTTCTATTTTCCAAATTGGACTAAGTGATGCCCTGCCATGCTGTCCCCTTTTGTATATATTATATATAGTTTACCTGTCAGCCACGCTGATCCCTAAAACACTGGGTTTCATTTTTCCTTTTGATTATGTGATAATTATGACTGGGAGGTAAATGTCTCTCCCCATCAGGACTGCTTGTTTTCCTGCTGCCACTCGCTTCTCTAGACTGCTCCCTCTCCACTCTGCTCTCAACTCTCCCTTTGTGTTATTTACCTTGATATCCACAGGACTGGAAAATTGCTGGCTTATTACTTGGTTTGATTATTAGATATATTAGGAAATGCTGCTCATGCCGTGTGTGAGCCTAACCTTATCACTGACTGTGATCCCTCTCTGGTTGCCAGGTGATGGAGTATGAGAACAGGATAAGGGCCTACTCGACCCCTGACAAAATTTTCCGCTACTTTGCCACGCTGAAGGTCATCAGTGAGCATGGAGATGCTGAGGTTTACATGACGCCGCAGGACTTTATACGCTCCATCACCCCCAACGAGAAGCAGCCTGAGAGTGAGTCTTCTCTCCTCCCCTCGCCTCGCTCTGTCTTCATCAGTGACTGCTCCCCTCTCTCATCCACTGGCATAACCCTAGCCCCTTTGTATGTTTTTCATTCTTGTTATCCATGCCCTCTTCCCCTGTGCTCTGTGTGTAGACAGAAAGTTAGGCTCATCCTGCACCTCACCCAGGAATTTGGCTCTAATTGCACCCTTGAGTCACAGCACATGTATGCAAGGTTTGTGGTCATCACTATTGAGGGTGAGATGTCCCTAGCTGGCACTGCCAAGGAGATCAAATCACTCTAGAGCATTACCCACCAGCCCCCTCCCCTCCAACCACTGACAGGAACATTCAGCAAATGGCTGGCAGTTGAAGAACTTCAACAGTTGCTGTCTGAAAATCCCACTGAACATGTTCACAAGTATGAAAGGAAGCAGGAAGGTGTGGAAGTGACAGGGTTGTCCAATCGTGCTGAGTTGAGGGAAAGGCTGAAGGGGTATGTGTGGGGGTGACATTACCACACAGCAGTTGGTGAATTCATTAACAGGTTCAAAACAGAACTGATCTTAGGCATCACATGCAGAGCTAGTGAGAGATATTTGATCATCAGCCGTGGGAGGGTTGGGAAGCCAGGGAGCTTAACTTGGCATAGGTGTGTTTCAGCACCACACTTGAAGTCAGTCTAGAACAGGTTATTCCAGCGCATCGTAAATCAGTTATTTTTGTGTGGCGTTTTACAGTGTTGGAGCATGTTGGCCTCCATCGCAGACCAATGGTTGAACGCTCAGTGTGCACCTTTACATACTAAGCATTCAACCACAGTGAAGGAGACAAGCCTCCTCACCCTGCAGTTTGCTCTGTTAATAAGGTCTTTGTTGGACCTGTCCTGTCCACCTCAGCACTTGTGTTTGCCACCTTCAAGACTTGGCCTAGCATGGCCCCGCCAGTGCCTTCCATTCCTAGGCCTGTCACTAACCCCCCTTTCTCTATCCCTTCTTCAACCTTTCCAAACTGGAATTAAAGTAATAATGCTGAGCTGAGCTCTATTGGATGAGGGAAGGTTTAAGAAAGCAGAAGAAACACCCCAGAGAGACTGCAGTGCATTTAATTCCTCTCCTCCTCTCCAAGCTCACAGTGAGCTCCCACAATGAGATTACCCAAAAGACTCCCTGGTCAAGCGCTCTGTGTTATTATACCAATAATAATAATGACAACACTTCAGTGGCTGACTGATAAATTAGCCTTTGTTGTTTCCTGCTTCAGCATGTTTCTCTGACCCATGGATGAACACCCCTTTTATTTTGGGTCTGCAGATAGCAATAGTCTTTGTTGACTCTCTATTAGTAGTGATTGCTGATCTGAGGTTAAGAGATTATTGATGCAGTCAGAATGCAGCCATGGGCCATGACAATTGTCCCTTATTAGCTTGTTTCCTGGTTTAGTTGGATCTGAGTTTGAATTGAAAGGGAATGCACGATTGATAAGGTGTCACATGTTGCTCATTATTACAGCACGACAGGGGAAGGGGGTAACTTATTGCAGAAGTTCTCAAACCGTGTGGTGAGATTTTGCTCCAGCACTGAGAAAGACGACGTCAAACAAAACTATGATACTTACTTTATTAAGATGAATTGTAATGAGTTTATACTCTCGTGGCCTTCAAATGAATCTAATTTTAGACTAATCTAGCAGCTCACTGTGCTTCTAGCTGTCCTGGATGATGACAAGGGTTTGTGTGATTGTTTCAAGCAATCAGTAAATGAATGTGCCTTGGTTGTGGTGGAATGTCATTGTTTCACTGAAGTATGCCTCCCTACTAAACAGTGGAGAAGCACTGTCTGAAATATATTAACAAGGCGTATCTTTATTGGCCTGGATGTACTCATCTTGCAGTCAGGATTAGACCCAGTATTGTTTTTCATCATTCCTAAGATTACCTAAGACGAGAGACCAGTGTACACTAAAGTCATACACATTCTCAAGCACCCATCCTATATACTGTATGTGCTTCAATGAAGTAAGGATATCCCTCTGACTCTCTGACTACAGCTTGTAATCTTTTGTTCGATGTGTGGATGAGAAAAGATGAGAAAGATAGGGGCTCCCAACCTGCAGAGCTGCAGGCAGGGTGAGGGTCATCACCCTGATTAGATGAGGTTTGATGGAGGGGAGTGAATAAAACTGTGAAATAAAATGGGGTGGAAGAGGGCACGCAATACATTATTAATTTCCCTGACAGTCATTCTGTTTCATCATTTATTGTGTTACTGTGGCATAATGACATGTACTTCCTCTGACAGACCCCGACATTTTATACTGATCAATTCAGACCACCATGTTTATTAAGTGAGGGTTTAGATAGGACAGATGAGATATACACACTCATCAGCAGCCGCTATCTTCTGTTCTCTTCACCTCATTTTGCTTACTATTAAGTATTCACCCCACTCACTGCTGGGATCTAGCAAATAATGTTTTATGATTTATAAATGTTTTATAACTTTGCTGTGATTAATGATCAGAAGAATCAAAGCTGAATGCTGTTTAGAGTTTAGTTTTGAAATAATTGGGGAAATGGATTGTTAATGTTATTATTAATCTGTGGCACATGTCAGTGATTACCAGAGTTACTGTAATGCCACCTAATAAATACTTTTACTGTAATGCTTATGCCATATAGCTCTCCTGCTCAATCCTCATCACGTTTGTTCTGTTATGTTTCTCTCTTATGTGTGTGTTTTCCCTCTCTCACTCTCTCTGTCTCCCTCTATCTTATTTTCAGACCTGGGCCTGGATCAGTTCATGGTGAAGCGCTATGATGGCAAGGTAAGAAGTGGGTATGTGGGTGGCCCGACAGGCAAGGGATCAAGAGTGGTTAGCCAGCTATCATAGAGGCTAGTTGAATTACAGCAACGGGCACATTTATAATCAGGTTTCATAAATGCTTCATCCCCGGCTCAGAAATTCAATTAAAGGTAACCCCTGTAGGATTTCTTTATAAATATCACTGTATATGGATGATCATAATAACCATTAGTGTGATGTTGCATTGCCCCAGTAAGCTGCATATTATTAGGTTATTTCCCCTCCCCACTGCATAACTTACTAGTCTACCAGAGGGGTTTATTTATGAGAATTGCTCAGGAATCAAGCTTTTGGATTCCCAACATGGACCAAATGAAAACACTAAACAGATCATTAAGGCTACTATTTGTAATGAGAGATATATTAATGAGAAAATGCTACATTTGGCATCGAACTTCAGCTCTATGCCCTCTTTATACTTTTTTTAATACTCTATTCCTTGACTGTATATATTTTCAAATGTTTGTGTCAGCTTTTCTAAAGGAGTTTTGGTTGGATAAAACTGCAGTGTGTACAGTGAGCTCAAAGTATTTGGATAGCAGTAATACATTACATATGTGGAATGCACATATTACAAGCATGTTACCTTTCAACCACGTTACGTTATACTGCAATACTAGATAATATAGCCATTAAGGCAGCGTATTATTATAATATTATTATTATTATTATTCATTGCTGTCAGTTGTTCACTGTCAGTGAAAATAGTGACTATCAGACTATTATTAACTCTAACTAGATTCAACTCATATGCCTACAGACTCACCAAAGCCCAGTCAATATCAGAGCGTCTTTTGTTTTCCTCTTGCTTTTGTAGTTTCATCGCAACATTAGCATTCTGAAGAAAACCAATGTTTTGTCCATTAAAGTTACACTGGGATGAAAAAATCCACCATGGCCCACACAATTACAGCTGGCTCTTGTCAACAAGCAGACCTTTTGATGTGTAACACCTTGTTTTATCACCTTCAAAACTTAGTTGGCAATTCTATTACTCCAGCCACTGTAAACCAACAGCATTGAGATGGTAAATAAATATGTTGATTCACTATACAAACATTTCTCTTTACTCTAGCTACTACTGTGCTGTCTGCTATTTTACCACCTAGTCACCACATTATTTCACATCCAAAGTAAATGAGCATTAGTGTAGAGTAGAGAATTAAAAATACCTTGCTTTCCAAATAGTTTTGGAACTAACTGTATTTAGCCTCTGCATTCTCATAGCAACTTGACATGCTGTCACCCAAGAGCAAGAAGAAATTGTTAAAACGTCACTCTGCTATGAAGAAACCCCTTGTTTCTAGACGGCAAATTACTCTCAAGGCAATCCAGAACTAATGAGATATCAGAACTGCCACAGAAGAGCTCCCAAGGTTTTGGTGACAACACAAAAATCCTATCTAGTACTTGTAAAGTGACACAATTGCTAGTCAGAAGGTGCACAACTTACAAATTAAGGAATGTTAAAACAGAGGAGGGAAGTGCTGTGATATGGTGTCACTTTATTGCATTTTGTGATAACATTCATAGTTTTATGTACATTCACTTCCTGTTCTCTCAAGTTCCTTAGTCATCCACCACCTGTGGCTGTCCCAAATAATGTTTGGCAGTTTTCTGCATTATATTTGTGAAGAAATTATATTGTCTGTTTGGAATTTTTGGTCAGACAAAACCTACACACTGAAGGTGAAGACAGTCCAGAGGGGCAATTAATGTTGTTAAAGTTCACAACTAGTGAAGTATGTAGATGCATTGAAAAATGGAATTGTACCAAAGTGAAATATTGTTTTAAACTTTGGCTGGAACCCTGTAAGTGTCTGCGCTCAGTCGCAAGTTAAAAATAGTTGAAAATAAAAGCCTGGCTCTCTAACAGAGAGGCTCCACACTTAATCTTTAAGAGGGACATGTACAAAGTGGGCCTGCCCAGTGCATAATGATCTATTTAAAAGCAATAACAGCAGGTGGACAGGCTGGGCCCCTTATGGCCACAGACTTATAGGAGTATAGTCGCTGTACGCTACAATAAAATCACTTACCGTTTACAGTAAGGAAGATGGAAGCATCATTATAAGTCACCTTCGTCATTATTTCCACTTCTCATTTGCCTCGTATTGATTTTCACCATTCCTGGCCTCTCACAGAGCTTCATCTCACCCCCAGCAGCCAGCCAGCCGCACACAGTTAGCATTAGCCAATCATCACTGTTGGTTGTAGTAATGTTTCTAACCTCATTATTAGCTCCATCAGCCCCAAGGCTAGTATAATGAAGAATCACTCTACTCACAGTGACAGAAGCTGAAGTGAGAACATGGTCCATTTTTCTGTCCCAACCTCCGTCTTTTCCTCCCTGTGAGTGATTTGACTAAGCCAAGTGATGGTTGAGAGTCACCAGATCTTCGATTTGCCCACAAATCAAAAGCATATTAACCAAAGAACTTGGGCTGTACATTTATTGAGAGCGAATATGAAGATCTGTCATGGCCACCCCCTGCCTGAAATCAAAATGGACCAGTCTAGATTTATTGCCATTGCCAGCTCATGTAAATGTTACCCGTATCTTGAGGCTTTTTGATTCTTTTATTTGCCAGGCAACTTTGCATTTGGGTTTTCCCTGATATCAGGCTTTGGTTTACTCCCGAGATCTCCCTGCCATCCCTGCGCCTGATTAGCTTGATAGTCACCTCTGGCTGGCTGCAGGAGGGAAAAGGCCTAAGTCCTCCCTCTGTCCAAGAAGCCATGAAATCTACTGTAATGAAAACACTAATGAATTAGCCCAACATGAAATTGCTGCACCATGAATATTGGCGGGATGTCTGCAGTGTATGTAAATCATGAAGTTCAGCAGAGTGTGGTGAGGTGTAAGGGGAGCTTTTCAGCCGGGGGTTGGGGGAGCAAACTAGGATGGAGGCTATGGTAGATAGCACAGAGAAATACAGTATTAGAATGTGGCCTGCGATAGCTTTCTTAATAGATCCTACTACGGGTTTGTTTAGATCTAGCTGAACCAATGATATTTTTCACATGTATATTGTTTCACCACAATTCACAGATGGAATGTGCAAAAAATGTATTTGTTATAACCTCCCACTGTATTTCCCCTCCCCTTGCCCTCTCCTCCTGACAGCAATTTCTTCCAGGTTGAGTGTATGTATGTAAAAAAAAGACAGTATATACCTTTTTGTTCATATTGACTCATCATATTTGTTTTATTTTATGCTTGCCTCTCGTGGGGGAACACACCTATCCTCTGTAGATCTTAAACAGGATGATCTCTTGTGCTTGCTAAACCAACCGTTTCGTTGCTCCTTTGTCCTCTGTTACTACACACCAACTCCCCCCTTTTTTTTTTTCTCCTACCCTTATCGTGTGGGCATACTTACTGCTGCCATAAAGTAATGTTGATGTAACTTGCCGTTGCTGTTGTTAATTTTGATTGTTGTTTAATCTGTCATGCTCTTAGCAACCATCCTCTCCTTCACATAACTATTAATCCCTCCATTGTCTCTCTCTCTCCTCCCTTCCCCATGAATAACCATCGTCCTTAACTCCCTGTCTCCCACAATCCCCCATTTTCTCCACCTGTCTCCCCACTGACCCCTGTTCTCCACCCATAAACTCCCCCTCCCCTCCTTCTCCCCCTTCCTGTCTATCTCCCTCCCTTCGTCCCCTCCCCGTTCTGCCCCTCCCTCTCTGCAGGACTTCTGGCAGGTATGGGGCGTGTGCCGAGCAGCATGTGTGCACCTGAATGATGAACTGCACTTAGTACTCACTACCTACTCCCTCTTACTCACACTCTCTCCCTCCCTCCCTCTCTCTTTCTCTCCTTCCTGGTAATGTGGAGGGCATATCTCTTCACAGTTGTTAGTCCGGGGGAACAGCTGAGAAGGTTCTCTGTTTTCATTGCATCTCAGCTTCAGCGAGGGTTTAACCAGACTCATGGCCTCATTTATGCTTGCGACCACACAGGATAGGACTGTAGCCAAATGGTGCATTAAAAGTGTATGAATGTCACCTTGAATCAGTGGCTTGGTAATCAAACCTTCTTGAATTTAGATCCAGTCACTCTCTTGTAGTGGTATAGATATTGTACCCAGCAGAAAGGAGGAGGTTGAATAGTAAGGATGAGGATGGAAGGGGAAATAAAATAGCAACGCTGTATTGGCTCATGTAATAAGGCAGAGAGTTTGAAATGCTTTGATAAACCAGTTTATACACGTATAGATAATTGAGCCCTGACCTATAAGTTTCATGGACTAGATGAGTTGACCTTTAAGCAGGTACGAAGTCCTGCGTCAGTCACGATGATTTAGAGGCACACCAAGCAGTAAAGGGCAGGTTCTAACCTGATCACTTTATACCCATAGGGAGGGGCAGAAACTGAGGTGGGCACACCCCTCATTGTGTTCATTTCTAGGGAATAGGCAGACTCATGAAGTCTGTATTGTCTATTGTGTTGTCTGTGTTGGAGACCTCCCCAGCACCCTTTGTACGGCCTGGTGGAGGCAGCTGGCTGCCACGCGCTCCCTGCTGAATTATTGAAAGTGGAGACTTTCCCTTTTGCCTCTACAGGGATTATTAAAACACTGCTGCAGCACTGCTACATTATTTACAGAGTGGCCAGTGGCCCAAAGTAAGGTTCACATACATCTGTACACTAACTGCCTGAACAATGAGCAATGTCAAGTCTTGCAACACTGAGATGCAAAGAACCGCTGTAGTCATTTTAAGGAACCTATCTCTGTCGTTGCCAAACGACCCGAGCGCTGTTCCCCCATCTTCCCTCTCTGTCTTGCTTTATAACTCCTTTTCTTCAACTTCTCGTCTCTTCTTCTATGAACTGCGAGCTCTAGCTTCTTCCCATGCTTTGGCGCTTTAGCTCTTTCCCAGCATGCATTGCTCATTGCCTGTGACTGATGGGGAGAAAGTAGTGGTAGGTGGCGCCCTTCACTCTGTGCATGGTGGCCTCACAGGGTGGTTTGGACACAGGAAATGGCTCCGTTAGCTAGTGTCGGGGCTGTATTGATGTGCTTGATAGCCTTCACAAATCCATTTTCTGGATTGTCCGGACATCTGTGCTGCATGATTTCTGTAGAGCATGGTTTGTAACGATCCAGAGCAGGACCTAGACTCACTGTGTCTAAATTGTAACCAACCCCTTCCTACACACTGGAACTCCATGTAATGCCACAGCCTCTTCTCTACCACAAGAGAGGGGGTGCCTGTCACTCAGGGGGAATGCTGAAGAGGCTGCCGCAATGGAAACAAGCCTCATGTCTTGTCACACCCACCGTTGTCGTGTTCACTCTTTCTGTTTCAGCTGGAAGCTCCCAAAGGCAGCTGTTTGGACCATCACAGCTTATTTCTCTCCATCTTTTCACACTGTCAATTTTTCCTCACACTTTCCTTATCTCTTCCTTTTTGTTTTGTGTCTATAGAAGCATGCATACACACTCACTCACACACAGACACACATACACATACACACAACCACATTACCTCTCTCTCTTCCTCTTTCTCTTTCTTTATTCTCTTCCTAATCCAGTAGAACTTGGAAAGCACAAAACAGGACACACACATACGCAGTCTTCTCGTCAGAGTTATAAAACCTAGCCTGGTTTTCATATGAATGGCCGTCATTATTTTAGCTTTGAGAAGAAATGGCAGAAGCATTGGTGAAGAGCGTGAAGAAGAAGCGGAATTTCACAGACTGTGAAGTTGAAGTAATGGAAGTAGTGGTTGGAGAAATAGAAGAAAGAAAACACCTGTTATTTGGAGGCCTTAGCTCTGGCGTTACAAACAAAATAGAATCTGTTAAATGGTAAAAGGTGACTGCAGCAGTAAACGCTGTTAGTCCTGAGCCCCGGACCCTACGAAGTGTGACTTCAAGAAGCGCATTACTGTGCAAAGTGCTAGTGTGTGGGCCACATAATAATGTATGGTGACAAACCTATTTACTCAAGATGAAGTGCTTGTTGAAAAAACGCATCGCAATGTAATCAGAGTGAAAGTTTTCTTTAAACTATATATTACATACTAACTTGCACACAATGTAGTGAAAGAAAAAAAGCTCTAAATCAAATCCAGATTCACTTTTGACATTCATTTTTTTTGAAAAAGACGGCCTAGGCTGCACATGATGTTTATTTTATTTGAAATATTTAACCGTTATTTTACCAGGCAAGTCAACAGATTATCATTTAAACTGGCGGCCTGGCAAGCAACAAGAGCCACCTAAGGGAGGCTAAAAGATAAAAGCATATTGAAAGCAAAGATGTGATGTGAAATATCATGTGTACCAGTACGCACATTCTCACTACCCAGTGATTGGTATACATTCTGAATCCTGTGTGGAACGTGGCATACGCACACCTATTGTGTGTACGTCTGGTTTGGCACCTGGTCATTTGGTTCCCTTTTTCCCGGGACAGCTGACATTCCTCAGCGACCATAATTGTTTATTGAGCGTGCCACATCAGGATCCATTATTCTGAATCTGCTCCCAGAATAATCCTGAGTTATTAGCGGCACACCTGCTCTGCAGTTACCCCTGGGAGAAGAGGTGGATAGCTAATACATTAGTGTGTTCCCTGCCTACCCACCCACTTACCAACTTTATCCTGGTCACAAAGTATCATCACATCACATCACAAGGAGAGAATATTAATGCTTTATGACTTTGTTGGTGTTGGGCTATTGCTGAGCGTGGGCTTGCTGTTTGATAGGGTGTGTGTGTGTTTTTGTTTGTGTCTTGGATGGGGATGATGCCCTAGTTCAGCCCCGGTTCCAAAATGTCACCTCTTGACTTTTACCCCAAGAAGGTCATTCTAAATTCCCTCTCTCCTGAAGCCCACATCTTTCACGGTGCCTGCCTTAGTGGACAGGTGACCCCAGAGATGCCACATCACGAGCGGCAACACAAAGGACATAACAGTACTGATTCATTTTTAATTACTTCGTCTCGGCCCTTTTCATTCACTCTCCGCTGTCCGTCTGTCACACCGTACCTCCACCTCCTTTTTTTTGCGGTTTTGTCAGTACACCCCCAGTGGTGCAGCGCTCCAGTCCACCGAGCTCCACTGAGACTCACATGTACTGAAGATGAGAGAGCGCTTGGGGACAGGCAATACTCATACACACACACGCTCCAGACACACGAGTGCACGGAAAGACAGGGAGCTGTTTTCCTCTCGATACAGGTTTTTCATGTTCAGAAGCAGCCCAGACCCATAAATTAATCCCTTTGTTGCGGGGCCCAGAAGAGAATGCGCTGGCGCAAACACACTCTCCTGGATTGCTCTGAAATCTCTACCCTCTAAGCCAAATAATACTCTATACTGGCACTTGACGTGTGGCAGACTGGGGGGAGGGTGTAAGTGAGGCATAGGCTGGATGCAGGAGAGAATTGAGCTATTTGGCTGATTCAGCCAGGTCTGCCCCCAGGGAACAGGATGTCTGTCCCGCTCGCTCTCTGCTCCTTACAGTTGACAGTCGACTGTCGTCTCCTGCCCAACTCGCTCTCACAGACACACACAAGTTAAAAGGACCCAGCTGCAGTCGGTCTTAATTGGCCGCAGCTGGTGCTCTCCTGCATCCAGCCTACGCCTCACCCACACCCTCCCCCCAGTCTGCCTCAACTCAACTCGTATGACAATATCATAGAAAGTTCATTGTGTCCTTTGTGTGGTAGTGTATTTTTTTTTCAAAGCTGGAGCCTACACTATGTGCTTCATCTCCCTTTCTATCATCCCTTGCTTCCCTCTCGTCCTCTTCCCTGTTATCTGGGTTTCTGCAGCTGTAGTGTTGGACAGGGCAGCAGATCTAATCATTAATAAAGCACTGCAGCCAGTACAGTAGCATTAAAGAGGGTGAAATCCAAGCTGCCATCGGCTCCTAGGCCAAGTGCCTGGCCACACGCAGAACTGGTGCGGTGGCATAAATTATGGGATTGCACTCATAATTGAGTGAAACTGAGTTTATATCACACAAAACAGGAGGAGAGAGTATAATGGATGGGTGGCATATGACATGTTCTTTTGGCATCCAAATGCCCACATTGACAAGATTGCAGTATAATGTGTTAAGTCTGATCTCATTTCAGTGGCTTGAACAGCTGTCTGTTTTCCGTTGTTATGACTCGAAGACATTGTCCGGATGTCATTAAAATTCATGCCTTTTCATTAGCCGAGCCGTGAAATAATGGAGCCCATCAAGACAACAATGCCATGTGCAGATAACGTGTTAAATGTTTCAGAATTTCTGAGGATTTGTCTACAGTCAGGGATAGTTGATAGCAGCTGTATGTAGCAGCTTTATTGTCTTAAGTGAATCATTTCTAATGTAATTATGAACAAATAATGAAATGTGCACACTGTGTACAGCCTGGCTTTCCAAGCATTTGAAATGGTGTGCTTGGAAAGTGTTTCAAAGCCGCTCATGTGAAATGAACAGAAAGAAACAGAAAGAGCCCCTTTGCATGCGAGCCACTGGCTATGCTCGGCTTGTATAGACTCTTCAAGCTCGGGCTAGCTGAAGTTCGGCCAGGGCTGCTGTCAGGCGGCTCGCTAGCCCGGTGCACTAGGGAGATTAGCCCTGACCAAACCCTTTAGCCCGTATGTGTGAGTGTGTGTATGAAAGCAGTACGTCTGACTGCCCTGCCTCCAGCCCAATCACAGCTCTGTCAGCACTGTGTTTCTGCCTCAGCTCCCAGGGTAGTAACGGCTGTGCAACCCGACATCTGGACACAGCCCACCGAGTTGGCCGTAGCATAATTGACACATACACACACACACAAACGGGCTCAAGCACAGATTTAAAAGACAAGCGTGCTCACATACATACAGACACCTTCACAGTGTACACTCAGAGACAGACACACATACACTCTCACTCACAGAAGAGGCACTAATTGTTAATTGCGTGCTGCAGCATTCAGGATTACAGTCATTTGAAGATCAGGGAAAAATCTGTGATGAGTGGTAAATACTAGTACAGCCTCCAATGTGACGATGTCTTAGTGATTGCAGCACTGTGTCTTTGAAGAACTATGTCCACTAGGTTGACGAATCAAAACAGATGATGCAGAGCTCGAAAATGTTTCTATCCGAGGGAGTAAACAACCCAACGATTATCCTCCAACAGATAAATGTTCTTTAGCTTTTATCATATGTGCATCTTTGGGCATACACTGTTCTCCTTGGCTTCACTGGCAACAGTGCATGGCTTCAATGGGAGCTTGAGGCCTACCCCGGTCGTGTAGGACAGAGAAAGATGAAGGGGGCCACGGGGCCATGTTCTTACAGCAGATAACCCAGAGCCACGCACCCTTCATGGAGCAGGCTGCAGAGCCTAGAGGAAACCCACAGCACAGCTCGACATACACAAGCTCTGTCTGTCTGTCTGTCTGTCTGTCTGTCTGTCTGTCTGTCTGTCTGTGCCTGAGAGAGTGCAGAATGTTTTGTCATGCATGTGTTAGAGAGATGCATACTAGCGTGTGTGTGTGTGTGTGTGTGTGTGTGTGTGTGTGTGTGTGTGTGTGTGTGTGTGTGTGTGTGTGTGTGTGAGATGCGTTATCGGGCATCAGTCAGGGCTGTAGTGTGGAAGCGTTGTGCTGACTGGGACACATGCTGCAACAGGGACAGACTGAGAGGAGCGTTGAGTGTTTATGTGTTTATTGGTTGGCAGGCCCAACCGGCACCCTTTGATGCTAATGCGGGGATATTTTTGTCCTTGACTCAGAACACTGTACAGGAAGTTATTATGCCTAATGTGGTCTGTGCCTCTGTTTTAATCATTATAATGAGGCCCAGTGTAGTTGTGTCACCTGTGTGGGTGGTTGTGTGTGTGTGTGTGCACTCATGCTGTTGTGTGTGTGTGTGTGTGTGTGTCTTTGTGGGCTCTGGCTGACCTCAGGCCCACAGGGCTTTCTGTGTACCATTGTTCCAAACGGAGTCTAACTCTCTTACTCTCTCTTGCGCTCATTTTCTCTCTCTCTCTCTTTACTCTCACACACACGCATGCACACACGCACAAACACTTTTATACACCAATACCTGCGGCACCAACTATCTTTGCTTCTCTCTCTCTCTTCTCTCTCTCTCTCTGTCTGTCTCTCTGTCTCTCAAATAGTAGCACTACTCCAAAAATAACCTTCTCTCTCTTCCCTCCCCTTCTATCCCCCCACTCCCTCCTCCCCTTATAATGTAAGGACCATCAATAATAAATGTTACAGTAGAAACTGCTATTTTCTATATTTGCATCAGTGATGTATATGGATCAAGATGGACACCAATTGGGGATAGTGATTCTGTTTGTAAGCCTTCACCAGTTGCTTTTAGCAGCTTTTGTGTCTCACGAGGAAGGAGTGGGTTCATGGGGAAATAAGTTTACATTTGGTGATGTTGTACTATTAAAGAGGAATACCACCTAGTTTTAGTATTCATATGTTTTCCTGTGTCCTAGTTCAGTTTTATAATCACATTCTCTACTGCCCCCTATAGCCAGAAATGTGACAATAACTAGCTACGAGTAAATTTGATCATTTGAGTATAATAGCACTCTGTCCATTCATTGAGTCAGACTATCTCCAGGCAACATCAGTCTTGGCTTGATACTTTCTAGCTTTGGCAGAGAGTTGTTCATGTGCACAAATATTAACGATGAACTGTGGAGACCATAAGAAGTCATAAGCGAATACTCGATTTGAGTGGTATCCCCCTTTTATCTTGTTTTGGGCAAGATGTTCTCTCTTGTATGTGTGTGTGTGTGTGTGTGTGTGCGTGCATGTGAGCGTGACAATATGAATGCACTTGTGTGTCTTTGTTGTTCAAGGCCCTGCTAAAGACAGCAGAGGCCACGCTGCTCTTTAACAATTGTTTCTCCTTCCTCTTCCTCTGAAATGGACCTCTTACAGACGGAGGTAACTCCACGTGGGCTCAGCCCAGCCCAGACCCCCTCTCCCCTGGCATGCTCTATCAGTCTGTCCACTCTGTGTTTGGTGGATCACCCTACTAGTGGGACACTGTGCGATCTGTGTCTATCACTTGTGTAGTGTGCATGTAGTTTAGAATCACACTTTCATGCAGTGCTGCAAATATACACATGTTAACAAAAAAAATGTCAGTGACGTGTGGGTGTTTGTGCGAAAGAGAGACATGGATACAGTCACTTTGTCTTTAATGACTAACACATTTGGGTTGTGTTACAGACATGGTTAATCAATAGTGTGTGTGTTTGTGCCACAGTCACTCTTGATGTTTAGCCTCTTTGTATGTCGATTTCACACTGTGAGTACAGCCACTGTTGGATAATGTGTTGGGTACACTAATTGATGGTAATTGTCCCTCACTGCCACCCTCCCCTGCCTGTATGGCTTCATGTGTATGCACCACTTGCATGACTGTTATTGTGGTAGTGACTCTCTCCATATTCCCTCCCTACCTACTGTGACTATTTTTAATGCGTGTGTGTGTTTAAGTGTGTGTGTGCACTGTGTTTGAGCTCAGCCAGCCTCTGAACGAGCTTCACTCTCAGACACACACACTTACACACACTCACACAGGAGCCTGTCATTGTCAGGATCCATCCCATGGACAACCATGGGTGAACTGTAAAAGCTATAAGGCCTGAAAAATGTCTTTAACACACTCCTCCGTTTTCTGTCCCGGCCTGGATGAGCAGAAGATAGCCCAGGAGAGGGAGAAGTTTGCAGATGAGGACAGTATATTTTACTCGCTGGGAGAATGTGGCCTCATCTCCTTCTCTGACTACATCTTCCTCACCACTGTCCTCTCCAGTAAGTATGTGGTTGAATGGTGTGATGTCCCCCCCCCCACACACACACACACACACTCTTCAGTACAATCTCCTGTACTGTCAGTGTTTGTTTTGTAAGTTAGCTGCCATGGAGTTGTTGTGTTTCAGTGAATCAATTTGTATTAGCAAGACCTGGCATCGGTGGATACAGGAAGTAGATTTCACACTCATGCCTCCATGCTGAATGTGTGAGTCCATGGTAACGAAAATGTAGCTCTGAAGTCCCTCCGCTCCAGTGCCTGGTAAAGTTTTATCTCCAGCCCGGCTTGACAGTTTATTATAATCCGCTCATATGGAGAAAGTCTCTAGGGAGGTTTTCAAGGGTAAGTCATTCGTAAGCAGACAGGGCAGGACGCCTTATGGTTGGTCTCAGTCCACTTAACACGGCCACTAAAATAGTACAAAGGAGGCTGCATTTTGGTCTGACATGCACACACACACACCCACAGAGCACACACACATGCAGTTGACCCCCTTCAACAACTTCTGACAACGGTACATATTCACCCGTCATACACAGACCGCATCCTATGTGTGATAAGACTAGATGAAACTTTAATAACCCCTTCGGAGAAAGTCACTTGTTCCAGAAGTCGTAATAATACGATCGGCAAAGAAAAACTGAATATAAACAGAAAAATAGAATAATGTGCAAGATAATAGTAGTAGAAGTTAATGCTTTATATATGGAAATATATGGAAAAATATGAAACATGCAGTATGAAGTAGATTCAAAATTCTTAACAAATGCAATGATGAGGATGGATATAAGAATATGAAACCAGATATGTGAATTTCTAGCAAATGTAGCTGCAGAATGTGCATCGTATTAACATTAGCGAGTCAACAGAGGAGGTAGCATATGTACAGACAAAATGTCATAAGAAGAGGATGTGCAGATTGGAAAAGCACGGCACATTAGTCCAGAGCGGATGGTTGTATAGACAGTGCAGGCGTCCTGCTTCAGCACCCTCCTAGTTGGCTGAGGCTGGAGCCATTTGGACAGGAAGCATTGGACAGTCTGATGGCAGAACACCTACAGCGCTCGGTGTCGCACCTTGGGGCGACGGGGCAGAGGCTGAAGGTGCTCTGTAACTGCATCGGATCACCGTAGAGTGAGCCGATGCATAGTGATCGACCCTGTATATGACTCCTTAGCTGTTGTTTGGGTCGATCCCGTGTGTCCTGTTGTTTTCATATTGTGTCGTATTGATTTGTGTGTGTGTGTGTGTGTGTGCGTGTGTGTGCGTGTGCGTGCGTGTGTCTCCTGTGGTGTCCAGCTCCCCAGAGGAACTTTGAGATTGCTTTCAAGATGTTTGATCTGAACGGTGATGGAGAGGTGGACCTGGAGGAGTTTGAGCAGGTTGGAATATGATCAACAGCATAGTCATAACACACAAACACACACACACACACACACACCCCATCAGTATATGAGCAGAGACAAAAAAGGTTCAAAGAGCCGTCGACTAGATCAGTATCTAGCTCCAGATTGCATTACAGTAACCCATAACACACACAGACAGGCAATACTGGTAGACCCTGCACCAGCGTGCACCGCTATATTGGTGCTATCGTAATGCAATCCATATCAACATCTATACCTCTGGATTCGGTAGGATTTTTAATATACAGTGTCACTGCTGGCTTTTATGTGAAACTCCTTTGTGAACGGAGCTGTTTGGAAATGAGAAGCTGCCGAATAACTGCATAGGATTGTACTCCTATCTCATCTCTTCCTTCATCTTTCCATATACAAAAACATCCTTTCCTGCTAGATTGTATTTTCCTCCTGTGGGCAGTTCTCCAATTCATTCGATAAACAGTTGCTATCGTAATGATGATTTATTTGTGTATTCCTGAAAGTCGTCAGGTGTGAATATCCCCCTCCCCTCCACAGGTTCAGAGTATCATCCGTTCTCAGACCAGTATGGGCATGCGACACCGCGACCGCTCCACCACCGGCAACACCCTGAAGACGGCCGGCTGCAGCTCCGCTCTCACCACCTACTTCTTTGGGGCCGACCTGAAGGGCAAGCTCACCATCGGCAGCTTCCTGGAGTTCCAGAGGAAACTGCAGCATGACGTGCTCAAACTAGAGGTGATGGCAGAGGAGGAAGAATATATTTCACTGTTTTGACACTGTGCTACTCTGTGTAGTAATGTGTATTAATGAATAGATTAATAGATGGTGCTAGCGCTTTGTAGGTGTTCGGGTGGAGAGTGGGGTGGGGGTGTGCATGACTGGAGTGAAACTGTTGACTTTAAAAACTCCCCCTGTTAAGAGAATCCTTCAACAAAATATTTAATTCATACATTGACCTTTTTAGCCACTACAGTTGCCGTGTACTTTCCTTATGTGGGGCTCTGGGCCAATTCCTCTAATTCCCCTGAGGGGGGAAAAGTTACGCCTGAACGAAGCAACGAAGACACAGACACGGCTCACACAGCGGTGCTCCTGAGACCTAATAAAGCAATAAATAATGAGTGAGGAGATAGCAAGGAGGGAGTGACAGGGTGAGTGTCAGGCATGAGATAAAAGGGAGGGGGAGGACGAGTAAGGTGTGTATGGATTGTCTGTCGGCGCCGGGCAACGTCATTCTCTCGGGGCTGTTGGATTTCAGCGCACGAGCCAACGTCTGTCCCTTACTCCTCGGCGTGACACCTGAGACCCTCCGCCACAGTAACGGCTACTGATTGTTGTTGTTGTTGTTGTTGTTGTTGTTGTTGTTGTTGAGCATATGGTTTGTCTGTTAATTAGCGCGGATGCTGTCTACCTGACACACTGAACTGGAATGGGCGCTGTCATCTGAAGCTCTAAGAATAGGACTCCCAGTCTGAGCATCTGCCAGAAACAAAGCAGTATCTGTCAGGCCTTAATGATATCTCAACGCTCAGGGAGTCATAAAGCCACAGATAAGGACAACGCTGTTTTAACATGGATAATCCTCTTCCTTAAGTCTCTCTCTCTCTCTCTCTTTCTCTCTCTCTCTCTCTCTCTCTCTCGCTCTAATTGCTGAGGCTGCAGCTCATATTTCACCGGCTGTATCTGTCTTTTGGCAGCATCCCTTTCTTCCTTTCTCTATCTCTCTCTCCCTCTCTCTCTATCGCTCCCTCTCTCTCACTTGTGCTCTCTCTCTCTCTCTCTCTCTCTCTCTCTCTCTCTCTCTCTCTCTCTCTCCTGTAGCTCTCTTCATACCCTGAGAAGGTAGAGGCATGCCGTTAGAGTGAAATTGGAATCTCTTTTCATTAAATGTAGATCTTCTGAATGCAGGAATGGGAAGATGGGGAGATCCTAACTGCTATCCACTACACACTCTTGTATATCCTTTGCATAGTGAAAACAATGCCAGAAGTAGATACCTCCACCTCACAAAAAAAATGCATGGTCAGGTCACTCCTGAAATAGTTGTGTGCTTTTTTTCCCCCCCCAAAACGTTTACTCCAGGCTTATATATTTAGGCTTCGTCATGCGTTTTGAGAGCTCGGCGTGTTCAGAGGGAAGAGAAGGATGGGCGTCCTGTGGCTGTCAAAGCAGCCTTGCATGTAAATCAGCTGGATTGACCTGACACAGCCAAAACCCACTGTTGCTCAGCCATGCTCCAGCGGGACCTGGTGGAAATGCACATGCTGAATTAATGTCACCGACGCCAGCTCCAGGCGTGATTCAACTGGAAGCCTGACACCATTATTTATTGTTTCCCATCTCCCCTGCTCTCCCCCTCCCATCAATTCCTTTCTCTCTCTGCACAGCACTAAATCTTTCTCTGTGTCTCCCTCTCTCTCTCCCTCCCCCCCTCCCCAGTTTGAGAGGAATGACCCTGTGGACGGTAGAATCAGTGAACGACAGTTTGGGGGTATGCTGCTGGCCTATAGCGGTGTCCAGTCACGTAAACTCAAACTGATGCAGAAGGGCTTGAAGAAGATGTTCAAGGATGCACAGGTATACAAAGCTCTGTGTCTGCGTCTGTGTGTGTGTGTGTGTGTGATGTATTATAGCGCTCCGAGATAAGCCATTGGTATTCAGTAGAAATGTGCGATACGTGGTGGTGAGTATTGTACGTACGCGTGAGGATGTGTGAGAGAGCGTGTGTGTGCCTGAGGGAAAAGGAGATTGTTCTGGGATATTGTGTGTGTGTGTGTGTGTGTGTGTGTCTCTGTTATCTCTGTGCCGACCGAATACAGAGCACCCGCCGCTATGCAGGAGGGCAGAAGTTGGGCCTCAATCTGCCTCTGAGCTCCTCAGTCAGGGCGGGGAGAGAGATTCCTATCTCCCTTTGTCTGTGGCCCAGCCTCGCACTCCCTCTCCCGTCTCTCGCCTCATCTGTTTTCCTCAGGCTCCGTCCTCCTCCCCCGTCTGCGTCTCCATCTATCAACATCTCCTTACCCAGTTCCATTCAGCTCCGTTCACTTCAGATGGAGTGTCGGCATGATATGGCATGAAACGGCTGCAAGGTTTCTAACAAAAAAAGAAAAAAAGAAATGTCTTTTGACGTTCTTTCATCTATCCGTCTCACTTAATGCTCATTCCCACATTGCAGTAGGCAAGAGAAAAGGCTCCACTGGGACAGGGGGGAAGAAATGCAAAAATATTAAAGCTGTAGAGAGCTGGAAGGCAAAATTAATATATGAGTGTCCTCTCCCTATCTCCAATGCTTTTGCGTGAACTCTGGTTTCATGCTGGTTCCAATTCAGTATAATGAGCCCCTTCAGTTAATTGGTTGTTCGTGGTACACCTATGCATATTCCCAAAGGCGCTGCAGCAAAATGTCTCCCTCTTTTTTTTTTCTTTTTTTTTTCAAGATAACCAGCACATAATGGTGTTTTTTTGCTTTGCATAAATGTAACACAGATGTCAGATTGAGTTATGATAAGGTCGGCTCAATGGTTAAATGCAGCGATTAGCAGAGAAAAGAAGACAGGGCAACTAAACCGCTCTTCCTCCCGGGCTTGAGGAGGAGAGAGGGCTGGGTGATAAGCCTCTCTGAGGAATTAGAGTGTAGTAAGCATCTCTCTCTCTCTCTCTCTCCCCCGCTCTCTCTCTTCTTCTCCCATCCCTTCCTCTGTCTCAGTCTCTCGGTGCCGTCTTCCTGCCATACCTGCAGCGTAAATGAGGAAAGTTTTAGTCACTGTAGAAAAACCAGCTGCTCGCTCTTCTTTGCAAATGAGCTCATCAGCAGAGTGAATCGGCTGAGTGAATCTGTTTCTATGTGCACGTGTGTCCTAGAGAGACGTTGGTGTCTCACTGTTCATGTTCCCTAAATTGTGCAGTTGCAGCTCTTGTCAAGATAATATTTGGCTGATTCCTCACAGGGTTGCGAGCGCTCTGTAACGGCTCAGGTAAAACTGCAGAAATGATTTGTTCCTGCCACAGTTTTTCCTCACCCAATCAATATGTCTCCCTCCCTTGCGTAGGGCATCACCTTTGAGGAGGTGGAGAATTTCTTCACCTTCCTCAAGAACGTGAACGACGTGGACACCGCCCTGAGTTTCTACCACATGGCTGGAGCTTCCATAGATAAAGGTACCACCCTGTCAGCCTCTGGCCAGCTCTCTGTCTTCCTCCTCACCCGCCAGACTTCCCTGTCCTCACCCTCACCCTGAGCTTCGCTGTTTTCCATCCCTCTTCCTCTGCAGCTCCGTCTCCCCAGGGCTGTTACCACTCCGCCAGCCAGATCCCCCTCCCTGCATCTCATTTCTCCCGGCTTTGCTTCCAATCCTACCTCTGCTTTTTTTTTTAACCTCTGCTCCTCCAACTATTTGTCACCTGTTCATACATTTATCTACCGCTGCGCCTCCTTCTCCACTGAGGTCTACAGCCGAATACATGCCTGGATCCGAGAACCGCGAAGACGCATACACGACAAATCGCTTCCTACTTGACACGGACACTCATGCCCACGTCATCATTGCGGGGGAGGCAGATTGTACGACAGGTGGAGAGACTGCCCAGACATCAGATGATTGCTGGGTCGATCCCCAACATCACAAGGTTATATTCAACTAAGCTGGTGACAGTAGTACCCACCAACACTGTCAGAGTGCCCTTGAGCAAGGCACTGAACATCAGACTGCCCAGGAGCGTAGCTGAGCCTGTACTCTGACTTATGGAGAAATGCATATAATACTTGTAGGGAGGGGTGTATCTTCTTAACGTCTGGACAACAGTTCCAGCGCCGCTCCTCCAGTCAATTCAGTATGAATGTCTCAGATTTTAGCGAGGGAGCAGCACAGCCCCTTTGCCCTTTAGAGTACGGTGATTGTTTTATGAGCCGATCTCTCCTCCATCGATCGCGGTGATTCAGCTGCTCAATCGGACTCCAGATGTTTTCTGTCAGCGGATTCATTAGTTCTGATTCACCGACGGCACAGCTGCTGCTTTGAGGAGCGACGGGTCTACCATGAGGTGCTTGTTTGCAGCTTACGGTTTTCGAGAGGCATGTCTGCACAGTAACAAGCCATGGTTTGTGTGTGTGTGTGTGTGTGTGTGTGTGTATGTGTGTGTGTGTGTGTGTGTGTGTGTGTGTGTGTGTGTGTGTGTTTTGAAAACGGCAGTCTTCTCTCGTCTGTAGAGAACTGCCAGGCATGCATCTGCAAAATGATCCCCACCCCTCCTACTGTCCATGCAGCGAGTCTGTCTTCCTTCTGTTCAGGTGCTCTTCTCTTTCATTCTTCTCCATCCATCCTGCTTTCACACCCTTTGACATCACATCCTTTTATCCGGCTGGAAATGAAGGACACCTAATGAGATTCTGTGTGGATTGATGCGATGCTCATTTACTTTCTCTATTAGTTGGACTATTTTCTCTTCATCGCGGGCCTCTTCTGTTTCATATACTCTCTTAATCTCTATAAAGTCCGATAATCAATGGTTCTGGTCGTGGCTGAGGAGGTTCTTATCATTTTAGCATCTTTTAGTTTTTCCTTTTATGACCCTAAGGCTGTCTTTCCTCTCCTCGCTCTCTTGCCCCCAGACCCCCTCCCACCCTCCATTACTCTCTCCTTCTCATTCCTCTCTGCCAGTCTCATTCTCAGCTGGATATCCCAGTGCTGTCGGCTTCTGTGCTTATCCTCTTCCCCGCTCCACTCGCAGCCCCTTCTCCATTCCCTTTCTTGTATCCCTCAGATAGTCTCCCCGGTGAATGGGAGCTCTGTTTGCTATTGATCCAAAGCAGCGTGACTCGCACACAATGTCCTCTAAATGGACCATTTATGAGCCGAATCGTGTGAGTCTGTGTCCAGTCGCACCTTTATTACTATTCTGCACAAACAGTAAATCTCTCTCTCTCCCTCTCCCTCCCCTCCCTCAGCCACCATGAAGCAGGTAGCCCGCACCGTGGCCAAGGTGGAGCTGTCGGACCACGTGTGTGACGTGGTGTTTGCTCTGTTCGACTGCGATGGTGAGTAGCTGACAGACATTTAAGTTCATCATTACACACCATCGTAGCTCTGCTGCATATACAGTGCATTCAGAAAGTATTCAGACCCCTTCACTTTTTTCACATTTTGTTATGTTGCAGCCTTATGCTAAAATTCCCTCATCAATCTACACTCAATACCCCATAATGACAAAGCGAAAACAGGATTTTAGAAATTTTTGCAAATGTATTAAGGAAAAACTGAAATATCACATTAACATAAGTATTCAGACCCTTTACTATGACACTTGAAATTTAGCTCAGGTGCCTCCCATTTCTCTTGATCATCTTTGAGATGCCAAACTGAGTAATCGGGTGAGAAGGGCCTTGGTAAGAGAGGTGACCAAGAATCCGATGGTCACTCTGGCTGAGCTCCAAAGATCCTGTGTGGAGATGGGAGAAACTTGCAGACGGACAACCATCACTGCAACACTCTGGGCTTTATGGCAGAGTGGACAGACGGAAGCCTTCTCCTCAGTGAAAGACACAGGAAAGCCTGCTTGGAGTTTGCAAAAAAAAAGCACCTAAAGGACTCTCAGACTGTGAGAAACAAGATTCTCTAGTCTGATGAAACCAAGATTGAACTGTTTGGCCTCAATTCTAAGCGTCATGTCTGGAGGAAACCAACGGTGAAGCATGGTGGTGGCAGCATCATGCTGTGAGTGTGTTTTTCAGCGGCGGGGACTGGGACTGGTCGGGGTTGAGGGAAAGCTGAACGGAGCAAGGTACAGAGCCCTGACTTGAACCCAATTGAACATCTCTGGAGAGACCTGAAAATGGCTGTCCACCGACGGTCCCCATCCAACCTGACAGAGCTTGAGAGGATCTGCAGAGAAGAATGGCAGAAAATCCCTAAATCCAGGCAGAGCTTGTCGTGTCATACCCATGAAGACTCAAGGCTGTAATCACTGCCAAAGGTGCTTCAACTAAGTACTGAGTGAAGGGTCTGAATACTTATGTCAATGTGATATTTCAGTTTTTCCTTCTAAAATCCTGTTTTTCGCTTTGTCATTATGGTGTAGATTGATGAGGGACTACTTTAGCATAAGGCTGCAACATAACAAAATGTGAAAAAGTCAAGGGGTCTGAATACTTTCTGAATGCACCGTATTTATTTATTCAAGATTCAAGATTCAAGAAGTTTAACTGTCACATACACATACATGTAGTGAAATGAAAAGTGGCAATGCTCACGGGAATGTGCAAAGGGCATTATACATAGTATTTAACAGTAAAAAACCAACACCAAATGTATGTAATTATGTAAACCAAATTGTCTCCTCTGTTGACAGACAGAAATATCACTCAATGAAAATCATCTCTCCTTATCTCCTCCTCTTACCTACTCCTCCTCCTTTATTTCATCATTTATTTCCCCTTTCCCTTGCCTCCCTCCCTCCCTCCCTCTTCCTCAGGGAACGGAGAGCTTAGTAATAAGGAGTTCATAGCCATTATGAAGCAGCGGCTGATGCGTGGGCTGGAGAAGCCCAAGGACATGGGCTTCACTCGACTGGTGCGTGCCATGTGGAAGTGTGCCCAGGATACTGCATGGGACTTTGCCACACCTAAGACCCAATAGAGAACGAGAGAGAGAGAGAGAAAGCCTGAGTGTGTGAAAAAGCAACAACACCAGTAGCGTCAGAGGCGTCCTCCTCCAAAAGGTCTCAAGGATTTAAATAGACAATTAATGCAGTGAACTCATTAAGCGGCTCTGAGACGCATCATCAGTCATTCACGCATGCCAGTGTGGTTAGAGCTTTCAATATAATGACTGAAGCATGCTGACACAGCGCGGCGTGTCCTGAGGGGCTTTCCCAGCGCTTTCCAAAGGCACACATGGGCATTGGGAAATTGTAAACTTGTATATTTATTTTTTGCCACATTCTCTGGAGGAACGCAGTGCCAACAGAGGGGCAGAAGTGAGATAGCGTGGCCCAAAAAAACACAACTGTAGTTAACACGATTTACTCTTTCACTGCAAAAGGAAAGACAAGAAAGTGGAATCGATCTTACTTGACCTTCAGCTGTATAAATGGCAAAATCCTGTTTTGTATTTGACTTGGACTAGATAGGACCCTCGCTAAATTGTGTGGTGGGACAGAGCGATGGCAGTGGGTACATTTGTTGGCACCGCTTTTTTTTTTCTTTCTTCCTCCAGTTCAGTCTGATAACTCTAGCTGAAGCTTTAGTCCTATTATCTTGGACCATAAAGAAATCAACCAAGCCTGCCTTGCCCTACAATGTACAAGTGTGTATTCTTATAACTGTTATTAATACTCGCTTAAAGACTTTATATAAGATGAATATCAGAAGAATTGCTCTATTAAAGATGTTTTTAATAACATAACTGATTATCAGTTTTTGACTGGCATGTTTTCATTTCCTTTGCTTGACTTGTAGGGTGCATTCTTTACCTGCCATGTTCTCATTTCCAATGTTTAAATCCCAAGGAAGCACTATGGGGCACCAAGGAAGTCATTTGTCATTATCTGTACTGGAATCGAGTGTAAAATGTTTAGGCAAATTGCATGATTAATTTTATGCAATGTGTTTGAGTGCGCGTGAGAGGAAGAAAAAAAATGGTAATATGTGTGGGCAGCAGTAGTCAGCACTTCCATCTAATTGAAATGGACAGGATGGGCCTCGGCCTCTGTTGCCCATTAAAAAAAGATTGTCCTGCAGCCCTCCATACACACACTGTACTGCAGTGCCCTGAAACAAGCTTGCTCACTTTAGCGTTTGCACACACACAGATGGAGATGGTACTCAGGAGTGATTTCTAGAGATGAGATTAGGTTGGGGCGACCCTCATCAGTATTCTTTGCCCATATTCTTCCCGGTGCTTAAATCAGGATTTAAAATCCAGAGAAGATGGAACTTAAAATGCTGTCTAAAAGAATGTATCCTTAGAACCTCAGTTCTCTCAACTTCACCCTTTAAATACGACTCCATCTGCACTAGAAGTGTTCTCAACAATAGTGTAATTGGCTAAAGAACCTTGCCCACCAACAATTACCTCAACATGAGAGCAAAGCAAATCTGCATTGGTTTCTTCTGCATTCAAAAACCGCCCAATATTGGCTCCCTTGGCCCATAGAGCCAATAGAGTGGGTTTCTAGCCTCCTGAACGCTGCCAAACAACAATGCATCCAACTGCACCAAGTCTCAACAATAGTACCATCTGCACTGGAAAACTGCCCAGTAACAGTTCTGGATGTACTGAACACCCTGCTCAACAGCTCAGCCGGCCACGTAAACCCCAAGCAAGCAAGCTCTGTCAAATATTTCTGCTTGGTGCACTGAAGCAACACTCCATGGTTAAGTGTTTCTAGACTTTGGAGGGAGGCTATATTTGGAGTGTGACTGAATGCCTCCCTCTCAAGTCCACAGTTCTTATTTATGGGTAGCCTTAGAAATAAACACAACCTCCCCTCAATTTGTATACATGTGAAATGTATGAAGTCACATTAGAACTGGGTCTGCATGTTTTCCATTAGTCATGTATGAGTATGATAGATAATGATCATAATAAACTTTATATAGCATTTATATAAAAACAGGAGTCAAATTAAATAACTCATGGGTCCCAAAGAAGTGATGTTCTTCTTAACCTGATCTTCAAAAGTCAAGTCACCCCCAGGTTTCTAGCCGCTGGTGTACCATTGGCAGAAAGACTATCTGGCTTACTTTAACTCATCTGGAGCTGGGAGGTCTAGATAAAATAATTTCAGATTTACTATTGTGCTGTAGAAAATTGTGAGTCTATTGCAGAGGCAGTTCTTTAGTGTCTCAAGGCTGTTAGGAACGTCAGGTTTCAGTGGGGGATATAGCTGGGTGTCATCAGCATAGCAATGAAAGATTGTGTTTACAGATTATATGGCCAAGTGAGGGCTACTTGAGCCAACTGAGCCTTGTGGCACCCCAAGTTGTATTTTCTGATGAGCAGTGGCGGCTGGCCAATAGAGGGCGCTAGGGCACCGCCCCACCACTCCCCACATCCTAGACTTCATTGAATATTTTTTTAAATGATTTTTAAAATATTATATAGTTAGTGAGTAAAATGTATAATCTGCAATAAAATGTAGATTAAAATTGTTCTACGTTGTCTAAAGTTACTGCTAGGTCACGTATTTCCGGCCTGGGATGCAACAATCTTTGCCCATTGAGGCCCAATCCCAATGTCCACACTCACAGACTCACAGACTTTGAGGCACGTTCCCGCTAAATCCGCGAGGGTTTAGGGCTGGTCCACTGTCAAATCGTCAAGTGCATGAGGGCTCTCTCGCAGACTTTTTGAGCCCTTTATTCACACTTTCCCTAAGTCCACATTTCTGCACACTTTATCTGAGGGAATTACCCACAGTTCATAGCGTTGTGACGTTGAATACGGGGTTACCAGGGGAAGCCCGGAAGCGTTTAAAAAAACAGTAAACAAATGGTAGGACAAATGTTTATTCATCAACCATTTATTAAAATGTTTGCTTGATGATGCTATTTTGACAAAACGAGTCAATTGATTATTGACAATTACCTCTTTTTATCCACTCTAAGGCAAGAGCCTGGAAGACGTTCAGATCGGGCAGTCGGTCCCTTAAGTGCCTTGGTCGTGAAGAAAGTAAAAAACGGAAAATAAAAAATCCCAAACCCACAATCCTACATTTAAAAAAAATTGTGTCGTCAAGGGAACGCGATATGTCGCAAAGTGCTGTCCCATTATTATTTATACAATTTCGAGCCCTTGCAGCCTCTCACACTCAAGCGCTTACCAGGTGACGTCAGTTAAATCTGTAAGGGTTCAGGGTTTAGGCTTTAGGGGGGATACTGGGATTGGGCCTGACTCTTGTTATAAATTGTACATGCGCAGTTTGCTCCTCTACAAGAGATAGGAGCTTGCGCCCCACCAGCATTTATCTGAATACTGCTGATTTACACACCACCAACCACTGGTTGGCAGCAGAGAGCGAGTGGCTCGTGGTACATCTGACATAAAATGCGCCAGAATGAGACAATATACTCGGTCGTTTTCAAGGAGCTGGTTTAGTAGGAAGGCTTGGCTCACTGTATGTAGTGACACCAATGCTTTATTTTGCTTTCCCGGCAGCCTTTTTCAAACAACAGGTCTCAGACCCGATATGGATTCAGACAGGTTTGAATGATTTAAACCACAAAGCAAATCTTTGGGAAAGTAA
This sequence comes from Hoplostethus mediterraneus, assembly GCA_034670385.1. Classification (NCBI taxonomy): domain Eukaryota; kingdom Metazoa; phylum Chordata; class Actinopteri; order Trachichthyiformes; family Trachichthyidae; genus Hoplostethus; species Hoplostethus mediterraneus. The sequence goes on from JAXDDW010000195.1 coordinate 404,764, forward strand.
ACAGCTGCTCAGCTTGATGAAGGCTACAGGACAGGGATCCGTAAGCATAATGAAGAGGTTGACAAAAACAGGCACATCCTGTCTGAAATAATAAACTGTGTCAAATTCTGTGGCGCCTTAGAGTTTAAGTTTAAGCCAAGGTGGCAAAGTCATATGGCTTTGAGCAAGTTCACTCAGCTTCTTGATGGCACTGGGTATTTCAAATGTAATACCATATTCATTTATTTTTTTCTTAAATGTTATTTTCTATTAGGTCTTACTGTGTTCATAATTTTCTGCCATTGTCTCAGGGTTTTGTGTTGGCAGATTTCTTTTGCACTTATTCACTTATTTCTTTTGCACTTATTTCACCATTGCATATTGTAGTATAAAAGACAATTATTATAAAGAATTTGCACTAATTGAAGTACCTTAACTTATCTTAAGCACGTTTCATTACAACAAATGTTGTAATTTTGAGTTTATGATGCAATGTGAATACAACATTTTTAATCTTTCATTTTACTTCTGACTGAAATTTGGATTGCAGAATTGTGATTGAGAAACCTGAAAAAATCTGTCTAAGTCTAAAACTGTCTAAGTCAGCCTCTCCAACCAGACCCATGTTGTATGTATGCACTATAACTATCTGTTCTGTTGTCTATGTTGTCTCTTGTGTTTGGAATATGAGACTGTGTGACTCCAAGGAAGGTCAAGCATCATGGCAGCAGCCTGGGGGGTTTGGATGGGCCGTGTGTGATCACCTTTTACAGACAAAAGAGATTCTTAATGCTCAGATGAGCAGTCATGGACATGGTGGTGAGTAAGCCTTTGCAGCTTCTGCAGAAAATAAAGCAGCTAGTATTGTTAGTTTCTTTTTTGTTGATATTTGCTTCCCTCATTTTCTATTATTTGTATCTATTAGTATTTTTATTTATTCATTAGTGACCAATGGCACAATGGGAACCAGATGAAACTTGTGGGTCAGACTTCACTCTACAACCTGAAAGAAACAGTGATTTCATTGTCTTAGTTAGCAAACCGTTACAATTTCATTCATTTAACAAAAGCAATTATGGAGGAGAATTTCTGTCCAGGTAAGACAAATCTACTTGATCTACTATCCTAAAACATTCTTTCCAGCCAGTTCCTTTACGGTCTGGTTAATTGGTTGATTGTCTCTATGTGATAAAAGATGAAGCTAAATGTTTTAGAGCTGAAACTCTGTCAGCCGATGTTTTTGCTAACATGCTGACATACCTTGTCTCACTTCTTTCAGCGTGGATGGATCAAGTCATTCGCCTCAACGCCCTCAAAGGTGATGACAAATTCATGGCTTACATCCCAGCCAACGACCATGGGGAGAGACGATATGCTTACGCTCCAGCCTCTATCTCTGGATATGCTGTTGAGGTCAACTGTGCCCTGTCTCCATTTGCTCAGCCGACCGTAGGCTCCAGATCTACCTGTGGTCTTGAGAGTCTCCACTTCTGGGAACCAGTAGTCAGCGCAGAGGAAGACGTACCTCTCGTAGCTAAGGACGAGACTTCAGGAAATGCTGAACCATGCAGCCATCCAGCCCAGGACACCGAGAGTCCATCCAACCTGCTCAGAGATGCTGAGGCTTCATTCAGCACGGCGCAAACCAGTGAGACCATAGAGCTCATTGGGAGGCTGCTGCAGCAATCCGTCATTGGTGACCTAGAAGACCACGTGTATGAATACTGCAAGAATGTACTTGGTGAAAAGTACTTCTATGCTCCTTCATCTGATGTATCTGGATTTGTGGTTGACTGCTCTTCACCCTGTGGGCCGTATATAAACCAGCTTGATACATGGGAGCCAGTCGTCACAGCAGAGTCTGGCTCAATGCAGTTCCTCTCAGACTTGGAAAAAGAGGAAGAGGGCCAAGACCACGTGGTCCTCAAGGAAGACAAAGTCATGTTTTCTGCCAGTGATCCAATTGATGAAAGTGCCACAAGTGTCCATGAAGATGCAAATCCTGAGTGTGATGAGAAAAACAACGTCACTACTTTGCTCTGTGCTGGGCCTGACAGCAGTATCACTGCACAGGAGGAGGGAGACTTGGTCCAAGGACTCGACCCTGCAGGACTTGACTGCTCCAACGTTGAGATCACCGCTTCAACACCAAAGAAAGAGAGGAAGAATTCTGGCTGCTTCTCTTGGCTCTTCTGTCTCTTCAGGCCAAAGAAGAACAGCAACTTGAATCGTTATGCTTATTGTCATGTTCAACTAAATACATTTAAACTAAATACATTGTGGACATTGGGACACCATCCACTAGAGCACTTCATATGATGAACAGAAAATAAAGAAAGGGGCTTTAGTCAGTATAAAACAGCTGTATTTTCTGATATTACACAAAAGTCCTGGATAGAAGGGGAGATTTGGAGTCTGCTGCTCTCAACCTTCTTGGTGAAAGATAGAAGAAACTCCTCACATTTCTCTTTAGGCTTCAAAAACTAAAAGCATGGCCAATTACAGATTATTAGAAATGAGATAAGAGAAATATGCTGATCTTGCATCTTTAATCAATTTCTGCTACTTCAAGATTAGGTGTTTTATAATATAGATCAGTCTTATTGGTTTTCTATTTTTGTTCATATTGTCTACCTTCTTAGTATGGTTGAGCAAGTAGTGTTAAAATGTTGACCAATTTCTCTGTATTTTGTAGGAAGATGACTGAAAAGCCTCTGAGAACTTTCTTGCAGAATTACAGTGAAAATGTGATAGCAGGAGCAGATGGAGCATGGGTGGGATAAAACAGTGCAAGTTAAAAACAATGGCCTTATACATCAATCCCTCCACCCGCAAGTCCAGACAGGCCTTGCTCCTTCTCTATTTATAGTAAAACCAGGCTTCACACACCCACACAATTTGGGTGCTATATCTTAATTTTCCAAAACTTTTAAGGCCTCGTTTTATTTTTCTTGAATCTACAAACTTTCAAGGCCCATGGGAACCTCCATTACAGATGCCTTAGTTCAACACAGGAAAAACAAAGAAATGGGCACTACTTATTGCCTGGACATCAATTAACCTCAATTCTGACCAATGAGGGCTCACATAGCCTGGACTGAGGACAGCTAACAAGTTAAGGCCAGTGCAGCAACAGAGCTGTGACTGCCACCAAGTGGCTTTGAGTATTTCAGATTAACTGTTGAAAGGATTTGGACCATTTTCCAGCAAAAGCTCAGCATCCTCCAGAGTAAGATCTAACATGGGCGGCATGACTATCTAACAAGGTTGAACTTTAAAACAAAAAGATTTTAAAAAAACACAAAAAAAACAAACATGCGTCATGGATGGGACTCCTGTTTCCTGGTCCATTTTCTCAAAAGAGCAAATGTCTGTAATCGTGCTGATTGGATGATGCAATGCTGCTCCTAACTGTAGAGGCCAGATGAAGCCCTTGGCCTCCATGCCCCCTTCCTGTGCAGTTAGGTGAGACTGCAGTCTCATTAGTGAAGCAGCCCTAGGAGAAGCTACGCCTGCTCTAATTAGACAAGCCAGAAGGGTCAGACCAGACATGAAGGGGAGGAGAGCTACAGCCTCAGAATCAGTCCAATCAGACCAGAAATTCACACCAAGATTTAATTTTTTTAAATTTTTAATTACAGTTACAAGAATCAATAAGAAAAAGTGACAGGGGTACACAAAGCTTGAACGGTACTTTCATAATTGAAACAACTTGAGGGGGGGTATATCGGCCCTATGGGTGTCAATCAAGTTGGTGAATAAAGTCAATTCCACACCATTGATCAAGACTGCGGGGGTTGACGGAGGCAGTCTCACTCAGGAAAATAATATTCTCACAAAGCAAAATGGCTTGAGAATGACATGGAAAGAAATCTGAGGTTCTCAAGGTTGAGATGGAATAAAACTTTAAATAAATACTCAATCTAAAACCTAGGTATGTGAAGGTTTACATGCAGAGACTAAGCCCAAGGTTCACACCCTCCCCTCGTTTAAACGTAGCCAAATGAAACCAAACAAATACGAACAATTCATGTGATCCATAAAAAAAAACACCATCCATTTCAGCCTTTTCAGATAAAGAACCTGTCGGGATGGATGGCTGATATTCCAACATTGATATACAAGTAAAATGAACTAATTCTGTCAAAACAAGCAACAAAGGGGCCAAAATACACATTGGCATTTTAACATCAACTGGTGGCCTACAGCCACCTAGTGGCTATAAGTGGAAACCACAGCAAATAGACAACTGTGTGATACGGCCTGTCACAACAGAAGACTTCTTCTTTTGCCGCCACATCTCCACTATACTGTCGGTTTCAGATCAGAGTTGAAACGAATGGTCTCCATCACAGAATAAGAGCAGCTAACCACACGTCACTGCCAGCTCAGCTCCAGGGTTCACATTCTTCTGTCAGTATGCTGCCGCTACTGGAAGGACTGGGGTGATGATGGTAGGAGAATTGTTTATAAGGGAGGGGTGAAGGGGCAGTCGACTGATAGTCCTGATCAAGTAGGTGCAGGACTTCGGGCGGGGCAGGTATGAGAAGGTCCTCAGTCACTGTCGAACCTGATGGAGTTGACTGTAGTGGAGATGGCTCCTCCACGGTAGCTCCCCCTCTTCTTTTTAGTCTTTTCGTGGCGGAAGGACTTGCCCTTGGTGAACCTGAGCACATCGTTAGCCTTCTGACCCCAGTCACCGTTGGCACCCATCTGGGAGAGAAGTGGCAAATTCAATTCAACAGGGTGTAGTTTAACAACGATGTGCTGTACTGTAGGTACTGTACAATTCTGTCCTCCTGCATCGTCCCTTATTTGACAAGCATACAAGCTCAATAACAGGTTAACACGCTACGTTTTTTTTAAATATTAACTTTAGTAGTGACACAGAAAGAAGTTGTGGCGAAGCCCGACTAAGTTGCAGCGCTCACCTTGGCGTCAAAGGAGTTGTCAGCGAGGCGTTGATCCACCCTTACATCCTCCTCTATTATTCTACGGAAAGGTACATTAGCAGACTTGAAAACAGACAGAGAAACAGACAACATCATTAGTCAGCATTCACCACATGCCCCTGTTCTGCATTTATTCAATGAGTTTCAAATCCATCCTCAAGGCACATTGACCCAAGCCACGCCAGAGATCACGTCCCAGTCGGAGGTCTTACCTTCTGCTTGACTTTAGGGAAGGTCTGTGGTGTGGTTGTTACTTTCTTGGATTTTGGAGTCTTGACTTCAGCCTCTTCCTCTTCACTTTCAGACTCCCCATCCGAGTCCCTTTTCCTCTTGCCTGTGTGAATCAAGAGGAAAGCGACCTCAGTTAGTCGTGCTGATAATATGGGAGAAATACTGTTTACCAGTGAGGCCCACAGGTGCTCTATAAACCAACGTATAAAATGACAGCACACTTAAGGGCTGATATAATGCGGGGGAGAGCCGTGATGAAAAATAAACCGTGTGACCGTTCTAGTAATGGCTGTTTTGTGGGATGCCATGTGCTGTCCTCCTATAACTACAGTCCATTTTCCTCGTAAACGGCAACAACACATTCAACATTTGTTTCGTAGATACCGTTTGCCGTGGGGGTGGTGGGCGCCGTGGCTGCTTTAGGCACCGCGTCATCCTCATCTGATGAACTGTCTGAGGAGCTGCTGCTCTCTTTAGGTTTAGCTGTGGCGGTCTTGGCGGCCGCAGCTGGGGTAGCGGGTTTCACGGCCGCTTTGCTGGCCTCTTCCTCTTCTTCAGAGCTACTGTCGCTAGATGAGGACTCGGCCGGCTTGGCCGGGGCCTTGGCTGCTGGGGCGGCCTGCCTTCGGCGTTGCCGCTTTGCCATTGGCGACGGGAGACTTAGCGGGGGCGGCCTTGGCCTCCGTCTCAGAATCAGAGCTGTCCGAGGAGTCGGAGCTGCTCTCCTTGGCCTTCTTCGTCGGAGCTGAAGCTGCCTTCGCTGCAGGCTTGGGCGCCGGTGCTGCCTTCTTGGCCTCCTCTTCATCACTGGAGCTATCGTCACTGGAGCTATCAGAGGCATCACGGCCGGAGACCGCAGGAGCCTTGGTGACACTCTTGGCCGCCGCCGCTACTGGAGCTGGTTTCTTGGCCTGCGGGTTTGCTGCTCTTGGCTGCAGCGGCGTCGTTCTCAGAATCAGAGCTGTCAGATTCAGAGCTACTTTCTGCTGCTGCAGCTGCTGCTGGCTTTGCTGCAGGAGTTGCAGGTTTTGATGCTGAAACGGTTGGTTTAGCTGCTGCCGGCTTGGCCTTGGCTGGTTCTTCCTCATCTTCAGAGGAGGAATCAGAGTCCGAGCTGCTTTCTGCTGCGGCAGGAGGCTTTGCTACAGGGGTGGTGGGCTTGGGGGTTGAGGTAACTTGTTTAGCTGCTGCGGGCTTGGCCTTGGCTGGGCCCTCTTCCTCAGAGGAGTCATCTGATTCAGAGCTACTCTCTGCTGCCTTGGCTGGAGGTTTGGCAGCAGAAGCAGCAGCAGGCTTTGCTGGGGCAGCAGGTTTAGCGACAGGTTTCGCTGGGGCCTCATCTTCAGAACTGCTATCTGAGTCTGGGACAATTACAAAAAGTTAAGTGTAAAAAAAAGGTAAGTTAAATGTAACTTGATACAAAATAATGAAAATTGGCAGAGGAAGTTGCTAAATACGTAGATTCAGTATGAAAGAATGTAACCAACAGAGCAGGGGTGAGAACAGAAATGAGATTCCAGTCATAACTGCCAGTTCTCGTGTTGGTGTTTATCTGGCGAAATACTAGCCCTGAACGCACCACAAATTGGTTGAACAGGCGAGAAGATTCGCAATTAAGAGAAAATAATGCTATTAAAATAAAAACATAATGCATTCTTAGATAAATGCTGAGTTCAGGTCCACAAAATGTGGAGCATCTTACCTGAGCTTGAGGAGTCATCTTTTTTAGCTGGGGGCGTCTTGGCAGGTGTCGCTTTAGCTGTGGGCTTTTTTGCCACCTCTTTCTCTTTCTCATCCTCTGAACTCGAGTCTTCCTCTGAGGAGGAAGAGTCTTCCTTAGCTGGGGTAGCCTTGGCTGGGGTAGCCTTAGCTGGGGTAGCTTTAGCTGGGGTAGCTTTAGCTGGGGTAGCCTTAGCTGGGGTAGCTTTAGCTGGGGTAGCTTTAGCTGGGGTAGCCTTAGCTGGGGTAGCTTTAGCTGGGGTAGCCTTAGCTGGGGTAGCTGCAGGCTTCTTTTCCTCCTCATCAGAGCTTGAATCTGAAGAGAAGCATGTACAAATGTTTTGCATACATGTCCAACTTCAAATCACAATCACAGAATGATTCTGGCTGGCGCCTCTGTCCTTACCTGAACTGTCAGAGCTGGAGTCTTGCTTTTTTGCGGCGGTTTTAGGTGTACTGGGTTTGGCAGGGGTAGTCTTTGCTGGGGCAGGTTTAGCTATGAAGAACACAGAGCTGTTAGACAATCCTTATTTATAAACAAAAAAAACAAAAAAAGGGGAAAACGGGCAGTTCTTACCAGGCACTTTCTTCGCTTCCTCCTCATCACTGCTGTCATCGCTGCTGTCTGAGGAGTCACTGTCCTTGGCCTTGCTGGCTGCTGGTGCTTTCTGAACTGCAGCAGGAGGTGGGACTGCACTGTACGGTCCTAAAAACAGAGGTAGCTGATCAGTATCACGGCATATACACCAAAATCTCAGTACTAAGGCGTACAAACGGAAGCCAATACAACAGAGCAGAACACACCTGGTTTGGGTTTTTTGCTGGCAGGAGCCTCATCTTCATCAGATGAAGACTCCTCACTGCTAGACTGAGGAGCAGCAGCGGCCTTGGCAGGAGGGGTCTTCACTGCAGGGGGCTTCACTGCAGGGGGCTTGACTGGAGCCTGTCAGGAAGCATCATCACACATCAACACTGAAGGCAAAACACGTATTACACTCCCCTGTCAAACGTCCTGGGATAAAGACAATCAAGAGTACTATAATTGTAATATTCAGGGATGGCCTGGCTGTTCATACATACCTTAGCTGGTTCTTCGTCTTCAGAAGAACTGTCCTCGCTGCTGCTGCTCTCCTGCTTTTTCTGAGCTGCGCCTTTAATGGGGACAGCAGCCTTGGGTGTTGTGACTGCAGCGGCCTTAGGCTCTATAAACCACAGTGGTGTTAGATGAGACATACAGCCATACACGAGATAAACATGAACATCTTAATATGACTGTTAATGACAGCTGTATCACAATATCTAAAACGTCTAGCCATGAACTCACTGGGTGTCGGGACTTTGGCTGGCTGCTCATCCTCAGAGTCAGATTCTTCACTGCTAGAGCTGCTGTCCTTCTTCCTCGCAGCAGGAGCCTTTGCTGGAGCCTATAAACACACAAATTACACACTCAATACATTTTCACAATAGAACAGTCCCACAGCAAGGATCAGATTTGGGATGATGCTACAATTTGGATGTTTCCTCCTACCTTTGCAGGAGCCTTTGGAGTTACCGCCTTTGGAGTTGCCGCCTTTGGAGTTGCCGCCTTTGGAGTTGCCGCCTCCTCCTCGAGTCACTGGAATCGTCACTGCTGCTAGATGCAGCTTTACCAGCTGCTGCTGCTTTAGCGGGCACAACCTTGGCTGCTGAAAGGAACAACATTGTAGATAAATATAGTCTGATATTGGGGTAGAAGGTTTTGCCCTAGAATCAATGGCACAACACTGACACATCACAGCATCAGACGTATTACTGAGTTTACCTGCGGGGGCTGCCTTAGTTGGTGGTGCAGCAGGTTCCTCATCCTCGCTGCTCGACTCTTCGCTGCTAGAAGACTCTGCACTGGGCTTTGCTTTCTTGGCTGATGGACCATTGGATGCTTTAGCCTTGTTAGAAGGGGCTTTACGTTTCTTCGCTTCAGGAGACCTGGGAAGGCAAAAAAGAATAGTCAAAAACAGTATCTTCACTAAATGGGGAAAGAGTCTGGGTTTCGGCATCATATAATGTTAGCACTTAACGGGTAGAAAACTGCCTTCAATTGGAGACATCTTTCAACCCCACCGACGTTTGGTACCATTAGTGCAAATAAAATACTGGCCAATGGCACAATTTAAGACAGTTAGCAACTCACTTCATCCAAAAGTCGTATATGTCGACGAGTCCCTGTTCATTTTGATCCTGTGGATTCTGTTGAGAAACAAATATTGCGTCAAGTTAGCCTATACGCTCTCAAAATTGCTGACAAAGTTTGTTGACTCTTAACGTTACACTCGATCACAACTCTTACGTGGAGCAGCTGGCATATGATTTGCATTACCAATCTGACAGTACAGAACTATGATTAATTCGGGGTCAGGTGGCAGCTGACCAACACGTGCTAGCTACAACAGCTAACTAACTAACCCGCACATCTATCCTGTACACCTCATCCTCGTGTTACTGCTAGAGACTAGAGAACGTGCAACTTGTTGACAAAAATCCATAAAGCCCTTACCACTTTAGTCTGTTTGAGGAATTGCTGAGCCGCCTTGGCAAACTTGTTCTCCAGCAGAAAAGAATACACATATTTGTAAAGATCGCTGGGCACCGACTTTTGCTCCGCCATCTTCACAACGCTCGTTCAGGAAGGGACGCGGCTGAGTCACATGTGGGCATGTGCGCAGAACGGCGGGCGCATAATGAAGACGTCACCAAACACCAACTCTGTGGGAGTTTATAGAGGCGGAGTTAGCGCTTTACTTCTTTGTCCTCTCAGTGTGTAAAATCGTTCCATAAAATATGTTAAATTTGAAACAATATCCGTAATCAGTATCGTTTTATTACTTTGCACTGCGTTCCTTTTAGTTTGTCTTTGCCACTATGTCTGTTGTCGCTATGCAGGCCCGTACATTATACGTCATCACCTAAGTCCTCCCCTTCCCTCGTGTCATAACATGGTTGACATTCTGGCGATGACATTAACTGCGGCTTCTGAATCAAACGTGTGAGTTGCAGTTTTCTTCCCCTCCCGTGCGAGAGTACCGAAGCCATGCCTCGCTATGAACTGGCCCTCATCATGAAGGTAATGCAGAGGCCGGAGACAGCGGCGGCCCTGCGGCGGACGGTGGAGACCTTGATGGAGCGGGGCGCAGTGGTCAGAGGCTTGGAGAACCTGGGAGAAAGGCTGCTGCCCTACAAGGTATCCAAGCATAATCAAGGACACAGTCGCGGCAGCTACTTTCTGATTGACTTCTACGCAGCTCCCAGCATCGTTACAAACGTACTCGATCATTTAGACCGCGACGTGGACGTGGTGAGGCCCACTTTCTTGAAGAAGGACACCGAGGTTTCCAGGCAAACTTGCTGTGGCCCTGCGCCGCCCTCCAAGTCCCAGGGCGCCGTTGGCAAATGATTGAATGTAAGGAACCGCTTTTATAGATGAGACCTAACGTTACTGCATCAGTACTAATTGTGTACATCACCTGACATCTCGAGAGACGCTTTAGTTTCTAGTCTTCTAGTGTATACAAGACTAGGCTTTGACAGGTCCATGCTCCCCTCACTTGAACCCGAAACCCTTTTATTCTCTAGCCCCATGCATGGCACCTATACCCTCGACCACCAAGTGTAGAGGACCCAAAAGGTTCATGTCTATGCCTGTTTAATTAACAGTAAATTTGCACTTTCACACCAAGTCTTTGCTACCTCCAAGCTTGGACATTGAGGATTTTTTAATATTGTGTCCCAAACTATTCCACTAGACCGGGTGGGTACTTGACAGGGCAGATGCACAATGTACAGGATCGAATGGTGACCCACTGGCATAGATCTTGCTTGCCCTGAGGCCCTATAGCAGGGTAATCAAAACATAAGTAAAGATTGCTTCAGGTTTCATCATTGTTAAATATTGATCTCCCACTTTTTCTCCTTAAAGGGTAATTCCGGTATTTTTAAACCTGGGTCTTATTTGTACATATTAGTTATTTAGATCCCAAAATAGGTACAACAAGTTTTGGAGTTGCTCCAGCCGGCAGTCGCAAAATGGGCTGCAACGTAATCCGCTGGGGCAAGTGCGTCGATCAAAGTACATCCAATAAAAGTGCTTGTTTTTGCCACTGACAGGCTCAGATTGTTATTCGAAGTGTCTGACAACATTACGGAAACGATCACTACAGAGATAGACCTTTGTTTAACCAGAAACAGAAGTCGCGCTCAAGGAGAAGTCTCGCTCTGAAATCTGAAAGATGAGGTGAGTTGTTGCAGGAAATGGTTAAACAAAGGTTTCTAGTTAAACAAAACGTCCATCTCTGTAGGGATCCTTTCCGTAATGTTGTCAGACACTTTGAATAACAATCTGAGCCTGTCACCCATGAAAAGACATGTGAAAGGAGATCATCATACTTAGCACAATAAGAATTGCAGATGATTGTTATTGAAAAAGGGTTGGCCTCACTGAACACGCACAAAAGCCTACAGACATTTTGTTTTCTTGAGCAATGCCAATATGTGCCTGAACATGTGGTAAAGTCAACTGTAATGACCTTGTGGAATGTGGCCACAAGACAAGACAGTCAATGTCTTTTATGCTTTTTTTATGGATGCCATGCTTTGCTGAGTGCTGTAACTTACGTCTAAATAATGATTTGTTCCTTTTGTTTTACAGGGCTCGTTCACTTCATATCCAGAAGACATAGTGTGATGATTCCCTCTGTCCCTTTTCATAGCTGTTGGCCTACATTTGGATGTAATCATGTGAAAATAAACTACTCTTTTGTATCATATTTATATATTTTGAGTGTTGCTTTTTTTCTGTTGTGCAGGACAATATGCTCCAATGTGCAGCACAATATGCTGTTGTGCAGCATGTTTTTGAGCTGTGAAGGCAATTTCAGTTCTTCATGCCAAATTAACAGGACAGAAGCTGCAGGTGCTTCCTTCTTTCTTTGATTGATAACGGCTATTCAAATGAGATTCATTTAGTTGGGCCAGATTAGTAGTTCCCCAATAGAAGTGAAGGATAAACCCACTTTAACGCAGTTTACCCTCCTTTTTAGGCTCACATACATTTACAGTTCACATAATAAATATTGTCAAACTGATGTAAGTTATATGAATACAGTATATTTCAAGGAAAACAGCACAAATGTTTTTTTTGAAATATAACTGATTTGTGTTTATACTGGTGATGCCGTATGATGATCACCGAGTGAAGGTCAGTCGGCCCACCTTACTGTTTAGATTACTACCAATGGATGTCGGAGCCTCTCTCAACTCTTAGAAAAAGTTAGTAAAAAAATTTTCTTACTAAGAAATATGTGACTCTTTGGGTTATGAATAGATTTACCGAACTTGCTGTTCAGGAAGCAGTGAAATCTATGTTGGTCTGTGTGGTAAAGATCGCCAAAGGCAGTCACATGTCTTGTTGAGCAGTCAGCTGACAGTGAGCCATCGTGATAAAAGCATCAACAAGGCCCTCCGTCTGCATTGCAGTGCTCTCAAACTCGACGCCTTCATCTCGCCCCAAAGAGACACACCGACCAGAGTCCAAACAGCCGAGTCATGTTGCTTCTAGTGCTGCTTTTCGTGTCTTCAGGTAATACAAACAGGCGGAGGAAATCGAATAATGTTTTTTCTAATGCTGGTGATGTGATTAAGATTCTTGTCACTTTATAATGAAGGCGAGGTGGTTGTGTAACGAAGTGCGTTTCATCGAAGTGCGGAAGCATTTCAAACAGCTCTTCATAAACATCAACAAAGCGGCAACCGTTGTTAACTTTGTTAGTACCAGCTAACGTTAGCGTATACTTATTTTGACACAAGATGGGTGTTTTCTAGTCGCCGATGCACCCGCCACAACTAATTACATCTAAAATCATGTAGTTGGCGAACGGTGGTTGTTTTCCATGAGATGTCAAATTGTTAGCGTTTGTCAGCTAGCGTTAGCACGGCTAACGTTAGCCTGTCGGTTGATGACCCTGGTTACTAAAGCTAACCTTGCTACGCGCGAGCTGTCTTGGCTAAATGTGATTTTTGTAGCCCAATATAAGGATTATTAAAGGTCTAGGCCAACGTTGGCTAGCTAAGTTACCCACAGCCACCGTCACGGATTTGCTAGCTACACTTGGCATCTGTGGTACAGCCCTCCCCAAGTGTTTATCTGCTCGATGTTCTAGGTCACTTTATCTCGTTAACACCGTGTTTTTTTTTTTTACGTCCTGTACAGTAGTTTATCTTAAACATTCAAGTCATTTCTCGAACACTAGCTAAACTATAACGTTGGCTCATGAGACACCGCTTTCCACCATTCGAATGTTTCCTAGCTATTCCAAAAACAGTTCCTTTTTGAATAACACTGAGTTTGTCAAAGTATAATGTTACTAATGTTACTACTCAAAATCAAAGCTACTAAATCTCTTGATGTAGACCAGATCCGCAGTATCACATGTTAGAAATGTGCTCCTGCGCTTGACTTCCCTATGGCAGTTTTGGTTTCACGAGGAACCTGACTTTTATCATTATCACCTGCAGGTTTCATTTCAGCTTAAGTATCTTCACTAGACTTTCCAAGCTGTGCACATTTGCCTTGGTCTACATTTTGACAGTAGTGGCCTAGGTTACCTTTTTAGAACCCAGGAAACTGAGGCAGAACGCAGCCCCACAAAATGGCATGTTAAGACAGAAACAGGTCTTCTAACCTATCTGACACCATCAGCTTTACACTCTCAAAGAAGATAAGGAAAAACAAACCTTATTAGGAACGGGGAAATAAAAATATATGTAGAAACCTTGGGTGGGGCAGTTCACAGGGGATGTCCTCATCAGGACAGTATTCACTTCCCTATCATTAATTGACTGAATAAATAACAATGGGTAGTACCATGGATACCAACAAAGACTGACGGGGGGGACGCACATGCGGTAGATTGGACTTGGTACACTGGTGTCCACTGCCAGGTAAGATCAGTGTGCAACAGGTGCCTGAAAAGGGAGAACACATACAGCAGATAGACAGTTGGTGTGATGATGCAGCCCTAGACTGGGTTACCAACAGCCGATCCCTATACTAGTGCTGTCTGAGCTAGAGTAAGGCTAAGCAGAACTAGGGTTGATCATACGAAAGTGTCTTTATCTCCTGACAAAACTGGGTCACTCAAATAAACATAATTTCTTACTGCTGTAGAGCTGCACGTGACTAAACCAGAAACTAGGCTATAACTTGGTTCCGAAATGAATATCAATCATTTACTTATCAGAACACAAGCAGGGGCTGTGTGATTGGCTGCATTGCTTCCTACACTTCATGGCCTTCGTGTGTCTATTAGGTCTTATCTTGGTTCTGATTTCCCGTTAAGAATTTACATGATGTTCTTTGAACTCTCATTCTCAAGTTTATACAAACATTTCTAAATTAGGCATACTGTCCCCCAAACCTATAACTTGTATAATTAGTCTGCTACATTGAAGCGCTTACATAATCTGCTTGCTATTGTTGAATGACGTCAGTATCTAAAGCCCATTTGTAGTCTTTTGTGGCACATGACGTTGACTCACAACATTTTAGAATCATGATGGTCATGACAGGCGCTTCGACAAAAGAAATAGAAAAATACAACATCTATATGCTGCCGTTAAGTTTGATTTATTAGACAAACTTTTTACTGCAGTGCTTACTGCGAGGATTGTGTTTAGACTTGTCCATATGTCATGGGTACAGTATGCCTGCTTGAGAAAAGCTTGTTTTGTTTCATGTCACCCACAGGGTGGGAATGTTACAGAGACCACTGAAAAGCCTCTCTCATTCAGTATTCACACCCACAGAGTGACTGGGTTTCTTGTCAGTGTAGCCTGTTCTATCTTCTTTCTAGCCTGTTATCACCAAAGCCCACACACTGAGGTCTGGACTTGGGCAACTCTTGCATACTGATCAGTCTATACTGAGTTGAGCACTGGCTGTCTTTTGTCACATGACAGCATGCTCATGTTTTACAGGGGTGTCTGTACAGAGGTTTTAGGAGTTTCATCTTGAGGTGTGTGTGTCTGTCCTGTTTTTTGTTTTGTTGCAATGGTTTTTAAATTATTTATCTTGGCCTCATTTCTTAATGACCTGGAATTCCAGACCGACTAGGTTAATCCGTAAACCCTAGTCCGTAATGTAATAGCCATTAATACAGTCAGTTGATTGTGAAACTTAAAATTACATTAAAGTGTTGGGTGCTTTCCACATCACTCTTGACTTTGCTATCAAAATTAATACAATTGGGAAATGTGAATCATTACCCTTCTAAGATATGGCGGACCAGCGCTATCCACTTCTCTTTCACCGTGGACTGAATAATGTCCATTTTGGTCTACTCCCAATTGGTTAGTTTGTTTCTGACTGGTACAGGCAGGTTTGGGGTCTGTGCCCAGATTTGAGCTTTAGTGGTGTGTATACTAAAGCAGCTTGACAATGTGAGGTAATTGCAATTTAAAAAGGAAAATCCTTAGGCAGGGTATTTGCACACTTGTCGTCTTTCCCATGTAGCCTTTTCACCATTACATGAGTAGTGTAGAAGAGTTCAAAGCAAATTCTTGATCCTCTTTTGCCCCTATTGTTTAGACCGCTGTTATGAGGAAGCAGTTGAGTCTTGGACTTCCCCCTGTCATTTATATTTTTTTATTTATTTTTTTAAAGGAAGCAGGGGGATGGGATGGAACTACTGTTTGTCTGCTGTCTGGTAGAGTAACATTATCTGAGCAAAGGGTGCTTGTATTGTATTATTTAGTTGAGCGCTGATATAGAGGGTGAAAACTCAATATTGAAACCGGAGAAGAAACAAATGCACACTTGCATGCAGGAAGAACTCACGCAGATATACTATTGAGTAATGTGTGTCCCATCTGATCTCTGTATTAAAATGATCGAAAGATGTATGAGTCACCTCTTCTCTTCTGACTTGCAGCTGTAGCAACGCCTCTGCTGGGCCTTGAGCAGTGTGCTCGTGGCCCCCCCTACTGGTGCCAGAATGTTAAGACGGCGTCCCTCTGCGGAGCCGTGACTCACTGCCAACAGAGCGTATGGAACAAGCCCCAGATGGTGAGGCTCTGGTTGCATTACCTCCATAATGAAAGTGATATGTGGTCATTGCTGTAGTTATACTTGCCTTTTACTTCTTTTGAAAAGAGCAGCTGCTGCACCTTTGTTTTCTCCTGTACTGAAGAAAGTGTGTGTGTGTGTGTGTGTGTGTGTGGGGGGGGGGGGCAAATGCAGGTTGTTTGGGTTTTAAAATTCCTTTCCTGTACTTCCTCAGAAATCGGTGCCATGTGACCTGTGTAAGGAGGTGTTGATTGTGGTGCAACAGCTGTTGAAGGACAATGCTACTGAGGTGAGATGAAAAGTCTGTCTGTACTGTTAAAACACTGGCTTTTGGAAAATGTAAATATCTAGCCTTTTTTGTTTTTTAATTGATGGGTTATCTTTGTGTTTGCAGTCTGAAATCCTTGGGTACCTGGAGAAGGCTTGCCAGCTAATCCCTGATCAGGGCTTGACTGCAGAGTGCAAGGAGATGGTGGACAGCTACTACCCCATCCTCATTGGAATCATCACTGGAGAACTGGTGAGCACTGTCAACTTGGCTCAAAGTCTTATCACTGGAAACCTGTGGAAAAGGTCCAGGGTCAAAAGCATTAGCTGAAATGCCATTCCTCCTGAGTGCCATTGTCATGGAAGAATCAGTGAGAGACCAGGCCAAGGCTGTCTTTGTGTAGATCATTTTGTTGAAGCTTCAATAAAATACCACAGTCAGTGGGTTTCACCAAAGTGCAGATGAAGCCCACCCTCAACATGAAGCTTTTATACCTTATCTAGGTAAGGGGGGGCTATGTTACTTCAGGCCTCCTCCGACCGTGCTTAGTACCTCTGTACTCAGCAATGACGTGATTGCATGCTTAGATCTTCCTTAGTCTTTCCTTAGAAGACCCTGAGCGAGTCTCGCTCCCCTCATCCTGGGAGCACGGGCTGTCTCGCTTTGGTACAGGTGTCAGGTTAAAGATAAGGTTAAGCACACACAGGAAATCTGCACAGCAACAGCATCTTCTCCACACACAGGTGACTACAAAGCATACAAGGTTATATAATATAGCAGCATAGGTTATGCAGTTACATGATATAGCAGCATATGAGATAATAAATGTAAATTTCCACTACACCATCACACATGAACCTTTCAAGTGTCCGTGCAATACAATTTTTAGGTGGCATCGAATGAGCTAAAGATTTGATGAAGGTTCCCCAAAGCTTTTTTGAAGTTTGGATTGTCTGTCAGTTGATCTTCCTGCTTAATCTAAGACTCTTGAGTAAAGCACCATCTGCCCCCTTTGAGTCACAGAAAGAGAAAACAGTCTCTGTGAGGGGAAGTGCAGAGAGCTGAATAAGGGCCATTGATGGGGAAGTGAGTACAATTCTAAATGGGAACAGAGTAGCTATTGTGTAATGCTGCAAACTCCCGTGACTGACAAGCTCTGCTGTGTTGCTGTCTTTGTTTCAACTCTCACCTGCTACAGCAACACCGAGAACTGCTTAGTGACAGTTCTTTAAAGAGCCAATTAAGTTAAACATGTCAACCACTGCACCTAGATATACGTTACTTCAAGGAGATGAGTTTCCTTTATACTCATTTAGCTTCAAATTAAATCATGCCTAATGAGATGTGCTCAAACAACCTCAGATCTTTTTTTTTTTTTTTTTTTTTTCCAGTCAGTTATTGAAGTGACTCAATGGCTTGTTTTTCAGGAGGATCCTGCCTGTGGTGTGTGGAGCCATGGGGCTGTGTAGCTCTCAGCAGGCAGCCCTGGCCCATGCCCAGGAGCAGCTCCAGTCCAATGAGATCCCTCTGGTTGACCTTGCCCAGCATGTAAGCCCCTTCCTCCTCAATGTGCCCCAGCTCCTTTACCCCCAGGAGAGCCCCAAGCAAGACGCTCCAGAGCAGGTATACTGTTGTGTAATTCCTTTACACCCACATGGACATAGATGTGTATCCAAGTGGGTGTTGTCCTCATTTGACTCCTGAATTGTATGTTACCTGTAGGAAACTGGTGATGTGTGCCAGGACTGTGTCAAGTTCCTGACTGATGCTCAGGAGGAGGCCAAGGCCAATGCTTCATTTGTCACCTCTCTCCTTGAGAGGATTGAGAAGCAGTGTGACTCACTGGGACCTGCCTTGTCTGACCTGGTGAGAACCCTGGATGTGTGGCTAATCTTTTTTTTACTTTTTTTTTTTTTTTTCCTTCTATGACTTTTTGTCCTCACAATTAGTAGTTTTTATATTAACTGTCTTCCTTCATTACAGTGCAAGCAGTACGTCGGCCAGTATGGTCCCCTTGTTGTTCAGCAACTCATGTCTATGGTGAGTCTTTTGGCCCTCCGGCTCATTTTGCTTCACCCTTAATGAAAGTTCAGGAATGCCCTTTTCACCATTGGGTACTTAAGCTAAATTGAAAATAAATGTTCAGTATTTTCTAATGCCTAATGAACTGGCCACTGGAACTAATGGGTCCTGTAATCTGTATGTTGTGACATTGTTAAGCCCATGCCCAGTCTTACAGCACAACCATGCCTGCCGACTTCAATTCATTCGCATCTTTTTAATTGCTTGTTTTTGCTTTTTCTTTTTATTCTTTTCTCCCCTCAATTCATCTGTCTTCTTGCTCTATTTCTCCTGCTCTGGGTTTTGTGTGCTGGTCCCCAGGAACAGGTAGGTCTCTGTGTTCAACCTCGAGCCTCTCACCCTTAGCTCTTGCTTCCTGTGCTGTCCACTACTAGTGCTACTCACCTGACTGTGTAGAACTGCATGGAAATGTTTGTCCGGTTCTGAATGCGGCTACTGAACGTAATCTGACCGCTGTGCTTGTTTGGCGAGTAATTTTACATTGCGTGCCTGTTGCAAGACTATGGAATGGGTCCACATTGTATTCTTTCCTGTTCTGTTTCACATCAAATAGGCCTACAGTGCTTTCAGATTTAATTTACCATTAATATATTGACATGGTTTTCATAAGCAAGTCGGTATGTACAGCTGAGAAATGCATGGGCACTTTACTAGGGGTGAAGGGGGGGGGGTCTGCTCTTGTCAGGTACAGAAGCAAACTTGTTTTGCCAGTATGGTTGTCTGTTGCTCTTTGCTACTGGCAAGAGACTGTTGTGTTGGGTAACTGGTTTTTTTTTGTGGTTTTTTTTTAAAAAGCACAATGAAATTGCATGGATGGTACTGCTGTTAAATGGTCTTTACGTTAGCTGGATATAGTTTATCCTAACGGCATGTGACGTGGCATGTTTGGTAGGCCTTTTGTTGGGCATCCAAAACTCATCAGTGTGTCTAATTTACTGTCTATTCTTTCTTCAGCAACCAAAGGATATCTGTGCCAGGGCTGGCTTCTGTGCCGCTGTGAAGAAGTCCTCTCCCATGCTGAAGCTGCAGGCTGCCAAGACTGTGCCTGCTGCCAAGATGGTACCTGCTCTCAAGATGTTCCCTGCCACCAAGGTGGAATCTGCCCCTGCCAAGGTAAGTAAGCCCAAGGGTGTCAGACATGGTGGGCATGTCTTGATTTCTGACATTTCATCACTGCTTGATCGACTGAAGATGATAAGGCGTGTACGTGCATGTGACGTTGCCTTTTTGTCTGTGTTCTAGCCCATGGTGCGTGTCCGTGCCTCCCCCCAGTGTGCCATCTGTGAGTTTGTGATGAAAGAAGTGGAGAATATGTTGGAGGATCAGACAACAGAGGTGGGATGTGTGCTGCTAGAGGCATCTGACATGGTTTTTAAAATTGAACACAACAAATTGTCCCTGTCCACATCGGGACATGTATGTAAGCCACAGTTGGTGGCCTCATCTCTGACCTCAAACTGACCCTTGTCTCTGTCTCAGGAGGAGGTGATCCATGCCGTGGAGAAGGTATGCACAGTGCTGCCCTCTTCTCTGACTGCCCAGTGTCGGGACCTGATTGAGGCCTATGGACAGGCCATCATTGAGCTGCTTGTGCAGCAGGCTGACCCCAAGACTGTCTGCATTGTATTGGGACTCTGCAAGGATGCTAGCCGTGCATATATCCGTAAGCTCACTTGCGGTTTTCATAGCACATTAAAAAGAAATGTTAAGTCACACGTTGCATGTCTGCATATCACAAAAACTGTTTTAGGCGCAAACCATACAGCAACTCCCTCCAAAATCTTAAGATTTCAACTTGATGTCACAACTTTAAGGCCCAATAATGGGATTAGATTGTGAATATCTCCAGTAAAACTATTGGGAGAACTAGATGTCTGATGTGTGGTTCAGGCTATGCAGAAGGCCGCCACCCAATCGAAGAGGTCTCATTGTGACTTAACACATCTTGTAGAAATCTTAATCTAACTGAAGTTCAAAGGTGTTTTTGAACAAATTTTGAGCAAATTTCCATGTGTGGACCATAAAGTCTATTCTAATTCTATCTAGCTGTAATGGACCAAGCTCGCTTTAAGGCTGGTGGCTTCTGTGAGGTGTGCAAGACCGCTGTCCGCTACATTGACAATATCCTGGAGCAGAATGCTACCGAAGCACAGATTGAGGATGCAGTAAGAAAAGTATGCAGCTTCCTGCCGGACTCTGTCCGGACCGAGGTGAGATGTTGCACCTTCTAGCTCTATTTAAAAAAAATAAATAACGTATATCATGTAACTGTCTTGACTTGGCTGCAGTATGACTGTGTGTCCTGTGTCAACAGTGTGACCAGCTGGTTGAACAATATGAGCCAGTGCTTGTCCAGTTGCTGCTCCAGATGCTGGACCCAGACTTTGTGTGCATGGTGAGCGAAAAAAGATTCCTTCGTATCGCAATAACTTGCATCATGACTGATGTGAATCACTTTCTCTTTTAATGGCAGCAGGTTTAAGTTTCTTGGATGGCTAACAATTGGTTAGCAATTTGTAATGGGTTATCTGGGTTGCACTACAACCCTACCTTATCTAGCCCTGGTTTAGTAACTGACTGTGTGGTTGTGATGTGTAACAGAAAGTGGGAGCTTGCCCTGAAGCCAAGCGACTACTGGGAACAGAGCAGTGCGTCTGGGGACCGGCATTCTGGTGCAAGAACATGGAGACAGCAACCCAGTGCAATGTGAGTAACAACACATCTCCCCAGGCTGGGAATTTTGAGTATCAGTTTTGGGAAAATGCATGTATTTTCTTGAATGGTACGACTGGAGCAAGAACTGAATCCAGCTCAATATACAGTTCCTGTTGTGTCAAACGTAACAGATTTTCTAATTTTGAACTGCTTATTGGCAACCACATAGCACAGGCAATTCTGTACTAGGCTAACTTGAGCAAAGTTGGCTTCAAGCGGCCCATGTAACCAATTGGTTTTGTCTTTCAGGCTGTGGCTCACTGCAAACGTCACGTGTGGGTGTAGAGGAAGAGGACTATCACAATCTGACCTTTTTAGGGAATTAAAGAAAATACTGTAGTGCTGCTTCCCAGTTTTAATAAATTTGTCCTGGTTTTTTTTTTTTTCATTTTTAAATGAAATACTTAGATGACTGCAATTTATGGTTAAATTAACTGGATGGCGACATGGTGGAAAGGGACTGGACTTGATTTTGGGGGTGGTCATTAAATGTATAGTATCCTAAGGCTGAGCCTGTCTTCTACTTACTGCTTCACTCTGAGCAGGTGTCAGAGCTTCATGGTAGGGCTTTACAGATTTGCCTAACTTGGGTTGTACTGATTTATATTGCTTTCCTGGGTATGGTGTATGTAGGCTCACTGTCAATTTCACATGTTGCACAAAGCTGACTGCGCTAGTTTGGCTGCTGCCTGATGGATGGGTCTCTCGACCCTCAGCTACATTTGCTCCCTGATGGCTAATGGGGAAAATTGCTCAGTGTGTTAATGATGCTTGGTATTACTTTTAGCAGTATGTCTGATCCTAGAGCAAATTTCTATATTGTAGAAAATGTTGATTTTTAAATTCTGTGTGTTGAAGGAGCTGATGTGGCCGTAAAGATGCGGTGTGTGTACCTCCCCACTCCCATTGTTTGCACTCTCCCACTCAGTTTGTTAATCAGTGTTTTTCTAACATACTGAAAGCTTATTTGGTTCAATCACTGTCCGCTTCACATCCTGAGCCAATTCAGGTCAAGTCAGGTGATCTGTAAAATTTTTAACAATTGAAATTAAAGTGATCCAAAATTAAAGTTCATGACTGCCTGCTGCTTCTACTTCACTGGAAGGTGAAATTTGTTTGTCACAATTAAATGTTAATTGTGATTCTCACATCAATTACCTTATTACTGTACTTTAAAGAAACTTCTCATATACACCTACTGGCACTTTTTTTTTTTTCTTCTCTCTCCCCTTTCCATAAAGCTAAACTTTTTTTTGCAAACATTTATGCAGACAGGAAGCCACTGTGAATTTAGCTAACTAATCAGGTGGATGTTAATCTGTTTCATGTTACACTGCTCTGTTACGCAATGCTTTTAAGACAGTTATGGGTAGGAAAATTAAACTACTCGAATAGTGACTTAAAAGTACTCTAGTCAGAATAAGCATAAACTACTCACTAAAAGACACTAGAAAGTGTTCCAAAACGGCTTCCCCAAAAATGAACTGATGCAGTTTCAGTGTGACCACCGCAAATTTGATCAGCTCAGGTTGTGAGGAAGTATTAAAACGTATTAAAAGTTGATATGAAAGATGACAAACGCGGTTAGACGTTTTCTGTTTATCCAGCTTAGTAAAGTTCAGTTGCCAGGGCTACAGCGATGGACTAGTGGTTTCACAGAATAGTCGACTATCAAAACCACTAGTCGACACTGCATCGTTGTAGACTAATCGTTCATCTGTGGTTTTAGCACGGTGGCGATGCATCTGCGGCCGATGTGCAGCAGGGGGCGCTGTGGGTAGTTGACAAGTCATGGTTGTCATGCCTGACTTGAACACTGTGCAGTGTGGGGAGCTGACATGCAGAGAGAAACATGGCTCTATATACCAATCAGCCCTCGACAATAAGCGCTGGCCCGGCGGTGTTTTTAGCGGTCCGGGCCAGTAAACTTCAAAACATTTTTCCTACCTTATCGATGCTCAATAATGAAAATCTTCATGTCGAAATCGGTAAACTTTCTTTCAATCCGCGATTTGGTTCCAGCGTTTCCCTTATATGCACCTGCTGAATTTTATTTTTTTTTTGTAAACAAAAACAATCCACTCTCTCCCCTTCAAAAATGCTGTAGTAAACGGCCTTTTAACTTTCAGCAACGTCATATATGGCCATCAAATGCTCTGTCTTTCTGTAGTTCCTCTCTTTAGGAACTATATTATTTTGCGCTACGGTCGCTACAGTAAAAGACAATCTCACTATTTTCCTTCAATACTAATTATGCGATGTGAATAAACTTGAAATCGTGAAATCGCCTCCATAATAGGATTCCTAGTGAGCGCGCATCTCACAACTGTGATAGCGTCCTTTCATTACCGTGACAACGGAAGCATTCGCGATGTTGGGTGAAGTTGCTCCTAGCCACTGGTCCAGGGTCAGTTATTTATATACGCAGACAAGTGAGTGGAATATAGTCGATAAGGTAACTAGCTAGCTAGCTAGTTAGTTCAGTTCAGTTTTGGCGACGTAGTTATTTCACAGAGACGCCCGTGTAGGCAGCGCTCCAGTTTCAAAAGCTGAAGTTTGCATTGTGCCTTAGTTTGATACACATTGCCACCTAGCGGTTTTGTGTGTTATGTGATTTTACTGTATATGGGTGGTTGTTGATATAATATATACAGTGGTGGCCAAAATGGTTAGAACACCTGACAGTTCTGAAAATATTGACCCTTTCTTGCCTCCAAAACATGATTTCATTTCATAATGTTCATGAAACATGCAGATGGTTGCTCTGAGCACAACAAATATCAGATGAAGTGAGTCCTACTGTTTTTATCCACTTTTAACTTTAATATTTGGTATGTCCACCTTTTGCAGCAATTCAAAAGAATCACACAGCTGTGTCCTAAGACTCTTGATCACCATCAATTTAACCACCATCACACCTGACAATGATTACACAAGTAATTTGGCTTCTTCTGTGAAGGAACATGATTGTGTGACATTGACAGTGAAATAGGCCTAGCTTGTTTTTTGTAAGGAAAATGACGTAAATCTCCTTATGATGGCTCTATTCTGGTTTATAGAGCATAATGATGACTTTGTATATATTCCATTCGTTTTATGGGTATTTTAATGGCCAATTGAACAAAAACAACTGAAACCTCTTAAATGTATGCCAAGTGTTCTAATAATTTTGGCCACCACTGTATGTTTTGTTCAATAAATGTCTTGAGACACCTCATATGTGAGCTAGACACCTCCCGGCCTCAGGGCGCACTTTGCGAACGCACAAAAATAAATGTTTGTGCTTTGCGCGCGTGCGTCACCTCCGCTGCTACAATTCCATCCTAGGGGAAACACTGGATTCACTTCGTGTCCGCTCGGCTAACTTTGGAAAATCGATTTTTTTTTACGCACACTCCGACAGTGGGAACAACCGGGCAAACGCATTAAATGGTCGCTGACGGAGCGTGCATTCGGAAATCAAATAAATAAGGCAGAGGTAACAATCACAAAAAGCCATGTCTAAACTACTGAAAGCAAGCTAGCACATAAAAGCAAGCTATATGAAGTGCATGCACTATCAATATGGCGGGTTACATGAACGGAAATAATATTTCTATTCGCAAAAAAAAACCGGTATCCGCACACCTGCTTTTAGAGCAGGGCCACCAACTTCTCAAATCTACTGGCCCTGTGGGCCACCAACTTAAAAGGCTTATTGTCAAGGGCTGCCAATGCTCGACTACAATCAACAGTGTGGAAATACTTTACCAGAGCAGATAAAACCTTCAGCTGCAAAATATGTAGGGCTACCCTAAAGTACCACGACAGTACCAGCGGTATGCATGACCATTTAAAGCTACACCCGCTTCTGGCTAACGCTAGCAGCGGCAACGTTAGCGAAGAGAAGCGCCAGCAGAGTGAATGTCAAGGTGTCAGTCACCAATGTTTATTTCAATAAACCAATACAGTCGTAAACTTTATGAAACCTGTGTTTATTGGCGAGATTGCTACAGTAGTTTCACAAGTTATATCTTAACTTGATCTTGTATTTCAAACTGTTTAGCATGTAATTATAGTAGGCTACTCTGACCTTTTGAGATGGCCTAACAACCGAAGGTGGACATAACTTTGGTTATTGTTGAACATAGATTATTTAGAGACGGAAAGACTCCCGCTATTTCTGCAAGAAAGCAGTCGCATTGTTACTGCAGTCAAAAGGTATCTCCAATCAGATAAACTGCTGGGGGTTTAGTCCAATCAGATCGCGGCTCATTTGTAAATAGCCTCTCAGAGCCAATCGAGGACTCTGCTAGTTCACCTACCCCCAGGTTGGTCCCGCCTACATTAGTTAACTCTTTTACTGGTTGTATTTGAGACCGTTTTGACGAGAATTGATCATCGTTATTGGGTGAAGAAAATCTCCCGCGATTAATCGACTACTCTTTGGGAGTAGTTGATGACTATTCAAATCCTGGTGGACACATACAAACCAGAGGTTGTGCATCAAACAATTTACTCACCTAATTTACAAAAACATATATTAAACCAGTGAAATTGTTAAACTCAAATGAATAATACATTAGTCACCTCACCCAATAATCTCAACACCATGGTTTTCCAGCTGCATCACTCAATGAGACCAGTGCTTACTTCCCACTTCTGCACCCTCTGGATAACTGGACAATTGCATACCCAAAAATCTGAACGTTTAGAGTTATATCTGAGAATGTATAAAGTCCTTTTAAAAATGGACCCCACCCTATTCTGTACCTCTTGAGGTGGCTTAAATCACCACTTAATTATCTCCTGACTTTCTGGACATGAGTGAAGGAGTCCTGGTTAACATAGCCTTGAGGCTTACACTGTCAGCCAGATCAGTGTAAACATAATACATGTGAGGTATGAAGGAATTTAAGGCTTTTGTGAGGTATGGCACTTAAAGAAAGGCTTAGGCCAAATCCCAATCCTTATTTGTACCCCTATGGCTTCGGCTTGGCCCTACCCCTTGGCCCTCGGTAGCGACGAAGTAGAGACATCGGCATATTAGCGATTTTTTTGTTATGCTTTTTATGAAGAAACGGTCCATAATACATTGAAACAACATTAAACTAAGATAATACTACGGTTGGAATATTTTAAAAATCTTTATTAACGAAGAAAATACTACATTTGTGGTTCACTTCGGATGGTAGCGTAGCGGTCCCCATGATCTTCCTGTTACTTCCAGAGATTCGCAGGGCATTCTGGGTAGCCCTTGGTTTGAAGTGTGCCTCTGAAAAATCTCCGTTTGAAGGGCTACAAACCCCTTCGGCTTGGCCCTACCCCTTGGAAAATAGAGTATTGGGACAGCCCTACCCCTTCACGTGAACGCGCAAAATGGAGGGGTAGGGCCAAGGGGTGTATTGGGATTCACTCTTATTTGCACCTTCCCCAACGTAGCAGACAAAAGGCTTGCTGTGCACTCTTTACTATGGTGCTTTGCTGTTCCGGTATCAATCAACAGGGATTTCAGCAATGACTATTCTCCAGCCAATTTGTCTGCTGTGTAGTTCAATTGTACCATTAGACATAACAACCTTCATATAAAAGGTACGAGAGCATGGAGTTTGCTCCAAGTCTCATAACTTCCTGGACAGTCCGTTCAGATACAGTGTACAATTAGCACCGAAAACGCTGAGCCTACAGCCAGTCCCAGAGTGAGGAAGAAGGACATGACCACTCCTGTGGCCTCAGCCAGCTCCCGAGGCACCACCTTGGGCCCGTAGATCATGGGTAGAGTGCCTAGGTAGCCATTAGATAGACCCAGCAGAGCGTTGAAGACCACGGGGTATAGGTCACTGTTGAACAGCACGGTGTGGAGGTGGTCCCTCGGCTGGAAGTTACAGAACATGACAAGAGGGACCAGGATGGTGCGACACAGCACCAGCACAGGCAGCACTCGGCTGGTAGGGCCGGGGACCCGCAGCCAGGCTGTGGCCTGCCTCCCGCAGAAGTCTGCCGCGTTGTACAGGAAGAAACTGGTGAGGGGCACAAAGTAGGTGGTGGTCCAGGGGCTGCCAGTGTCCTTGTGGACAGACTGGATGCCCGAGGAGATTGCGGGGAACACCGTGATGGAGACGCAGAAGACGTAGAACACACTCAGGCCCAGCACCCATGTCTTCCTAAGGATAGGCTGCAGCGGTGGAACAGAAACGCTGCTCGTCGTGCTTGCTGCCCCACCATCATCCTGTCATCATCCCTGGACTGCTGCACGTTGCTGCCAACATGTAGTGTCTGAAACACAAATGGAATACAATAGGTTATATAGTAGAACAGGCGCTCAATTTGTTAATATTTGACCAATTCTGATGGTCCCATAAAAACTTTCACTTGAGGATGATTCATTCTAAATGTCTTACACAAGGGAGCATCTGAATATTTTCGAATCGAATATGATATGGTTTCCTGGTTCTGAGAGGACCCGTCATTCTATTCTGCTTACACCAGGAAAAGAAACTACATCCCGCTTCCTCTTTTCACCCCTTGTGTTTCATTTTACATTTTAAAAACTATTCTATGGTATACAGGCCACAGTGATGCCTTTTCCTCCAGAGCACATTCAGCACCTTTTGAAGAAATTGTGTTTTTATTTTAGGAACAAGTCACGAGATCGGTCTAGACTGAAAGTTTTGTAACATGGAGCATTGAGGTTTATTAGGCTCTCACTCATGACTCATGACAACACGCTTGTGTTCATTTATATGTCCATGCCCCGTCCATCTATAGGCCATCCTGAGTCTGCTTCCTTATTATTTGTGCTATTATATGGAGCTGTCTATTCTTTGTTTAAACTCTATATAGTCTATTTAGGTTTGGCCCCTGATCTTGCCGGTCTGCTGGACTGGATTAATGTTGAAGCCCGAGAGAATTTGTTAGTGTTCGACTGACCGTGAGTATGCCAGCCTGGGCAGCAGCAGGTACGTGATGATGCAGAGCACAATGAAGATGTCAGCTGTCAGGAAGTAGGCCAGAGCGCTGTCTGTCACGTCCTCAGCCACTGCCAGGTCCACTATTGATGCTACTGCACTCAGAGTGCCTCCCATAGCCTGGCCTGGGACAGAAAAGGGGATTTTGTGGATACACTATCTACAATGCTGTTGAATAGTAAGTATATAGGTTTCAAGACAGCGTAAAAAATTGCTTTGCTGGCAAATAGATTGATAAACAAGCATTCCTGGCCTGGTTGAGGGCAGTACCTGATATGAGGGCCTGAGAGATCCTCATAGGGAAGTGCCCACTGATCCCAAATACGCTGCCAGAGAAGAGGTTGGAGGCTCCGCTGACGACGGCCACGCTGCCCAGCGTACCAGCGAAGAACTCCATCCTGCTGTTTGACACGTCCACCTTCACCAGCACCGTGGTCACCACAAACACCAACAGGATCACAAACAGAGAGGACAGGATCCGCACGTTTGGGGACAGCCTGCCGACATACACATGTTCTTGAAGGCTAGTATACTGGGACCCGTTGAGTAGTTGATCAACACAAACAAAACCATGGGCAACAAAGGGCTGCTGTAAGATGTGTTGTTTTCCATACTGTGAAACAGCTTTTGGGTTGATTCAATAAGGACTGTGTACAGGAGAACATGAGACAGGATGGTATCCATTATCCTTTGGAGATGTAACTGAATGTTTTCTTAAAATGATAGATAACATACTCTGTCCTGCATGTTGTCTCAGACCAACACAGATTACTCAAAGTCCAGAAGAAAGGTAGACATTTCTATCCTAGTGTGATGCCGTAGCCAGACGGGTGGGAGTGTGTGTATACGGTGAAAACAAACCTGTTAACTAGGAGATAGTTGAGTACTAGGCACAGCACAGAGGGAACCGTGGAGGCAATAGCCAGGTAACTTTCAAAGTAGTCCTGAGAATTGGACAGAAAGGACAAAACATTATTGTTTGTTCAAGGAATGCACTTGAACGTGGGAGCATGCACTCATGCATGCACATGCATAGTATTCACACATGCACTTGCACACAAAAAGGAAGTGAGAGGGGAGAAATACTAAATTCATAAAATGGCAGTCAGTGTTGTACGCTTGTAAAATATTAACCTATGATCCAACTGAGAAGATGTGGAGATTCTAGGCTAGCAGTAGAGGAAGTGACATTGCCAGTTTGTCTATAGGTCTTCCAGAAGGGGACCATAACACTTCCAATAAATGCCTTGGTTTTATAGTATTGACAAATAAAAGCCTATCTTGAATAAACTCCTGGTAAAAAGATTATTTGTTATTGATGACACAAAACCATCACAACATCTCTGTGCCACCATGACATCATCACTGCATTCCATAGGCAAAGGCATTGCAGTTTCAATAGGAGACTTGGCACAGATACAGGCAGAATATTTGACCATGGGTTTGTTTCCAAAGCATGTACTATTCATCTGTGGCACCTTTGTTTTAATGCTCAGATGAAATAGAAGGTGACGGTGAATCAAAGCTTCTCCTGTGTGAATGCAGCTGCTTCAATTGCATAACCTAAGGGACCCGATGAAGAGTAACAAATGAGCTTTTCTCTAAAGGAGGAACATTTTGTTTTTGTGCAGATTTCCTACAATTTACTATACAGATGAAACGAAAGCCTGTCTCCACTAAACTCCTGGTCATTTTGGTTATTGAAACAAATAAATGCCTGCAATTATTAGTTTCACAGTACATCCTAAATAAACTGGTCTATGTACTGGCTTAGATTAAGACAACTCTCTTTTGTTCTCTTCTCCTTTGACTTAGATGTCCTCACTAAGCCGTTCAGCATCTCTAATTGTATAATTGTGTTGGAATAGTTTTCTACCAGTTGTGAAAGGACACTCAGTCCTCACAGCAATCATGGGATCATCACAAACCCTTCAAGTGCATATGTTCGCATGAGCCCATTTTCCCACCCCACTCACACTGAGGTCTGAGCGGTGCTCCTCATGGCCAGTGTGATCAGTGATGTTGCTCAGTTTGTAGAGCCAGTAGTGTTTGGCTGTTATGAAGAAGTTCCAGGGCAACAGGGAGCCGATGCCCATCAGGAAGAAGATGATGTATACCATGCAGTAGGAGTCCTCTGGACAGTGGCGTATGGCCAGCGGAGTTGTGCAATGTTTGGCCGGGATCAAGGCCTGATCTATGGGGGGATCCTGGTCCTCACTCTCCTCATCCTCAGATAGGTTGTCGTTGGCAGGAGTAGCTGTCACATAGGAGGAGTTGAGGCTGGGCTGCAGAGGTTCTGTGCCATCCATCGTCACAGGTAGAGCACAGGACCACAGACACACAAAATGAAAGAGAAAGCGGAAGGAAGGAGGGAGAGAGACAGGGTATATTGGAAAGGGAGGGGAAAGGGAAGGAGGGCAGGAAAATACTGGGACAGGAAGGGATTGACTAGAAGTCGTGAAATTGAACAAAATAAGAAAAGCTTGGGTTAAAAATCAATAAGACATGGTAATGTTACTGCAATAACCTGGATCCAATTGGGCCTATGTGACAGAGACTTACTTCTGGCTGTGCTTGTCCAGAGAGGAAAAATCTGATTATCCTTGGTGAGAAGCCATAGTGCTGACAGTTCTCTGAGTTATTCCTGGTACAGACCAATCCAGTGGTCCAGGTCCTGTGGTGCTGGGACACAGACAGCTCCTACAGGGAGCAAACAATAGTCACATTCAAGCAGTAGCAAGCTGTGACATAGATTACAGGCATTTACCACACCTATTCCTCGATGCGCACATGATTCTTATTGACCCTGTAAATAAACATGTAGGGTGAAAAATGACCCAAAAAGGTATATGGGCCCAAAGCTTCCTATATGCTGCTTGTGCTACAGGGCTTCTACAAGACAGACAGAAGTACACCATTCAATAATGGCTCTCAATCAAGTTTCAGATGGTGTGAAATGTGACGTAAACACATCGTCCCTTCTTGCTCTGCCGTCACTGCACCATCAACATTCACGGGGCCTCTTGGTATCATTACGACTTGACAGTACTGTGTGGATGTGAACCCACTGCAGGAATCTGTCCTTGACTTTAAGAGACAGATGGCTGGTGTCAATGTTACTTAATGGTCACTCACAGTGGGATGAGAAATTTTACTAAGACGAACGCTCTATCGGTTAGTCTCAGCATGATGCCACTGTGTCACACCTCTATTTTAGTGGAATTGCATATCAGTTAACAAGGGTTAGTCTTTATGTGACTCATATGTATTTGGATAACTACATCTTCAAGCAAAATAGTTAATAATGTCACAATAGTCTGCAGACACGGCCAAAGAGCTGCGGTGTGAATGCCAGTGGTAGAAATAGACCAAAAAGGATTACAGCAGCCTTTCTTTCCCAATAAGAGGTTATTTGTGACCTCTTTAAGGAAGCCCAAATGGACACTGAGGGTGTACAGGGCTGTAAAGAGCTGATCTTGCACCCTTAAAGCATCATGAGTTGTTACTGATGAGGAAGCAGAATTCACATGATACACACTCAAGACTAGGGAAACACACTCAGACCTTATACCGTCCTAACGTAAGATTGCACTTTATTGTCCCTTTAAAGGAAGCTAGTCTTTCCTCACACATGGGTGACAGTTATTTTGACTCAGTTCTTAACTTGCCACTTGAGAGAAACATGATTTCGCAAAGACCCATCCGGATAGGTATCGTAGTCTCCATTGTTGTTTGCAAATACCAACGTCAGCTATCAAATTTAGTTGATACGGCTTACACTTACAGTCATGTTAACGTTAGCTTTATGTGTCTTGTGGACACTGTTAATGTAACGTTAACCAGAGGCAAGCTAGCTGGCTAACCTATGACAATATGTTTACCTATTCGACTTGTGGCATAATGTAGACTCATAAAATAAACACAAAATACATACTTACAGTAGCCGACACCCTGGCTGTAGCTTATGTTCTTACTTGCTGTGTTTCGGGGTGAAATAAAATCCCTTTCACGGCAAACTTTTCAGTGAAACGGGAAAGTTTTCACTGATGTGTTGGTCAGATGACAAAACCGCTGCTACACTTCAATTCAGCAAGCTTTCCAAATAGGTGAAGCTAACAATAACTTCCGGTGCGGCATTTTCAAATTAAAAGCACATGTTTACAAACAGTAAAACTGTATTTCAAAATACTTTGAGAATATTCCCCCTAAATAGCTTGACAGTTGATCCCATACGGCAAAATACATTTGAAATACGTACGTATGTTTAGAGATAGGCTTCTAAATATTAAAAATGTCAATTTTTTTAGTACATATAGCATATGATCTGTGATAGCATATGATTATTCTGGATATACTTCTCAATAGCACATAGGGGGGAAATGCATTTCCAGGTCCAAAAATATGTTTTGAGATCTGTTATGGATATATTATGTTAATATTATATAATATTGTTAGGAATTTGTTATAATAATGATTTTTTGAGTGGTTTGAAGTGATATTCGGATTTTACTTTACTAAATTGAATTAATTCAATTGTCAAACTGATCTTAATTGAAATCTTTATCTTTATCATGATGAGTCGCTGTAATTGCTTTTTCTTATTTTCTGCTCATCAAACAGAAAACAATCGAGATACATTTCGATAGGCTAGGTGTTGTCCATAAAGGTGTGTACGTTACCTACGATCACCAGCAGAGGGCACTATGGGATAGCATAGTCATCTCTCTGGGATAAGAGCAGGCTAGTTACCTGCCTCGAGAAGAAGGTTAAACTCATGATGATTAAGTGAGACATTGTCTGGAGACAGAGCCTGTCCATCACTGCTCACTGCTGTTGAACTGCTGTTTCTACCCCCCCCCCCTTTTCAGAAAACACATAGGTATCTGTACTAGCACCCTATGTTTTTGTAAAAGGGGTCCCTATCATTTAATGTAAACCTCAGATTCTAGTTAGATGTCAGATGAGCACATTGTTTATGTGTGAAATGTCATTTGTTCTTCGACTTTTTAGGCATTGTTTCTACAAAGTATGTTTATGTCTGATCATTTGAGACAGACTGTCCAGGATTTCATGAAATCTACATGCATCTTGACCTCATGGCAAATGCTAAATCAGTATGAAAATAGAGGCTGCATAAAAAAAGATATTCAGGTGCACTCGTGAAATAACACACTTAAAAAGAATTGTATGAATATTGTACATAATGTAGTATGTCTACTATATTCTCTAAAATGGTACATTGTAAAATTGCACATTCATGATCTCAAAGGATTATTCTCACCACAAAATTAATTTCCTGAATAAAACACATACTGTGTAGAGTGGAGGGATGGGGTAGTGGTTAGGGACAGCTTTTATACTACCGCTTTATGTAATATAAAAGGTTCAATTAACTCATGCACTGAGGGGTGGCACATCAGTCCTAAATTAGCTTTGCATTTAATGAAACAGGTGCAAAGGGTTGCTCACCATAAGACCATATTGCAGTGCACTCTCACTCTGCAGACCGTTCACCGGAACATTTGTACTTGATCTGGGGGCCAAATCTGACAAATCCCCACATACCCTTCACTCATGAAAGAGTGAGGTTAGAATGCTCAGTTTAAACACACTGAATCAATTCTAAAAGGCTACTATTAGTGTCTCTAAAACCGTGTTAATTTGAGGTCCGGACAGCCTGCCAGTTAAAAGCTTTCAGAGCTAAATGGACCCTGAGGGAATCTTCCAATGAGGTGTGAGGATATGAGGGACAGGCTGAGTAGCGCCGTGTTTTCTGAGAAATTGGGGTGTAATTGATAAAAACACGGGGATGCTGTTCTGCCAAGGAGCTCCAAAGAAGCAATAGTCTACCCATTTTATGGAAATTGTCCCTTTTCGGTTTGGCAATAACAAAACTTTCTTCTGTGACTTCAGACAAAAAAAAACAAATATACTCTTGTTAAACTAAGAAATATAATTTATTGCATAAAAATTATATTTAGTTACAGGTAAGAAGGCTAGACGTTTATTTACAATTGGTAGTTTACAGAGATAAAACAATGTCACTGAATCCATGTTTTTTTTGTAAAAATGTTTGCAACTGACAAAGGCTGAATTTTTCTCGTTGATGGGAGCAAGGTGGGAGTCCAATTCAGTTCCAGGATAAATGATCCAGAGCCGTGGCAAACAATCCAACAGATACTCAAGAAATCCAGACGAGTCAACACTAGTCTACAGCTAGCCAGTCTCTGTAACAAGATTTGGGGAAAGAGAATAGTCCTGCGGCGTTCAGGGATCCAAGGTACTGAACCGATCATGTTCAGATGTGTCCTCACGGGCAAGGATCTGCAGGGCATTTGTTCATAACCTTAATCACAATTGATATTGTAGCCATCACACCATAGTACCTTTAATCTTCCCACATGTGCTCATTTCCTTGGTCCAATCCTTCAGATCCAGTTGGAGGATTTCCATACATAGTACCATCACGGAATGCCATCTTCAACCACAAATCAATCAATAAACCCTGTCAATCAATGCCCTGACCTGGAAAAATATAATTACTCTTCCAGGGAACAAAAGAAATCAAACGCTTCACTGTTCTTTTGTACTTGCATAGCACTTACAAAGAGAAATGATGAGTCTAAAATGTGCACACACACGTGCACACCCACCCACACACACACACACACACACACCCACTCTCACTCTCACACACACACACACACACACACGCACATATGTTTTTAGTTCATTCACCCAAAACAGTGACATGACTCACTGCTGAAGAGGAGGGATACTGCCTGTGTTTTGGTTTTCTGGTTTCAAAGATTTAAACACTTTTTTTTGCTTCAAGGGAGAAAAAGACTCGACAACACATAGAAATATTAAGTAATGACAACATTACAGATGACAGCATTTGAATTTCAGTCTGTCTAACAATAACTGACATAACAATATTGACAATGCAAATAGCTTGAGGACCCTGACCACAAAGCAGGCGGTTTAGTAAAAAGGTAAACAATCTGTTATCAAATAGAGGGGGGGGGGGGGGGGATGATGAGTTACAGGGAGATGGATGGAGAGATGAGCGCACACACAAGTGGTAGATAGAGAATAGATTGAAACATAATGCAAGTCTTGAGGTAAGGTTTATGGTCCCTTGCTGCCTAGTTGATCCAAGGCAAGGCTGATCTATTGTTCAGCAAAATTCTTCTCTCGACAACAGCAGAAACTGCCCTCAATTACAGCAAAGCAAAATGTCTACAAAATATAGCTTACAGTATATTCACCCGGACATTTTACCACCTCTAATCTTGTGTTACAGATTATATTTTACATTTTGAATAGATACACAATATTAAAAAAACAAAAACAAATAAGCATGGTTTCGTTATTCACAACTGAGACGTCCACACTGTGCGCCTAACTCCAATTTGGCCTGCCCTACTATAATCCAAAATAATACACAGTAGCTCAGTGGCCGAGTCAAGCACAAATGACAAAACAGGTTCTGCGTGATCATAACAGCATTGACAGTGGAAAAAAAACAACAACAACAAACAATCCACAAATATGGATAATAACTTAAAGAGCGTTCCCTAAAGGAAACTTTTAAGGGGTGACCGGAAAGCTCTCCCGCGGTGTCTTCTCCACAGATGGGAGGAGTGTGTTAGAGAGATAGAGGGAATGCGAGGAGAGATGAAAGAGAAACACCCCTGCGAGTCGGGAATGATATGCCAAGGCTTTGAGGCATTTGTTGGTACAATAAAAATAATCGGTCGGTCTAGTTATCCGCCAATCCAGCGAAACAAACTTCAAAATCCACCCCCACCCCCCCCCCCCCCCACGAAGAAAGGCAGCTTTTCCCCCCCCAGCACAAAGCGAGATGCTCAAGCCCCCCGGAAAACACGCGAGGGTTCGGTCCTGATATGATTTGTCGTCAGTCAAAGCGGTTTAGACAAGAAATCCCAGCCCGTCTCCAGTCAGAGGGGATTAATGACCAGTTTTGTCCGTGTGTCTGTAGGAGTGAGTCTGTAGCCTGAGGAGGTTGGAGACAGGTCGGCGCTGCCCGTCATTCACTGCACACACGGCGTGACAACGGAGACATGATGCGGCTGCTAGAAAAACAAAAGCCCCTGCCGTGTGGTGAGATGACTTTTTTTTTTAATCGTGCACGTTCATGCTGGTAGTGAAGTGTGGGTATTACTGAGCGATGTGTGTGCATGTGTGTGTTAATGTGCTTCGCCGTACTGAATACTTTCATTGTTTGTGTGTATACTGTATACTCGTCGTTTTGATTTGCTTGTGCTATTTATATACATGTGCTCATTTTCAATTGTTTAGCAGAACACGATTAACACCACACATGACATGAATTTACACTTATTTTACACCTTCATACCTTCAAATTTTTTCCACCTTCTGTGCAGGTGCAACATGGAATGGAGGACTCAAGCTGAACCAGGTTATCTGTTATCATGGGATGGCCAGTATGGGAATGGGTTTGGTGGATATGCAGCTACAATGAGTGATCAGAGGGAGATGAGGCACAGGAAATACATAAGGAACCAAAAAGCTCTACAGGCTTATGATTTGTGCAGGGGTGTGCATATTCTTAGGCAGGTATTCATATTTTCATCATGGTGGCAAAAGAAATCTTGCTTGCTCTCTCTTGTTCCTTGACCAATCAGCAATCCCCATCTGTTGTCATGACAACCAGCACCTCACTTTTGCCCATCTCTTCCAGCGCGGTCGCCAGAGAGACCAGGTCTGCGTCACCTTGGTGACAAGCTTCCCATAAGTCCAGTAGAACACCTGTGGGGCTCGGCTTTGTTGCAAAGTAGTTCAAGTACCTGAGGGAGAGGGAGAGGGAAAGAAAGGCAAGGCAAGTCGTCAACAGAAAGGGACTGAATAACAGCAGCAGCACACCGATGGCATTCTTGATCACAACCCTTGCTATAAATGACAAATATAACACATATGCACGCACACACACACACACACACACACACACACACGAGGAGGAGGAGGAGCGAACCTGTCGAAGCCCAGACTGTGTGCCAGTAGTCTCCAGTCACACCCGCGAGCGCTTGGTGCATCCAGACTGGCACAGATCTTCTGGCGGATGGAGGCAGGCAAGCGAAAGGCATAGGGTCCCACTTGAGAGGAGGGCAGGCAGGTGCCCCCCGAGGGCATGGGCGAGTGTGGCGGGAGGGTCTGGACAGATAAGAGCATGAGAGAAGCATGAGACAAAAACCGACTCAAGGGGCCCCAGCGATGCAGTATTAAGCTATTCTGTGTTTCTTAATGCAACCGGTATCCATGTCTGCACGAGTCTCATTACCTCCTGGATGTCTGTGTGCAACTGGAATATCTGTCCCTCCCCTTCCACCTGTCGTACACAGATCTTGCAGGTGAGCTGCGACACAGCCAGGCTGCCTCTCTCCAGGCTGAAGGTGCAGTGCAGGGGTCTCTGGCTGCCACTCCAGATGTGGTAGAATGGGATTTCCTGTCACACAAACAAAAAAAAATGCATGTTGATGTTGGTGTGGTGTGGGTGTGTTCCTCAGCCGGACCGCCGTGTGTCAGAGCACATTTGTGTCAGTAAACTGGACTGTTTGGAAATCTTGACCACGATCAGAATTCAATTTGTTTATTCAGAGAGGGTACATGTCACACTCTGGGCGCTGTTGTCAAGAAATGCAGCAGAGAATAACAATAGTGAGGAATAGTATCAAGCTGAACGGAAAATAGTCACTACAATGGGGGAAAAATCAAGTCTTGCCACAGCCCTTATACATTTTTATCAAGCAAGCAAGCAGATACATTATGACTAATTTTCATTTATCTGCATCCTGATGATATTTTTTACGCCGTGTTCCACGAGAGCCAGAATGCTTCTCTTCTATAAATGGAGACTAAAAAAAACCAACCCCATATCTACGGGCTGGAATCCAGGCCGGTTATAATATCTGTGGTATTTTGAGTATCTCACCTGGTACTTGGCCAGCAGTTTACTTCTCCAGTGAGTGTGAGGAATGTCGTGGATGGACAGGCGCAAGTTGTGGTAGCTGTCTTTGAAGAGCAAGGGCTTGGGGTCCTCCAGCAAGACTCCACCTAGACTCCTCTCCAAATCCAACACCTCCTGCAGAGACACAGAGAGAAGGAGCATAGGACAGGCTAGGTTACAGTCTGTTTTACTAGGTGGTCGGGTGCTGCGTGTTCATTGCTTCGTTCATGCATTAACACTTTTTGCAATATGCAACGCTTATGGGAATTAGGGTCTTTACGCCGCCCGG
Organism: Hoplostethus mediterraneus; assembly: GCA_034670385.1. NCBI lineage: Eukaryota > Metazoa > Chordata > Actinopteri > Trachichthyiformes > Trachichthyidae > Hoplostethus > Hoplostethus mediterraneus. Next base: position 443,031 of record JAXDDW010000195.1, read on the forward strand.
AGCCCCATGAGCCCTGCGTAAGGGAAAAACAGTGTGGCTCGTACGCAGAGGCAGTACAGTAGGAGGCACACAAGCACGAGCAGCAGACTGGTGCATAGTGCGTTCACATACACAGGAAGTAGCTCACTGATTTTCTAACTGTGGAGGCTAAGTCAACGATTCTCTTAGCTGCAACAACACTTGGTGTTAGCAGGTGGATTTTTTTTAAAGTCAACGTCGCTTCACTCACTCCCCCCCACCCTACCCTCCACCTGAGCACTTACAAAGCGCTAGCGCAACCCTTGTTTTAATTATTTCTGGCATTGGTATTTATCTTTATTGCCCTGTTACTTTATTTATTTATTTATCTGATTGACAATATTATTGCTTAATCATTTGTGGAAGCATTTTGCAACACATTTTGAAAAGTGCTTTAGAAATTAAAGATGCACAAGGCAGCTTCGCAGGTTGGTGGCTCTAAACGGCTGTGAGAGGTAATTGATTGAAAACATCAGAAAACTGCACAGAGCACGCTCATGTTTACCAACCCAACCGGTCTGTGATCGCTCACTGCTGGTTGTATTTCAGTGTTAAAGCTACATTATGTAACCTTTTTATGTCAAAATAAAAGCACCATATCAGTCTAGTTGAAGAAGTGGGGCTACAACAGAGAAGACTGGCCCCTCCCCCTTCATTGAGCCGCTGTAGACTTGCTCCATTTACCCAAATGAAGTCTTAGGAGGCAGGTAGGCACACTGACGGGAACGTTTTCGCCCAGTACAGGAAGTGATGAATTGAAACATATGAGCTGAAAGTTTTCTTCAAAAAGTCTTCAAAAACAGTTACCTCTCGCTGCCACTTGGGACCGCCAACGATTTTAATTACAGAAATTTACATAGTGCAGGTTTAAGTTTTGATTCATCATTTCCTAGACCAAATCGGCAAATGCACTCAAGTCTCAATTAGGGAGGATGGAACGCTCTTCTCTGCTGCAGCCACACTTTGTGCTGATAAGATGGGTATAAAAATCTTGCCTAGTGCACCTTTAAGTTTATTACTGTTATCATTTGTAACACTGGGAGTCTGATCGCCAGACTGACTGACAGCTAGATAATTCAAAGAAAGAAAACTTGCAGAAAGACAAACGGCAGGACAGTCTGACTGATAAAGATGCAGAGAAATACCCAGACGGCAAGACTGAGAGCTAGACGGCTGGACGAGGACGGTACCTTAAGTGCATGGGGGGTGTCGTGGATGCAGTAGATGCGGAGGCTGAAGTCGAGGGACAGGCAAGGGGCCCGGGGGGCAAACAGGGCCAGCTGCAGGCGCTTGCAGGCGGGTTGCGGAGGGCAGGACTGGCCCACCAGGCTGTAGGTTCCCAGCTGCTCCATGAGAACATGACAGCTCTCCTCCTCCAGCTGCAGGTAGCAGGGAGATGACAAAGTCTCTTCTCCCACTGTCAGCACCTCCTGCACAAAAGAGGAGAACAGAGCAAAAGAGGGTTCAACAACCCCGCACCTGCCGGCAGCATTACTCATTGATACTCATCGGGACGGCGCCGCACCTCCCACGCTCCCTGGTGGGTCTGAGTCTTGAGCGTGAGGGTCCAGTCAGGTGTGGGCGTATCCAGCTGGGCACAGTGGGGCAGAGTAAGGACCACGGGTCGATTCAACAGCATACCAGACGGGCCACAGCTCACCACAGGACTCAGCACTGTCTGACTGCCCTCAGAGGGTAGCCTGTAAAAAAAACCCACACATGCAGGGACATCACACATCACGTCATCTCAATTATTGAGGCAACATGATGCATTGAATCTTTCATAATGGAGTAATATGAAATTGTGCAACAACAAAAAAAAGTCAATTTTTTGTATAAAAGTTGAAGAGGGTTGCTACATTTTTCTGTCCTTGGGAAAAGTAATAGAACTTCCAAGTAAACAACTAAACAATTGATTCACAGCAGGTGAGCTTTGCCTAGCAACATTTGTGATTGAGGTGAGAACGGGGTCTATACTGGTCTTGTGGTTGGTGAGGAGATGAGTGTGATGGCGTAGAGCAGAGAGGCGCAGACGGCACTCACGTGGTTTTTTCCCACTTGTTGATAATGAGGTACATCTCGTAGAACTTGCCCTGAGGGATGGTGCCAGGCGGAACTAGCAGGCTCACACCTACGAGAGAAAACAGCGCCGGCGTTGTCTTATCCGTGAATTGAACATGTCGTTATTGAGTGTTATTTGCGTTATTTTTGCGCGCGTGAAAAAAAAAAGACAAGGGGGTTTTGTGCGCGGGCGCGTGTTGTTGTGCGTTACCCGTGTTGGGGATGGTGAGGCGTCCTCCCAGGTTGCCCAGGGTGGCGCTGGTGCTCTGGCCGGGCTCTCTGGGCAGGGTGTGGCCCCCCCCCCCGCGGTGGTGGTCCCGCTCTCTCCCCGCCGTGCCCACCACGGACTTCAGGCTGAGGATCTCCCCGTCGGCCGAGCCCCCGTCGCCGGGGAGCTCCATGGAGGAGAGGGTGGAGGAGTTGTACACTTTGATTTTCAGACTCGGCAGGGGGTCCAGCAGGGGGGAGGTGGTCATGGGGATCTTGTGGGGGCTGTCGGTGACCCCCTGCTGCAGGGAGAAGAGGGGGCCGCGGAAGGTCCCCGCTGTGGCTGTCAGATCCGGAGGAGCCGACGGGTGCAGGAGGTGAGGGTTATCTGCACGTGAAAGAGGAGGAGGAGGAGCTGCTCTGTTAGTTACCGCTGTAAACGATGCAGGCGGGGATGAGAGTGATGAGAGTGAAACGGATTAGCGCTGTTAATCAATATTTGATACCAAGAATAAGAGACGGGATACCATGGCGAATGCTTTAAGGTGTAAAAAAAAAAAGTAATGCGGTAGATAATGGAAAAGAAAGGGAGTAGATACTAGGAATCCTTCATGAGACGATATGAGATGTTTTGTGGCGACTCGTTTCAGCGATGACGCATTAAAAACAAAAAAGCGACAGTGAGAATAAACATAGGCTGACGGATGAAAATGAGATGCGGAGGAACCGTCTTACGTGTGAACTCACCCTGTCTGGGCGGCTTGTAGTTGCCAGGGTGGAAGGCGGCGGTGAGCGCCGACGAGGAATCGGTGATGTCTCCGTGGAGATGACGGCATCTGCGGCGGTACGCTAGCACGCCCACGCACAGCGCCAGGATCACGCACAGCAACAGGGCCCCCACCAGACCGGCGTAGACCGCCACCCCCATGCCGGGGGCCAGAGCTGGAGGAAAAGACGGGAAGGGGCGGGAGGGTCAAGGCATCGTGAAGACGAGCAAACGCACGCGCACACACACACACACACACACACACACACACACAAATCCAAGGGAACCACAAGAGGGTAGAAAACACATCCTCCAACATACGACATGAAGAAAGCAGGAAGTTGTTTTCAATTGGTTACCGGCCATCTGCAACATATATGTCATTTAGTTGGACACTTTGAACCAAAGTACTGTGAACCCCGATGGGAATTGAACCCCTAACCCTGCCATGTTGTAACAATTCACACCCTTTTTGGTGAAACAACATTTTATCTGTGGAGAGCAGAGACTGTTGTTTTAACTAGCTCCTCCTCCCAGCCTGCAGGGGGAGCTATTGACTACACCAGCCGGCGAGGATGGAGGGTGAGGGGGAGTCAGCCTTAACCTCGCCTGCTCCCTGTTCGTCTCCCTCACTTTTCTCCAGCTGGGTGATTGGCTGTGATTGGTCAGCTGGACCCGTCGTTGCCTTGCTTAGCCCCCCTGCGACTCCCCAACACTAGCACAGAGCCAGACCCGAACCAGCCACGTGAGCCAGTCACACCACAGCAGAGAGAGAGAGAGAGAGAGAGAGAGAGAGAGAGAGAGAGAGGAGGAGAAGACAAGGAGAGAGGTTGGCAGGAGGAAAAAAGAGGAGCAAGGGAGGTGTGGAGAAACAAGAGGAGGTGAAAGCGAGGGAAAGGAAAGAGGTATAGATAGAGGTAAACGAGGCGGAGAAGGAGTGAGATGTGGTTGTGATTTGGTGAGGGATGACGAAGGATGCTGAGGAGAGAGGAGATAAGGGTGGTGATGCTCGGAGGTGAGGTACCACGTAAAGAGTGTAAAAGAAGTTAGAGAGGAGAAGACCACAAACACAACAACAGAGAAGAGTGTGGAAGAAAGGGTGGAGGAAGAGAGGAAAGTCAGGGGCGGGCGGGAGGAGGAGGAGGAGGAGGAGGAGATGATGCTCCCACGCTCACGTGGCGCGACAGAAACCGAATCCGACAGCCGTCCGCACTTATTACCAGAAACGGAACGATAGCGAATTAGGTGCATTACCGCTCGCCCCTGAGCCCGCGTCACATTCAGCTGGAGGAATTACCATCACTCCAGATCCACACCGTATCACCCATCACTTAAACTCACGTAGAAATCAACTGTTTCCCCCAACAAAGCTCAGCGCAATCTCAGCAACAAAAAAAAAAAGGCCACGTGGGGTGACTGTGTTCAATATTTCCCCCCTCCGTTAACGAGATGATTTCTCCCTCTACCGCGTTGAGTTTGAGCCGGACGAACTAGTTTTTTTTTTTTGGACAGTTTGCTTGACTGCGCTTAACACGAATTACTCCGCTCGTTGTAACTGTATGTCCTCCCCCCCGACCTTCATCTAGAGGAGCTGCACTCTTGTTGTTGTTGTTGTTGCGCGCGTGACGAGATGAGCAAACACGAAGCCTCGGAAACGTACGCTACACACTCGGTCAGCTCAGCGGACCAGACGGGACAACACTCATAACCAGGGCGGACAAGGAGGTGAGGTGTGTTCTCCCGGTGAACTCCATCTGATAAGACGTGGACAAAGTGCGGAGGGACGAGCTCAACACAGAACGCTGCACGCACTCGGCTCCATGTGCTAACACAGATGCTGTGACTCCTCACTCACTCACACACACACACTCACACTATAGGAAGTGGGGGAAACAGGGAACAGTGAAAGAGTGCGGTCATGAGAAGGTGAACTTACGATGGCTTGCATGTTCAATAGAAATCTTTTTATCTGTTTGAACAGGAGAAAAAAACAAGAGAAGAAGAAAAGAAATAAACAGAACGACATAAAAATGGATGGAGTCGTGGTTATGCAGGTTAATGTTACAGTGAAATAATGCGAGAGACAAATAGTCTCATGAACATTAAATAGCAACATAAACATTAAAAAATAACAACGTGCCATAAAAAATAATAAGATAACCTTTTCTACAGATGTGCAACGAGCCGCATCGCAGAATGAATGTGTTAGTACTGCATGCTCTTTATACAACGGATGAGGACAAAAGCGGATTAGAAACGACTGAAAGATATGATGAGTGTATGAATATGGGCGACATTGTTTGGATGGGGGAGTAGTAGTAGAGGTGACGACGGTTTTGGGGAAACGAAAACAAGCGAGACGCCGTCGATCGAAGTTCATGTCTCCAGCATCGCTAAGACCTCTCTCTCCTCTCTCGCCCAGTGGGGGTTTTTGACGGACACGCTGGCTGAATCCATGTAAACCACGTTGCAGGGCTGTCTCAGTTCCCACATCTCAAAAAAAAAACAAATAAACACACGGATGAAAATTGTGAGGCCGCAGCCCGAGACGGCGCTTTTTTTCCCTCCCCAACGTCGTCGTCGTCGCTCCGAGAAGCATTTCCCAGGCGCTAGGAGAATCCGGAGCTGCTGGTTTGTTGGAACGTAAATGTGAAATGTATTTATTTTTTGGGGGGGGGGGATTTTAGCTTATGCAAAAGGGAGTAACAACATCACGAGCATCCGATAGAGGTGTATGCAGAGGCGTGGCATCGTGGCAAATAATTATTGTCATCGTGTGAAAGTGCTAGGAAAAGACGTAAGAGCTTCAGAGAGAGGTAGAAGGTCTATCTTGTCTTCATAACGATACTTCAGTTTCCTTTATTTTGGCAGCAACCTGTAATCTGCCAGGCTGCACATCCTCAGTAACGCAGTACCTCTGATCGTCTCCTATAAATCGCTCTTTTCTCTCCCTCTCTCTCTCTCTCTCTCAGAGCCACTTGAGTGCAATGTTTTCCCGACGACCCCCCGAGAACACGGCCCGGGATCAGAGAGTGTGTTTGTCTGCTCTACGGAAGCCTGTTTATGTCAAGACTCGTGAGTATGTCTGATATAGTTCAAGCATGGAGTTTCTTGTGAGGGTTGTGTATTGGTTTGTGGATCAGTGCCTGTGTGTGTGTGTGTGTGTGAGCGTCTCTGAGATTCTAATGCGCTGTCAGCTGGATTCCTCCCAGCTCATCACGGGCTTGCACATTGAGTGTCAGTGCGAGTCTGACTCACTCTCATATGCTCTTCCCACCGCTAATTTCTTGACTTGGTCGTGTCATGCATGCTTCCCACTCCATGCCCTCCTTTACCCTGTGCTCGCGCTCTCTCTCTCTCTCTCTCTCTCCCGTTCTCTCTCTACAACCCATCTGTGCTTTTTTAGATGTGGATCACTTGTCTTCTCTCATCGTGGACCTACATTTCCCCCCACCCCCCCCCCACCCCCCGCAAAAACATCTGCCTGGGTTTTAGCTGTTTTCCTCTCGGCTCGCTCTCGCCGCATCGTCCACACCCTCACACGCCTTTACAACGGCCCAAATACCTTGGGAATCGCGTACCAGACTAGATAGCTCTGAAACGCCATATGCCTTCGGATATTATACAGCTTTGGACTATGAGCAAGGAAATCAGTGGCCATCAGATTTCCTATTACCAATTCAACAGCTGACTGAACCAAAAAATCTCTGTGATAGAAACGACCCCCTTCAAAACCCCCTGAAACGCCATATGCCTTCGGATATTATACAGCTGTTAACCGGGAGTAAGAAAATCACGGCCATCACATCGGTTAGTACCAATTCGACAGCCGACTGAGCTGAAAGATTTGTCACAGGATGGCCTGCAGGTTTAGATCTGTGCACGTGGATGAAAACAACAAGAGAAATAATGATCTAAAAAGGTAGAAGTCTGCCTCCGTATTTTAACAACCGCCGCCGACGCTAACGGACGGATCGGGCGACTTACTGCGTGTGCACAGGCCCTCGGTGCAGTTCTTGCTCTCCATCATGCTGCCACTGCAGTGCCTGCCGCCGTTCCTGGGTGGAGGGGCCTGGCACTCCCGGCTGCGCCAATGGGTGCACTCTGTCCCGCAGGCTGACCACTTTGCCCAGTCTGTCCAGCCTCCATCCACTGACGGAGACAAGGTGACAAAGATTTCAGAGCTATCCAGCTAGCTAGCTTTCTTCCATCACTCCGGGCCACAAGGATACTTGAGCGTGATGCGAAAATGCTGCATGGTTTTTATGTTTGAAGTGTGTCATTTCCAAATAGTCTAATAGTATAGTAAATGTTTTACGGTTTGTTTTATACTATTTAGGAGTCAGAGTGGGGGCTGCCACACACAGGACAAAGCGATGAGTGCCTGAAAGTGTTTGAAAGTAAATCAAGGTCGCCGTGGCCCTGATGTAAAAAGTTCTTCATGACTTTCCATAACTAAATTACAGCACTTCCATGATGTAAAAGCTGTTCATGTTATTTTCAGCGGAGAAAAGTTCTAAAGGGTAAACAGTGGAGAAAAAAACACATCTGATGCAATGAATGTGTGAGCTGTGGATTTCTGGCAGATTCCTCTAATGTGACCCATTTATAAGATGACCTGTTCTTCCCTGACTTTCCCTGACTACAATTCACCTCTTAAAATTCCACAATATTCCAGAAATGACCAGTGGGGACCCTGTTAAATTTGATATCCTTAACTCGATACTATTTGAGTCACCCTGATATGATAAAACCATCTGCAGGTTACATCAAATCAATGACTTTTTTTTTTGACCCAGGCATTTCTCCTGCAGCTGTAATGATGAATGATACACACGTGTACGCCGTCCTCACCTGGACATAGCGTGGTGCAGGTCACTCTCTGGAAGGGCTGGCCCTCACAAAAGGCCCCCCCATTGAGAGGCGCAGGATTGGTGCAACTACGCGTTCGTCGCTGCCAGCCCCGCCCACACCGAGCGTTACAGTCCGACCATTCGGTCCAAGATGACCAGCCTCCGCTCACTGGCAGAGAGAGAGAGAGACAGTCTGTCAGCCAAAGGATTACACCATTATTACCCACTGTGCCCCTGGTAGATCGTTGGCTACGCTAGCTCTTCAGCACACACTATGTTGAGTGATAGTAGGCGACAAGCATTATCCAAATGGTAAGAGGTAATAAGAAGATATGAGTGAATGAAATATCAATATCTTTCACTCAATATAAATATTCATCTGCCGTGCAGTGATTTCTAGCTGCACACAGTCTCCCATCACCCACCACCTTCACTTCCTATGTAAACAGGCAAAGTAGTCCCAGATAGTAGTTCATAATAATGTTATTTTTGTTTCATATTTCACGTGTATTTGATAAATCTCCAACACAAAACCGTGACATGACAGACATAATGCTAGTCGCCTACAATCACTCAACACAGCGTTAAAGTGATAGCGTTAGTGAGATGACTGCTGGGTTCATTCATATGTGCATACGAGCATGGGAGTGCACGTGTGTGTGTGTGTGTGTGTGTGTGTTACCGTAGACGATGAGCGTGGCCGTGCTGCTGCGTCTCTTGGCCACCACGTTGCGAGCCACGCAGGTGTAGTTGGCGGTGTCCGACAGCCTGGCCTGTTTGATGATCAGATCGTGGTCAATGGTCATCAGGAAGTTGGAGTCCAGCGACGGATCTATGGTGTCCTCGTTCTTCAGCCAGTCCACCTGAGGACAGACAGGGGAAACCACACAGTCACACACACACACACACACAAATATATATCAAGAGTTTGATCGTACACAATAATAATAAAGAGATATGGTACTTTTTAAAAGGATATTAGCTAAAAGTTGGTTACACTCTTACAGGCTGATTCCTCTGAGATATTGAATGATGGAATAGAACATAAAATATGGAAGTTCACATAATCATTGTACAAATGGGCAGGTGTGTATGCGTAAACACGTGGCTGCACAACACACAGACCCCTTCAGTAAACACAGTGGACGTGTGCGGTGCTGAGCCAACACACCACCTTTCAATCAAACTCTGTCAATATTTGATGAATAATTTAAAGCCACAATGAAATGAAAAATGGTTTTTTTTTTGCACCATGTTAGCTAATTTTCCAAGTATACAATATACGACTATTTAACAATAACTCTTGTATTTTTATATCAAAATCCTTTTACTTTTCGACCATCTGGCCCCTCTGCCATTCCCATAGAATAAAACTGCCTTTCTCTTCATATGGATCTCATTGGTTTACACTGTTGAATGATCCCTCCCCGCGTTATGTCCCGCCCCAACATCCTGTTTCAACAGGGAATATGTCAAATTAAGGAAACACGACGCTCCTAAATGCTGTTTCACTGTGACACTTCTCAGGAACAATTCAAACATGTAGCTTCGCTCTGTCAAAATGTCTTCCTCTCGCTTGGTTTCTTTCCTGCTTACTCTTCCTGACATGAAATGACATCACACTGAACAACCACAAACAGTAAAAGTAATATTCATTATTAACTGTCCTCGGCTGTGAGACATTTAAAGCCGTTCTAAAATACCTGATGAATGCACTCCTGTGTTAACTGAACCGAATATCACCACTTGTACCAGTAGCGTAGCAACCACGTTGTGCACCTACCGTTAATAAACTGTCATTTTATGGTAGCAATAAAGCCTCAAATAATGCATTAGCACAATCACTAATAACACCAATCATCAGTATCAAGAATGGTTGACACAGGTGACACTCCAGTATCAAGCTCAAGATCAAGCTGGATGAAACTATTCAGCGTGAAAGGCGGGGGGGGGGGGGGGGGGGGGGTACCTCGGCGGGGGGCATGCCCTCCGGGGGGCGACACTGCAGCAGCACCTCCTGCTCCAGTCGCACCTCCCGCCCCAGTGGCTCCTGCTCGAAGTTCTTCCTCAGGTCTACGGGGGGGGGGGAGAGACACAGATTCAGAGAGCAGTAAGTGACAGCTGCGCCACGGCTGGAGAATGACACCCTGTTTATCTCAATGAGGTCGGCTGTCACACAAACACACGCACACACGCACACACACACACACACACACACACACACGCACACAGCAAAGCCCCAAAAAGCTTCTGCCACTGTCATAAACAAGCACAGTGTCAATCATACTCCACCCAGGATTACCACCGGGGCTAAGATGGAGTACTACAGCACATTTATATAAGCATATATACTTAAGTTGACACGTATGACAAGCAGATACTCAGAAACACTTGCCCCCCTCGTCTCGCTCGCTCTCACACACACACCACGCACACACACACAGCACACACACACACACTGTTGGTACTGACATGCGATGCGAACGTAGGCGCGGCTGCTCTTGGTGGTGCCAGCCGAGCTCCAGGCCACACACTGGCACCAGTAATCCTCCAGCCCAAACAACTCCTCCACCTGGGTCCTCGACACCGAGATGTCCACCTCCCTCACCACCAGACCTATGGGGGGAGAGAGAGAGAGGGAGAGAGAGGAGGGAGGGAGAGAGAGAGAGAGAGAGAGAGAGAGAGAGAGAGAGAGAGAGAGAGAGAGAGGGAGATTTTAGTGTGGCGTCCACACAAATAATGCATTGGCTGCGGGCCAAATGCAGTTAACGTTCACATAAAATCCTATAGAAGCTAATGGATTATGTAGTTATGATGTTTGTAATTGAGTATGATGTGTATGCCTGTGAGATACAAAGTGTCATTACTCGAGTGTGTGTACACGTGTGTGTGTGTGTGTGTGTGTGTGTGTGTCCACGTGCGTGCTCGTGTCTGTGCGGTTAGTACCCGTGATCTGGTCCAGGCTCTCTCTGGTGACGTGGTCGTTCTGGTTGACCCATTCCCCGTTGCACTTGAAGTAGATCTGGGTGGCCGGCGCCGCGCGGCAACGCAGCTGGACCGGCCGGTTCTTCACGATGAAGGCGTCCTCCGGCTCCAGCTGGAACTCCGGCAGAGGCTCCGCCGGCGCCGACGGGAACGAGTCGGGGAGAACCTCGGCCTCGCTGTAGTCGCTGCTCTCTGAAAAACACGCCAGGATTAGGATTAGGAACGCCATCCTCCGACTGAAAGCATCCGCCCCGCTGAAGTGTCCTTGAGCAACGCATTCTGCTCTGTGGATCATTTTGATCGAAAGCAAAAAGACAAATTTCTCCCTCTAGGATCAGCGGGGGATCACCTACCTGGAGGGAGGTTGTGTGTGTGTGTGTGTGTGTGACGGTTTATCAAGTGTGTCAAGCCGGCGGCGGTGCACGTGTGAACACATTTCTGCCAGTGCTCGTTGACTGTACGCGTGAAGGCAAAGCCTCTGAGCGTATAACATTTTAAAAAGGTGCTGACAGTTTATCCTGGACGTGGAGGGAGACTCTGACATTTTGGCTCCCCCCCCGTGTCGCCGGTGGTCTGGTCGAGCCCAGGCCTCCCGCCCAGGTTTCACCGGAAGGGTCCACACCTCTCAGCGGGGGGCTGCTGACCTTCCACTGACAGGCCCTGTTGATAATCACACCTTACCCCCCCCCTGACATTTTCTACGTGACGCATTCCCTCCTGCAAAATGTTGTCAAAGGATGCCAACGGGATCAGCAAACTGGTCAGGAAAGCTGGCTCGCAACACACACACACGCACGCACGCACGCACGCACGCACGCACGCACGCACGCACGCACGCACGCACGCACGCACGCACGCACGCACGCACGCACGCACGCACGCACGCACGCACGCACGCACGCACGCACGCACGCACGCACGCACGCACACACACACACACACACACACACACACACACACGGTACATCCGCTGCTGCATAACTGCAATTTCCCCTCGGGGACAATAAAGAGCCATCTAATCTAATCCAATTAAGAGAGACATTGAACCCCAAGTCACTCTGGGTAAGAGCGTCAGCTAAATGCCTTAAATGTAAAATAGAAAAACAAAACCTTGTGATGTGGATATAATAGGATATATTACATTATCAGTTAGTGTTTGATCAGTTAGACACCGTTTGCCTGAAATTGGCTTTTTTTAAAGATGCTCGGGATGTTTTTGGGCGCACACCTGTTGCTGAGCTGCTCGTTGTTAATGTCTGTGTTCTACCGGAGTGAAAAAAAAGAAGATCCTCCGCATTAATATCAAAGCTTAAACGTGGAGACGTGATGAACGCAGGAACACGTGTACTGCCACGTATCATCTGCCCTCCCTTTACGCCATGTTTTAACATCATCCGCGATCAAAGTCTTCCGATCACTTCCCGACGTTCCCCCCCCTCGCGGCTCATCGCGGCTCTTATGAATTGTTAACGGGTTCGACTTTCTGACAGAAAAACTCTTGTTCTGCTTACCAAAAATGATCTGAATTCAATAAAAGCATTAAATGGAGGGACTGGAGGGAAGGTGGAGGTGATTGAGAGGGTTGGCTCCAGTCAGGAGATGCCAATAAGCCCGGAGCTCTGTCTTCCCTTGGCACACACACACACACACACACACACACACACACAGCTCCTGGGTAAATGTGCTTTCCTTACACGGTCGTCTCACACAGCCACACTTCTGAAATCTCATTCCCTCTCTGTTCGCCGGATAAGGAAAGAAGTGCGAGGGCAGATGCAGCCGCTTTCCCACAGAGACTTTTACCCAGGCACGGGGCGGCGTGGAGCCTTCAGCGGTGTAGCCGACCATCTTATCAGTTATTCCAGGACCGGAGAACAAGAGAAACTACTTAGAAAAGGTACCATCTCTGTTTTTAGGAAAGCGAACACCCCCACCCACCCACCCGCCACTTAACAGATTCTGCACCCAGACGTTAGGGGAAGCAGAGAGACGATGACACAGAGTAGAAGAGAGGATGGTCGCGGCACAATCCTTTCTCCTGACCTAAAAAGAAAAAAAATCTCCTCAACTGGTCGATCGAAGCCCACCGAGGAGGAGGAGGAGGAGGAGGAGGAGGAGGAGGAGGAGGAGGAGGACGGGGCCACAGGACAGCCAGGAAGGGCAACAGCCGCTGCAGGCCAAGCAGCCATCCAGGGTGGACCTGTCACCCTCAATCTGTCTCTCTCTTTCCCTCGTCTCTCCCTTCTCCCTTCTCCCTCACACCCACACAAACACATCCTTGTGCTTCCATCCTTGCGAGGACCTTCCACTGACTGCATTCGCTCCCCGAGTCCTCACCCTCACTGCTGCGTGGCCTACATGCCCAACCCACGTCCTAATCCTAAAGGAGCCCTTTGTAGAAGTGTGAGGACCGGCCAAAATGACTTCACTTTCCAAAAATGTCACTCCAAAAAGGGTCTAAAACTCAGACTGGTTCTCACAAGTATAGTACAGTATATATACACACACACACTCCACATTTTCTGCACTAAATTAAGCCCGTACAGTAAATAAAAACACAAATATGAATCTTTACACGTCTCAAAGTGCTGCACGACCATGAGCATGAATCACATTCTCTCTCTCTCTCTCAATCCTCTCCTCTCTGTGTTCATCCCTCGCTCTCTCCCCGCATCACGCTCTTCCCCTCACTAAGCTGTCGCCTCCAGTCTTTCAGACTTTGAATTCTCTGTCAATAAGCAATTGTGTTACCCCCCCCCCCCCCCAGCCCTTTCCTTTTGTCCGGCATTGATCGCGCGGCGCTCAAACATCGGCCCGAAAAAAAACAACACAGCCTGTCACTCTCCGGGGCGCGACGGGAGAGGGCATCGAGAGAGAGAGAGAGAGAGAGAGAGAGGGAGAGAGAGAGAGAGAGAGAGAGAGAGAGAGAGAGAGAGAGAGAGGGAGAGAGTCAGTGGTTCAGACAGTGGTGGAGACGGAGACAGCATGGGAGGAGTGCCCTGTGTGTTTGTATATGCCTCTTCCTGTGTGTTCTGGTTCCTATAGAGAGGCACAGTTTAATTAAAACACTGGTGGATGACAGAGGTAGCAGACAGTCTCCCTCTCTCTCTCTCTCACACACACACACACACGAGTGGAACCTGTGTTTTCGGGGCCGACACACAAACATCCATCAGGCCTCAGCAGCCGGCAATTTGTGTGGAATGGCGCAGTCTTAAAGACGAGGAGTCCTCGCAGTCCTGCACAGCAAGTCTTTTATTACTCTAATGACAGACAGCAGACAGCTAGAAAGCAAACACAGGCTTCTGGGGTATTCTTTGCTGGAGCCCACAATCACACACACTGTCTCTCACACACACACACACACACACACACACACACACACACACACACACACACATGATGACAACCTATGCTTATACGGTACACTCTCTTGCACTCTTATTTACGTACACTTAACTCAGACTCACGCCGGCGTGGGACATTAAAAAGGAGACAATACGTAGAGTCGATGTCTAACGGGTTGAGGACTACGTTGAGTCACCGCGAGGCGCCCTAACTCGCTAACTCTGCTGTGCGG